>CM052540.1:117621627-117644558 GCA_028533065.1 Trachops cirrhosus
TTTCTTCCTTCTGGTCCACTCTGTTGATTTGAGCCCCAGTTTCCTTCCCATCACTGTTGGTTCCCTATGCATTGAGCGTGCACAGGCCCACCCACAGGGGAATCAGCACCAGAAGGGCCCGGCTGGCTTGGGGGAAGCTGTGGAGGGGACTGGAATCCCATGGAGAGAGGAGCAGGTGCCATTGTTCCCTCTCAGACCCCCGCCCCCACATACAACGTCATAACCCAATGACTGGGTTGCCCCACCCTGGTGAACAACTAAGGCTCTGCCCCTCACACATAACAGGCGCCACAAGACCAAAAAAAATAAATGGCCTGAACAGAAGAACATATCACAACTCCACAGCAAAGACAAATAAGCGACCAAGAGATAGGGAATCTATCAGATGCACAGTTCAAAGCTCTGGTGATCAGGATGCTCACAGAATTGGTTGAATTTGGTCACAAATTAGATGATCCATTCAGTTCTTAAGCACTGATTTAATTCTCTTGCTCCTCATCCTGTCCCCCAGCCCCAGCAGAGACCAATCCTCCTCGCCACCACACACAGACACACACAGACACACACACACACACACACACACACACATGCACTCTCAGACTCAGGAGAATATCTGACCATGTATTGAGCACACCCTGTAATGGTTCTCATGACAATCAAATTTTTAGGAAAGACTCTCCTAAACTTGGGTTAATTTTCTGCAAACTTCATACAACAAAACTCCAAAGTTGGAAGAAAAGCATGAATATTTACATATCCAAAGAAAATTATTTTTAAGTGCAATTATAAATGAAGTTAAAAGCACAGCTACAAAAACCAGGCTTAAATAAAAATTAAAGAATCCTTTGGATTATGGAGTCATTGCTAAAACTCAATAAAGAAATAGGATATGTTATTCCAACACAGAAGTTTGGAGTATTCATGCCAAATTTTACATAAGCTGTTATTCGTCTAGTCTTAATTTAAAACATTCCAACCACTGGGTGTAAAAGGTACCCAGAATGCAAGAGTGTTGGCTTAGGGCCTCAAATCACACAAACAATTTTTAAAACTAATAGAGCTATTAAGGCAAAATATACATAGTAGGGCCTGAAATTTATACTGAATAAACAAACTCCATTACACCAGAGGCAAAGGACTCACTGAATAACAAAAAAATAAAAAATAAAGAAGGAAGGAGACAACTGAAAAAACTATTATAGGCATACCCCCAGATTTATATACATGAATTTAATTCCAGTATAAAAGGCTGATGTAGAGCATTAAAAATGCCACTTGAAATCTCTTTAAAATCCCTTTAAAGAAACAATAAAAGAAAAAAGAATTGGCAATCAACCACCTGCATAAGATCAGTGAACTCGGAGAACTTCGAAAGTTGTAACTACCCATTTTCATCAGATTTTTGGAAACAAACAGTTTTGAGCATATTTAATATGTTACATTATATTGATATTTAATATTATAATTCACCACCTTAATTAAACACTTTAATGCTGACAGTGTACACAGGAAAAAGACAACTTACAGCAAAGATCTTTTATGTGTGTCATGCTGGAGGGAGATAAAGTACATAACACTAATTATATAAACAAAAAATATATGGGTTACTGTTAACCTGCTATAAAAGTATTTCTGATGGTCTGGAAATGAAAGAAAACTGTACAGCACTAAAATAAAAAATGCCTTTCCTAGCCTGCTCTTCCCTAATTGACAAGAAGAGAAAGAATTCTCCAAAGCAGATAAAATCATATTACTTAGAGCCCATGTAAAATCACTTTCAAATGGTTCTCCCTAATTTTATGTAAGAAAATAAGCAACTCAAAAGCTTGTTTTAAAATTATTTATTTTTGCTAATTTCTACAGGCTTAATTTTTTTAACTTCAGTCTTCTTCCAAGCCATTCAAGTTCAGAAAACTCATGGAACCACAGAAAGAGATTCTGTCCCCAAAATCAGAGCCAGGAGGTGCACCAGCTACAGGGACAGGCCAGGACCACCGAGAGGGCAGGACAGAAGAGACCAAGTGGTAGAGAACTAAGCCACTTTCCTCTCATCTTGCTGGCAGGGCAAAAAACGTAAACTTCTGCAGGCTGTGATTTACTCACAGTGGGCATCTACACTGCTCTGGCATATCTTATTTCTTAAGCTTGATTATTCTAGAACATTGTTTTTCAACCTAGTACATTATTGACATTTGCAGCCTGATAATTATATTTGTTATGGCAAAGCTGTCCTGTGCACAGTTGGTTGTTCAACAGCATCTCTGGCTTCTACCCACTAGATGCCAGTAGCACACCACTCAGCTAGTTGTGACACCAAAAATGTCTGCAGATATTGCCAAATGTCCCCTGGGAGGGGGTGGAGGGGGGACCAAATCACCACAGGTTGAGAGCCACTGTTCTAGGACACTGGTTCTTGGCTACATATTGGAAGCACTTTGAGGGGTTTTGAAAAATACTGATTCCAAGTCTCACCACCCAGAGATTTTTGACTTAATTCAATTGGGAGAGGTCCTAGGCACCCAATTTTTGAAGCCAGAAATTCTAATATGCAGCCAAGTGTAAGAGATTTTCTTCTTTATAGTATATCAATGATATCAAGTAAGTCATTGAATCAATATTAGATGGCCCAAAAAGGCAAGTCATTCCACCAAATAGAGTACTCCTTATCTCAATACTGGAATCTACATGATTACAGTACACAGAAAAAAGCAGAGAACAAGAGGAGGGTGAACTGTAACAAGAGATAGCCAATCTATCAGATGCACAGTTCAAAGCTCTGGTGATCAGGATGCTCACAGAATTGGTTGAATTTGGTCGCAAATTAGATGATCCATTCAGTTCTTAAGCACTGATTTAATTCTCTTGCTCCTCATCCTGTCCCCCAGCCCCAGCAGAGACCAATCCTCCTCGCCACCACACACAGACACACACAGACACACACACACACACACACACACACACATGCACTCTCAGACTCAGGAGAATGATCTGCAAATGTTTTCTTTTTCCCTTTTGGTTTGACAGGAACTAGAGCATAAAGATTTACCTACTTGAATCTTAACACTGCATCTTAAAACAATCCATGGTTTGGAATATTTAGAAACCAAGCTTTACAGAGAGGACAATAGACCTCTTTCCTCCTAGGGTGAAAATGCCAGCTCAACCATGAAGATGACTTTGGAGCTGCCATCTCTTTAATGAGTGCCACTAAACCAGCCTGGGAAAAACGCTAAGTTTATTCAAGACAAGAAACAAACTAACAAGCAGTGGGCTGGGAAGACACTCACAGAGCTCACAAGGGAAGGGAGGTCAAGCCCTTCCTGGGAGGTCCACCTCCAGCAGATGACATTACCAGGGACCTACCTGGTGTTGACAGCAAAGCTTGACACCTGTACAAAAGCTCCATGGCAATGAGCAGCCGATATTCTTCCCCCTGCCCATTACGCCTCAGCATCCTCTGCTGGCTTCCTCAGTCTGCTCAGCAACACAGGGCGTAGTTCCAACTTTAGCAGAGAATGTCCAGGCACTGCCTCCAAGGGCACTGTTCCCCTACATGCTAGTCCCTGGCTGTAGCTTCTTCACCAACCATGCAGCAGCCTACTAGTTATGCTAACAGATTGATTGATTGCTGTTTATTTAATTAGGAAGAAAGCAAGTAGACACACACATGCATTCACACATGACAGGGACACTTTCTATTAGTTCAGGAATCAGCAACAATAATCAGCAACTTATACTGAGTCATGTGATGCATATAGTATTTTGCTAAGTGCCACAAATGTGTTCTCTCACTGACTGCTGGCATCACTGTAAAGGAGATACATCAGTGTTGCCATTTGAAAGACAACGTTATTGAGGCTTAGGCAGTTTAAGAAACTTATTCAGCCCTGGCTGGTGTGGCTCAGTGGATTGATGGCTGGCCTGCAAACCAAAGGGTCAGCAGTTCAATTCCCAGTCAGGGCACATGACTGGGTTGTGGGCCAGGCCCCCAGTAGAGTGTGTATGAGAGGCAGTCACACATCCATATTTCTTTCCTTTTCTGTCTCCCTCCCTTCCCCTGTCTAAAAATAAATAAACTCTTAGAAAAAGAAAGAAAGAAAGAAACTTAATCCAAGGCAAAGCCAGAACTTGGACCCATTTCTCTCTGGCACCAAAGCCCATGCTCCTAACCATCATATAATGTGGCTGCCCTGGTTCTGCAAGAATCCATATCAGTGACTTGAACTCTACCAACTGTAAATGTCTCAAGTTCTCACTGATTTGGGTTAGCAATGCTAGGTCAGGAGAAAATTTCCCAGACATAGAGAGGGTACAGGATATGCAAATTTTGTTCCAGACGCCACCATGAAGACCACAGGGCACGCTTTACCTGCCTTCAGTTAATTGTGGAGTTCAGATTTGACTCATACTCACAATGTGTCATGACTCTTTTTTCAAGTCTCTCCCTAATGCTCTATTTTCCTCACTAGGACTCTCATTTTTCACTCTTGGATTTGCAAATGCCTCTGAGCTGGCTCAGTCCAGCTCACTTAATTGTAACCCATCTTGCACACAGACGTCAAATCTTTCAATACCACTTTCAAGTTGTCCCTCTTCTACTCAAAAATCTGCAAGTTCTCTCGTTCTGATGGCCCCAATTCTTCTGCCCAATTCTGAAGACTCCTTTTACTCAGATCCTATACTAACCATCTAGTGCTCTCCTTACTATTTCCCAGTATAAAATCTCACAGTTCTAATCTACCCAATTTCCACTGTCTTGCACAGACACACTCTGCTCCCACCAATCTCTATCTGGCTCTGAGAGTCCCATTCTCCATGTCTGAATCAAGACCCACCCCCTCACTTTGAATCCCTTACTGCATTAATTTATTTCATATACAGGCTCCAGCAGAAGTAACACCTGCTTGAGTGTGGTTGGTAGGGTAATAACATGGGTGCAATAATTTATAGTTTTAATTTGAACAATTCACCTAAAATGTCATATGGTATATGGTATGCTTGAGTGTGATATTGTTATGTTACAGAATTACATGCTTATGATTTTGTAATACAAGATTTTGTAATTAAAAAGGGGTGTTATTTGTGCTGGACCATACACACACATACACATATATACATATATACACACATACATAAATATATATGTATACACACATATTAAAAAATTAAGTCTCAGGTGTAAGTAGGCTACTGAGCCACTCTGATCATTGGATCTGGGGTACTCTCTTTCCTCCCCAAAATTCTATTAAGCAGGGCCAAGTATTGCTTTAGCTGTTAGAGAGAGACTGGTAAGTACAAAAGCTGACGCTCCCTGTACTCCTGGAGGCTTCCTTCTGACATTTTATGGCCAAACCAACCCTTCCCAAAGATGCCAGACCCAAACACATTCATTTCAAATGAATTTAGTAAATGCTATGTGCTGTATCCAGCACCCTCCCTGAATCAAAATGAGAGCTCCTGCAGTACAGAGTACTCCTTTACATGACTTAACCTAGCATTGTCAAAGAAACCCGCTGTGGTTGTGAAGGATAGGCAGAGGAATGTCCTAGGGATAATGGGAAAAGTGGATTTTACCAGTGGTTTGGAAGTTCCCAGCAGGCATGACTACTTCTGTGAGCATTTATTCAGTCCACAGGTATTACTGAATGGTTCCATCAGACAGGTCCTGTCCCACTTGCTGGAGATTCGTGGGTGAACAGAACAGACACAGGTCATTCTTAACCACTATGCTACATTGCCTCTATATATTGTATGCTAATTGCATTTGAAGAAATTACTCTGTCTACAGTGTGGAAAACTAGCTTAATTTTGTTTTTGCTTCAATCCCAGACTTCACACCAAATGCTTAGTACATATTTGTTGACAAAACAAATCAGTCAATGACATAATTTAACACTTAGTTTACAAGCTAAGCTAGGTGCATGAAAATGTCTCATGTGCTTGAGCCTTGTCTCCCCAGACAGAGTATGTGCCCTTCTTAAGCACAAGGATCATGTGGTATTTATATGTACCAACTAAAACCACTCATCTAAGGCTACTCCATAATATACAATCTCGGAATGCCAAAGAAGCATGCACGTTCTGGCTGGTGTGGCTCAGTGGACTGACTGTCAGCCTGCGAACCAAAGGGTCGCTGGTTCGCTTCCCAGTCAGGGCACATGCCTGGGTTGTGGGTGAGGTCCCCAGGAGGGGGTGTGTAAGTAGGCAACCACACATTGATGTTTCTCTCCTCCTCCTTCTCCCTCCCTTCCCCTCTCTAACAATAAATAAATAAAATCTTTGGGGGGAAAAAAGAAGCATACATGTCTCTGCAGATGATATGAGCTTATAATACAGGAAATCCTAAAGACTCTACCAAAAAACTGTTAGAAATTTTAAACAAATTCAGTAAATTTGCAGGAAACAAAGTCAACATACAAAAATCTGTTGTGTTTCTGTACAGTAACAAGGAATTATCTGAAAAAGAAATATAGAAAACAATCCCATTTAAATAGTATAAAAAACAATAAAATATTTAGGAACAAGGAGGTGAAGGATCTATATACTGAAAACTAGAAGACATTTATGAATTTGAAGACACAAATAAATGGAAGGACACCATGTGTTCTGTGGATTGGGAGAATTAACTTTGTTAAAATGTCCATACTACCCAAAGGCATCTACAGCTCCCATGCAATCCTTGTCAAGATTCCAATGCCATTTTTTACATAAATAGAAAAAAAAAATCCTAAAATTCATATGGAACTACCAAGTAATTCTAAGAAAACAAAGCTGGAGGCATCGTCTTTGTGATTTCAAACTACATTAAAAAGCTATAATAATCAAAATATATAGTATTGGTATAAAAACAGACACATAATCCAATGGAACAGAACTGAGGGCCCAGAAATAAACCCACACACATATACAGTCAACTAATATTGCCAAGGGAGCCAAGCCTACTTAATAGGGCACCAGAAGCACAATAACAAAAGCAAATACAAAAAAGCAAATTACATCAAACCAAAAAGCTCTGAACAACAAAAGAAATGATCAACAAAATGAAAAAGCAATCTATGGAGTGGGAGAAAATTTTGCAAACCATATATCTGACCAGGAATTGATAGCCAGACCATGTAAGGAACTCATATACCCCAATAGCAAGAAAAAAAATTGGTTTAAAAATAGGCAAAGAAATTGAATAGACCTTTTTCTACAGAACATATTTAAATGGCCAGGACTTACATGAAACCATGCTCAACATTACTAATCACTAGGAAAATGCAAATCACAACTGCATGAGATACCACCTCACACCTGTTTCCCCCAGCCCCCTCTTCAAAGTTTAAATGCCAAATAAGCATGCCTTCCCCTAGCCCCACTTCCTTCCCTCTTACTTAAAAAAGGTCATATTATACACGCTAGTTTGGAATTTAATAATGTATTTCTAACATCTTTCAAAGTCAACCCATAGCTCCTTTTTTTCTCGGTCATGGTTTAGCACTAGCTCATCGTGTGGAAGCACCCCAACTAGGTGAACCCTAGTTAAACTAGGTTTGCTGAAGTTTGATGAACATTTAGGCTGTGTCCAGTTTTTTTCTAGTACATATAATATTGCAGTGGCTATCCTAGGAATACACCTGAGCATACACATTCTCGCATGTGTCCAATTATTACCTAAGAATAAATCCCTAGAAATGAAATGGCTGGGTCAAAGGGTACATGTGTTTTAAATTATAATACATAAGTTGCCAGTTTGCAATCTTATCAACAGTGTGTGAGATTGAGAACGCCTCTGTTTGCTTACTTCCCTCTAACCCTGGGCCTGATTAAACCCTGCCTATCAGAGAATAGGCATGAAAAATGATACCCATTCAAAGCACACAGATCTGGTACTGCTCTGTAGTTACCTAACATTTTCCCTCTGTTAAATGTAATGCCTAGGTTCCCACTGAAAATATTCCACATAAGCATTCCATTCCTATTGATTCTGAGTCATAATTACAAGGTTATTAACTAATGCTATTTTCAATAGTCCACACCATGACACAGAGGGGAAGGCTGGTTCTCTAAGGGTATGGTGGAAACTGGGTGAAGAAACACTGTATTGAAGAAGCCAGTTCCGTACTTTGCAATCACCCTGGAGAAGCAACAACAGAAGTAGCATTCTGCTGAACCTCAAGAGAACCACAGGGGTCTGTGGATACTTTATTCCTCTGCTTAACACTCAAACGCCACAAACCAGAGCTTTGTTCTCCTTCCCGAGTGAAGGCCCGCAAGGTCCCTTCCTGAGCACTTCGTACTAATTTCACTCCACTTTTGCTAATCACCGTATTTCCCCATCCCATTAACATAAAAGGATTCTTTCATTAGGCTCCTAATTTTCATTTTACCTTTCAAAATTCATTTGCCATTTCCCCCTTTCTGTTCCTTTTAAACTGAACACCAAACCAAGCTAAGAATATTTAAGTCCTTGGAGTGTAATGTTTTTGCTGAAAGACTCTTGGGGAACAGAGAAGGAGGAGGAAAAGGAGAAGGAGGGGAAGAGTGAACTCCCATTTTCAAAGTGTTTTCGTCAGCCTTACAGACTAGGCATGGGCCCTGATCAGGTTTGGTTCTCTCTCCTCTCCAAGTCCCTTCCCTCCACTGTGGAGAGCTGTCCAGAATTCCTCTGGGGGACAGCCCTGGCCTACAGCCTTGAGCCTGGCCCAGCAGAGAGTGCCCTCTGCAGGAGTTACTGTCCTGGGGGAGGTTCAACTTCTGCGAGTGAGCACAGGGCTTCCTAGCCTCAGCCCTCCCAGGATGGCTCCCCGGACCTTCCAGCCTCCGTGCAGTGCCCACCAGAGTCGGCACCAGTCCCACTGCCCCCAGCGGCATCTTATGTGTGGGTGGCATTGAAGAGTAACAGCTACTTCCTACCTCTACAGAGGAACCTGAGTTCTGAGAGATGAAATCATCCTCAGTGCTGTTAGTGATTTCTGTTCTTCTGCAACTCATCTCCTTAGGAAAGAAAACTTTCCCCACAAAAGAAATCGAAGACTAACAGAGGAAGAGAGAAAGAAGAACAGCCATTTGCTGAAATCCCACTGTGTGCCAGGTATTTCATTCAGGTTATCCCAGGCAGGCCTCCCACAATCCCGTGGGCCTGGTTTTCTTTCTTCCCACTTTCAGTGGGAAAACTCAAAAGTTACTTCAGCTTAAGAAAATGAAGTAACTTAAGTAGCCAAGGTCTCACACTCGGGAAGCACTAGAGCTCAAATTCAAATAACGGTCCGCCCTAGGCTTCTGGGGCCCACACACAGCTCCTATCAAGCCAGAGAGCAGAACTGTCCTACTTAAGGCCCACTGACCCCTAGCATCCCTGGTGGGCTTTGGGGCTGTCACAGTGTCTTGAGACTGGGTGTCGTGCCTTTTGTCCTGAGACTGGGGTACTCCCACTTTTCGTCTCCCACAGCACAAACACTAATACCGCAGTCTCCTGTAGAATACTACCCTTGCATTACCGATTCCCTCTACTGTTATCTTTTCATTAGTCTTAAGAATCATCTTGTTAACATATCATTTAAATAACTGTTGAAAGGGAACCACTTTCAGAGAATGTGCTGGGGTGAACCACAGCTGTCCTTGGTTACCAGGCCTCACGCCCCTGCCCCCACCCAAGCTTTCCTCAGATTCTGAGAACAATGGTCCCTCAGCAAAAGTTGAGAACTACTGAGGAGCACCTCCACAGAGGCTTTTTTCCTTTAAGAAACAAAACCAAAATGTGCTTCTAAATATAGCCCTGTAAATGTCTTAGATGGGTGTCGATTCAGAGACTCAGAGGCACCCAGAGATGAAGTGGGTACATTTCATCTCAGTCCAATAAAATTACTACTTGCCACTCATGGTGAGAAAGTAGACTAGAATACTAATGTGTTGCAGAAGCTTTTAATACATAGGAAGGAAGTTGTGGTTTGAGCAGAGGAGGAAACTGCAGAAAAGGACTTTGATCTTTGTATTTCACAAAAAGCAACTGAAAAATGTAAAATAACTGTCTCCTTCGATACCAGCTGACAGTTAACAAGAACAGTTTAACAATTTTATCACACACATGCACAACTGCTTTTGCTTCTCTGCATATGGGACCGGGATGGGATAGATAACTGAGAAGAAAGGGAGTCAACTTCTATGGGGTATAGAGGGCACCCTGGCTCAGACACCCTGCCAGTGTGCTATTCGAACAGTCTGCAGAAAGACCAAAAAAGCTAACACAGCCAAGAATATTTATTAAGTGCCGACCGCTTAAGACCTACTCCCAAGGCCGTCCCTGATGTAATGGAAGCCCCTTGGTGCCAAGAGTCAGGAGAGCGTGGCCTGCATGATGTACTGCACACCAGCTGGGCAACTGAAAAATAAAGGTGGAGGAAGAGTGGTGCTTTGATTTCAAACCTAATTACAGAGGAGAAACAGATGGGAGAGGCCAGATTTGCCAACACCAAGCCGCTGGGAAATGATGCAGGTGACCCTAAATCCTGAGTCGTCACGGGGAAGATCACCGGAATGTCAGCAGGATGGGGGAAATGCTGTCAGTTGCAGCAAAGCTAGCGCTTCATGAGTGCAGTAGTGCCTCTGCAATACTCACTTAATATTATTTTAATGTCAATTCTCAGTTTGGAAAGATACACAAAATACCACACGTTGAGCCTTTAAGTTTCCTTCTCTGTAAGCTAAACTTCTAAATTCTGTAATTCAGAGTGACATAGCAACAGTATTTCTCAAGGTGCTGCTTTTGACTTGATTTCTCCTTGAAATGGGGCTCTTTAGTAAATGGAGATTCACTTTCAAATTACATGTGCAGACCCCAAAGCAGAGGAGTAGCTGCTGATAAACTGTCTGCAAATCTCTGACCTGTTTCCAAGACTTGCTTTGATGGGAAAATAGTTAAAATTCTATTTTCATCATTAAATTAGAATAAGAATACTTCCCAAATAAGGCTTGGAAGGACTTATACACACACTTACTAAAATACATTGTATTGCATGTTTCCTCAGTTTCAAATGCCACTGTTTGTAAGATCCACAATTTAACTGCAAGCGTTTTGGAGGAAGGACTGTGACGTCACCTGCATACATCCCCAAGGTAGAATTGTTTTAAAAATGAAAAAAAAACCAAAACGCATCTTAGAATGGAAAGACTATGGCATGAATGGGTAAATAAATATAGATGCTTAAGTCGATATGTCTGTCCACCTTTCCAGAGCCTTTCTCTGTAAGGGCTGCTGGAAGAAGCTGGTCATCTGTGTTTGGTTCCTTCCCAGCACTGAGAACACAGAAGCCAGGAGGAGCCTTACAGAAGGGGCGCCAAAAAAATGTACCGTGTGCACACCTTTTGACCCAGTAATTCCACTTCTAGAAATCTGCCTTATAATTGCTTACATATGGTAACATATAAACAAGAATGTTTACTGTGCCATTACCTGAAATACAAAAACCTGTAAAAATCATGAATGTTCAACAATTAAGGGAACTCTTAAACAAATCATGATACACTCATGAACTTGGAATATGAACACATATTTGCACATGGATTTGGAATACCAAATACAATGAAGTAGAAAGAATAAAGTAGGTCTCTCTCACTGGTGATATGGACTAATGTTTGAAATATCAATGTGTGGGGAGAAAAGTGACTCCTAAAAGAGTAACATTCTGTATTTTATCCACTATAAATTCACATCTCTTCATAACTCCGTATCTGTGAAATTATATATATCAATCAACTTTTAAGAATCCATGAAATATAGTTAATATGGTCCTATTTGTGTGTACATACATGCTTGAATGTGTGTGTGTGTGTAAAGAGTATACATGCTTGAATAGGCATAGAAAATTTCCAGAAAGCTACTTTTAAACTGTAACTTAGGGGAAGGAAAAGTACTTTATTTGTTTTACTTAACCCCATATTCTTTCTTAAGTTTTGAGGTATTTTATTGAACATGGGTTATTTCCACCAAACATTTTCTTTCGCAAACCAGCTTATTTACATTCTGCTCATTGGGTGCACCTGGGAGTCTGCAGCACCAAAACTTGCTCTTCCAATGGCTCTTCTGTTGTCTGGAGTTTGAAGATTTCAGCTGATCTCCCTCCTCCCTATAAGCAATGTGGCATTATTTTTCTCTTTATGTCGTTATTGAAGGCATATAACATTGACTTACTAATACATGATTTAATGACATGCCCTCTGGAAGGTAATTTTCACCTCACCATTCCTGTGAGATTTTTCTATTCTGGTGCAATGAAGCTTCAAACACAGGGGTAGAATTTAGCAAAATGGACCACTTAAATCAATTTGCTTTAAACAGAGGTGTTTTCATTTGCTTCCTGATGCATTCAAAAAGGAAACCTGTGTACAGGGTATACATAGATGATAATTTAAAATAATTTCTGGAAAGATAGTATCAGTTTGTTAAAAGGAAATTATCCCCTGGGGAAAAAGGGATAGTTCACTGGAGAGAAGTGAGTTTATATCATTATGGTTTTTGATTTCACATTCCCAACAAGGCAGTAACAAGATTTGTAATATGAAGCAGGATGTGACTGAAGTGCAGGTTTTAAGGACTTTGCCGAGGGTTGCACCCCGAATCACAGCAGGGAAAGCATTCAGGGTTCCCTGTGGGTCACTGATGGCCAGATGTTTCCAGAAGGTCATTACTGCCTTCTGTGGTAGTCAATACTCTACCCACATCCCTACAAGCTCTTTCCCTTACTCAAGGTAAGATTAATATCGATCACATTAGAAATTGACAACCAACTCTGAGGAAGTAGTCAAGTTAAACAGAAGACTTTTAAATGCCAATCTGGTACAACCCTTATTTCAGACCAGCTGGCCTCAGTAAGTTCACCGTGTACCACTGCATCCACTCATCTGTTTGTCCCCTTCATCCCCTCATGCCCACTGTGTGCCCTCACCGGGTCCAGGTCCCGCTGCCCGTCAGCAGTGGGTGCAGTGATTCAGGTTGTGGAGCCAACATGCCTGCCATCAAACCCCACTTCTACCAAACAGTGGTAGCAAAACTTTGCGTGAGTTGTACAATGTCCCATGACTCAGTCTACCCATCCTTAAAATGGGGCTAATAATAGTATTTATCGCAGTGTTGCTGTGAGAATTAAATAAGTTAATACAAATAAGACCCTTAGGAAAGAGCCTAGTATCAGCAAATGCTAGCAGTTACAATTATTGTTAGTGGGAGGCCAAGAGACCCACCAATTATTAGTCCCTGGCAGGCCAAGACACCCACCATTACAGTCCAATATACTTAGTCCTGGAGAGGTACCCTGGAGGAATCCAGAAGAGCAGCATCTAATTTATATGGGGGCACCAGGGACTATAGGGGAGGAGGGTATGCTTGGGAGCATCTCGAAGCCTGAGTTCAGAGGAAGCAGCCAAATGCAGAAGTTTAAGCACTCCAAGCAGGAGAAGCAATATGTGGAAAGTTTAGATTCGACTAGCAGCTTGGAGCACAGAGCGCCTTTGGAAGAGTGAAAGGAAATGAGGCTGGAAAGTTGGACTGGAACCAGGTAACAAGGCCTTTCATATCTTAGGTGAAGGAGTTGGAGTGAACTTGATTCTGAAAGCAGCAGGAACACTCTTGAGAATTTCAAGTTGCGGAATGACAAGGTGATAGTTGTCTCTTGGAAAGCTCACTCGAGCCCTTGGGAGGAAAACCCAGAGAGGGCAGTCTCTCCATTTATACTCGGAAGACTGAGAGACAAAGCTTGAGAAAATTGCCATTCAAACTGGTTGAAATCCTGATACTTAGAAACCACTTACCTGGTAAATTTACTTAGGTGAAGAATTTCACTCCCTAACAATGGTGGGAAGTGATTGCACAAGGTATTGGAAACGCACTGTAGTTGGTTTATATTTACTCTCCCTACGGGGTTCACACAAACAATGTGATGGGCAAGGACTTGCCTTGCAGGAAGGGCAACCATCTGATGAATGAATGCACATGCCACTGCAGGGGAGAGCTCCCTTCCTCCCCTTCCTCCCCTTCCTCCCCTTCCATTTCTGTCACTGCCATGGTTACTCTTATTCCTTAGCACACATTGCATGAAACTTCTCCTTGAACTAGACTTGTTTTCCCTTTCTGTTTTATTTGTCTGATGCAAGCATTTGATCCTTCTGGTTTCTCTGCCATTATACAATGCTTTGCATTTACTTCAACCACTGACACCCCATGAGGGTGGAAGGGAAAGCCTGTCTCCAATGTTTGAGGGCTCTGAGATTTAATCAGGAAGCACAGTTGTGGTGACCCATAAGAGGCACAGGTATATCTAACTGAGCCCAGCCCAGGACACACAGCAGCAAGAAGGAGGGGAGGGAGGAGGCGAAGTGGTTTCTGTGTAACATGTTGTCAGCAGCAAAACACTAACTGGAACCCAAACCTCTAGCTTCCAAATTCTAAGCATTTTCTCAGACAACATACGCTTTAAATAAAACACAACACTCATTAAAGTGAGCATATCCTTAATGATCTCACTGGTGTGGACACTGGGAAACCGAGACGTTATCTCTAACCAGATTGGAATGTTTATTCTGGCTGCAGATCGGTTCCCCTAAAGGAATCCACCGGGAAGCCAGGCCCCAGTTCCCCAATTTCCTAGTTTTTTTGTGGTTTCTGCTCTGTCAGGCTCTAGGGCACAAGAGTCAGTTTTTCTCAGACAAAAGAAGCAGAGAAGAGAATGGCAGACATGACAGGTGGGTCTTTCCAAGCCAACTTCTAAAATATAATAAATCAAGTGAATGAAGGCAGAAATTATAGTTTAATGGCTCAAAGTACAACAATCTGTAATATCATATCTCCACCCAGAAGTGGGAAATTCCAATTAGGAGGGATCTTTCCTTCAATGCTGATGCAAAATTAGGGCAGAGAGAAAAATCAAGGAATATTTTCTTTTCCTCTCATCTCCCCAGCATTTGACAGGAATGTTGCTTTGCTTTGATGTTTTGAATCTTTTTTTTTTTTTTGTTTCTGTAGGTGAGCCATCTCAGATCATATGCTTTAAATGTTAATTAGAATGGAAATCAATGCACTGATTCAGCTAACCCTGGTGAAAAGATGGTCAGGTGAGCACCACGCTCCAGATGAGCTCATAAAACGTCCATTAAAAGACTATGGGAAAAATAAGGAAGGGAGGACTATGGAAAACCAGGTGCTGTCCCACTTGACATAGAAAGATGTGACAGTTCTGCAGAACCAATTCTCAAGAGAAAAAGAAGTCATTTTCAGCCCACCGTTCCCAAAGGAAGGTGAATTTTTATTTTTAACAGTTACCCAGTGGCTAGTAGAAAACATACTAGAAGGAAAGGAGGAAAAAACTATTTAGTGCCCTCTAGAAATTATTTTCTCTAGCAAAAGAATGATAGTATTTCTGGATTATCTCCCTTGGGATGTTAGTCTTTTGCATTTGTCTCTGAGAGTACAGGGATCTTCTAGTTCATAAAATACCAGTAGGTATTTACAGAAAAGCTACAGGTTAGAACTAAATGACCTGAACACACAGTAGGTAGTTTGAAGCTCCAGTTCAATGCACTGGCCAGTCTGACCCCACATAGGTCACCAAATTTGGTGCTATGATTTTGGTCCTGTATCTAGTAAATTAATAACCAATCCTTCCTTTCTCTCATTTTGCTAAAAAAGGGGACTGAAACAACCAAAAATATTTCAATAATCTAAGTAGTGTCTTCTTTCCTGAAGTTCAGCTGGAATATTCCTACCTAGGAACATCTATCTCACCTCTCTCAAGTTCCTGGATGCTCATTTTCCCACACCTTCCCCAACACAAAACAATTAGATGAGCAATTGAGACCATAAGAAATTGGAGTATATTTATGGTACCTTATGAATATATGCCGTAATCCTTCCAGGTCAGTTCCCATTCCCTTTCCATATAAAGATGATTTGTTAAAAATCTTTAAAAATTATAAATCAGAGTTCTATGGTAAAATTCACTTCACCCACATTCCACGATGGCCTACTGCATTCCAGACACAGAAATGGGTGATGAGACACAGAGATGGGACTCCCAGGTCTCCAGCCTGAAAGAGCTGGGGCACATACATAACTGACAAAATCACGTATGATCGAGGTATTAGAAAGTGGAGAAGCAGCTGGTGCTGCTGAGAGAGGATCAGAGAAGGTTTCCCTCAGGAGGTGACGTTTCACTGGGACTTTTAAGGCTGAATAGGAGCTGGTCCAATAGAGAAGGGGCACCAGGGAATCCCAGTCAGTAGGAACAAACCAATCCACAGAGGGATAGGAACTGTGTAGTGTTCCAGACGACATGAGGATAAGGTGCCCAATAGGAAATTTCGGGAGGTAAGACAGAAAGACAGCGTGAAGCAAGACATGAGGAGCTCTGAACATCAACTAAGGAGGTCAGATTTCAATCTGTACACGATGCAGGACCACTGATGATTGTTACACAAAGAAGCAACACAACTAGGTGGCAAGTCCAAGAATGGACTGAAAGCTGGGAGACCAGTTAGAAATCATAATAATTCTGCTGACCAATAAGGATCTGAATTCTGAATTCATGAATAGCATGAAGCAGCCCAAAACTTGAGCACTTTGCAGATGGTCACTGCCCTTCCCTGGCCTGAACACCTGCAGCTCCCCTCTCCAGAACACCGCCACCTCCTCTTTCTCACGTGGATTCCATAGAGGAAGCATATCACGTAGGTCAGACTGACGTTTGTGGAAGAAAGGCCTTTGGCAGAAAATATGTTCCAATACAACCAGGAGAATAAAATTGATAAGGGCACCAGCACTAACATTTACCATCACTTGATTTCAGGCAAGTTATTCAGCCTCTCTGTGCCTCAGCTTTCCCCACTGTAAAATGGGGACAAAAAACTACTTTCTTTAGAATGTTGATGTGAGGTTTGAAAACAGATCCTTGTACAAGAACACAGTAAGCAGGGAAAATAACGATCACTCTTATATCACTTTTGACAATAGACTGCATCTGGAATGAAATATGGCTTCTAAGGTTCAAGTATAAAAAATCCCAGCTCTTCAGAGCTAATAGAAATGATGTTGTTTTAGATGGTGCACTTTTCTAAGATTGAGGGTTTTCCTATAGAGCACTAGAGCTTATTTTAATCTCATCCTTTCTAAAATGTATCACACTTACTTAAACAGAACATGCTGATCAAAACTTAGCCTTCTTTCTGATGATGTAATCACCACAATTTTCTCAAGTGCCTTATGAGAGATTGGGAAAAGCTAACACATTATAAGTGACTTGATATACTGTACATTTGGTGTAAATGGGGGTTAAACTATATCTCAAGAGTGTCTAGAATGTTCCGCACTACAAAAAGTAAAACATAAGTTGTGTTATCTGACCTCCACACAATAACAGGCTTATAATTGCCATTTTTCTTTATACTTATGATTTAAACTTTTAATGATGTAAAATTTCAAACATACACAAAAGAGAAGATGCGTATACCAAGCCTTCATTATCTATTACCCACCTTCAAAAATAATCAACATAATTGCCATTCTTGTTCCATTTGCGACTCTCCATCCCTTACCCCTAGTTGGTTACCTTTCCCTTTTTACAGCTTTGTTGGGTATAATTTACCCTTGTAACTGTGCAATGCAATAATTTTTGGTAACTCAGAGTGCTGTGCAACTATCACCACAATCCAGTTTTAGAACGTTTTATCAACCACAAAGCGCCTGTCTGCAGTCAATCTCCATTCTCACCTCAGCTTCAGGCAACCATTAATCTACTTTCTGACTATAAATCTGCCTTTTCTGGATGTTACATTAAAGGGAATCAATCACACCACATAGAGTGTTTGTTTCTGTTTTCTTTCACCTAGCATGTTTTTCAGGTTCATCCATGCAGATATAGAACTTCTTTTTTATCACTGAATGGTATTCTAGTGTATCAATATATAATATTTTGTTATCTTTCACCAACTGATGGATATTTGGGCTGTTTCCATTTTGGGCTCTTATGTATAATGCTTCTGTGAATATTTGCAAAGGAGTATTTTTGTGGATATGTTTTCATTTCTCTTAGGTAGACACCTGAGAGTGGAATTGCTGGGGGTTTTATTGCCTTGTTAGCCAATAGATCACAAAATATCAGAGTTTGAATGGACCCAACATCATATATTCCACCTCTTATTTAACAAATGAGGAAACTGAAGTCCAAAGACATTACCTGACTTGCTCATAGCAACAGTTCACTGGTGACAGAAAGAATTCAAACCCACAACTGCCCATTCCTTCTTTTTTTTTTTTTTTTTTTTTTTGGTTTCGCTGTTCCCCCTAAAACATCCCTCCGGGAACCCTGTTGGCTATGCTCCATTCTGGACCGGCTGCACTCTCTGTGCCAGAGCTGCTACCAAGGAACTTCCCTCTTTAGTCATCCCAGTCACCTCCTGCTGACTCTCACTCCCCCACCCTCATCCTAAGGCCCTCTGCCTGTCCTCTGTGGAACCTGGGAACTCTCATTTCTGAGCCTTCCTGAGATTCTGTGAGCACATCAGTTGCTTCTGGTCCTTTCCCTTCATCCCCTGCAGGTATTTTATTCTTGGCCCCTTCTCTCTGCAAACTCATTTGCAATCACTTCACCTGCTTTCCGTCTTTAAGTTCTATATTGCTCAGGATGACAGATGTATCCCAGATTATGAAGATTTAGTCTGCATTCCTGGTTTTTTGCTTTTTTAGTTGTTCATGGAGGGGGGATTTTCAGAAAACTGTCTTTGCTAGCTTGATACCAGAAGTCTTCAACTTTTTGAAACTACAGTAAAATACTTACTTGGCAATGAAAAGACATGAACAACGATCATTTCATTCACACTAAGCAAGGCAGAGGAAGGCAAAAACCCTGCCCCAAATCCTAAACATAAGTTCTATTCCATCAATGTCTTATACGTACATGAAAGAGGCTGCCCCTCACTATTCAAGAGGCAAGTGGCCCTTACTTCACTCCACTTACTTATTACTCCATTTGCTTAATTCAGACAAACATAGGAGTTGTCTCTGAAACTAAAAATAATCCATGGGTTTTTATAATAAAATTATTGTTCCAAGTTTCCTATAAATATTTTGGCAAATTCTAAGTGCACAAAACTTTTCCACCTACATAAATCAAATCTACTGCAATGGCTCTCTCTTTTGAAAAATGTTTAACTGTAAGTTATGCACTGCAGGCCAGAAACAGTGGCTATACACACACACAGTAATTGGCTGGTATTATCCAATCACTTAGCAAATATTTACTGAGCATGCAGTGAGCTAGGCACAGCAGGGGAAACAGAAATGGATAAAGATATGGCCTTTATGGCCCTTGGAATCTACTTATGATAAGACAAAAACATGAAAAGTTAAACAGTACAAAGTGGTATGTGATCAAGGGGCATGGGCAGAAGTGTTAGAGAATTTTAGAAATTAGAGAGTGACAACCTGGATCATGCTGGGAAAAAAAAGGGAGGGGCTGGGTATTAAGGACACCAAAACTCTAAAGCTCACACACAGACTAACACTAAAATATTGCCAATGATTATGTTGCTTGCTCAAAAACCTTCCATGACTCATCATTAACAATCAAAGAAAGTCCAAACTCAGACCTCACAGGCCTTGGCCCCAGTCACCTTGCCAGGATTTGCTCCAACCAAACATACCTCGTCACTGTCAACCCTCTTTTCTCCTGATGCCCTGTCCTTTTCAACACCCTTTGCCACAACCTCAGCTACTGAAAATCTATCAGTTTTATATTCCATGTCCTTCCTGGAAGCACTGCAACATTGTTTTTCTCATTACTACACACGATCTTTGCTCCTTGCGACAGCCAGTCTCCACGACGCCCCCCAGTGACTCTCACTTGACCGCATTCACTCCCTCGTGCAGTCTCCTCACACACCGACTGGGGCAACCTGGGTAACCAATGGGGTACCATGGAAGTGCTGGTATGTGACTTCCAAGGCTTGCTCATAAAAGACATTTGAGGCTTTCACTTTGTGCTCTTTTGGGTCAGTCACTCTGTGGAAGCCACCTACCACGTCATGAGGACCCTCCAGTAAACCGAGGGAGAAGCCTACATAGTGAGGAACTGAGGCCTCTGCTCAGAGCCAGCACCGACTTGCCAGCTACATCAGTGAACCTGCGTGGAACTGGATCCTCAGGAAAAACAAACAAACAAACAAACAAAAAAACCAGAAAAAGCCCCAGAAAACCTTCAGATGTCTGCAGAGCTGGCTAACTCCCTGATTCTAACCTCATGAAAGAACCCAAGTTAGAATCACATAGCTAAGCTACTCCCAAACTCCTGACCCACAGAAATTGTGTGTAATAGATGTTTATTCTTGTTTTCAGCTGCTAAGTTTTAGGGCAATTTGTTCTGTGGCAATTGAAATGAATACCCACCTGATCATTTGCATCCTGACTTTTTCTTAGAACGAGATTAACATTTCCCAGAGGGCAGGGGCCATCTTTGCCAGTTTTTAATTCTCTGCATGCTTTAGTAAGACACTTATTAATCATTAGTTGATTGACTGAATGATAAAAGAAAAGAAAAACTACATGACATGATTGGTGAAGTTGTGCCTTGGGCGGAGTTCATATAAGTTCTGGTTGATTCCATCATTTTAAATTTGTTTTACTTTTTTATTTTTACTTCACAGACTTGGCAGCAGTGTAAAAGAAGTAGCAGCTGGTAGTTTGGATTCTGATCCCAGCCCTGGCTTTTTAGGAATTACTGCCAGAAATGCAGAGTGACCTGTCTCACCCCCACCCCAGGACTTGCCTCCTACCCTCACATTCCTAACATATCCAAGGCAAGAGCAGCTTAACAGTGTCACAGGTGAGAACTAGGCAGTGGGACAGGGCAGGAGTCAGGAATGGGCAGGACGGAGTGACTGGCTATAATAATAAGCAGCAAGGGTTTGCTGTCAGTCAGCCTTGTCGAAGCAGCCTAAACCTGGTGGAATCCATACTCTAGGCACTCTGGCCCCTGTCCCAGAAACGGAAGGCATTTCATAGGTTTCTAAGTGACATTTCTTTTGAATCCTCCAATAGTTAAGAGAATTACAGCCCAATGCAGGTCCTCCTTGGAATTCAGGACTGTTAGGGCTGTGGACAAATAAAGGGGATCATAAATTCCTAACTGGGCAGGTCGAGGTGGGTAGTCACTCCGCAGGCATATAACTTCTTTAGTAAAAGGCTTATTGTTGCCTTAAGCAAGCCCTGCCAATTGTTTCTGTGCATCTGGGTTAACACTCCTTTGAAATAAGCCATCACCACCCTCAACAGAGTGCATGCTTTCTCCCACCTCCATGTAATCTTCTTTATGTGTCTTCCATTTCCAATACCTAGAAGAAGCTGCACAACTGTTATTCTCAGGAGCAGTTGAGATCCTGCTCTTTGGCAGATGTCATCAGTTTCACTCAGATACTCTTACAAAAATTCTGTACAGGTTTGGACGTTTCTTATGTTGACACAGTCTTAACAGGGTCCTTCCAGTAGTAGGTATCTTGGGACTCACAGTAGCTGGGTGACCAATAGGACTGAATACCTCTCTTTAAGGCATAGATGAAAACAGAACAAAACAGGATCAATCTTTCATGGTTTCTTTTATAGACCAAATGGTAGATACCACACAAAGATGCAGTTACCCCTCTAGGAAACACAAAGAAATATGATCATCATCCTATGCTAAATTATTAAGAGATTAGACACAGTAAGTATAGTAGAGCAAGATGGTTATAAAATATACTAATTCCTAATGGGTACCTTGACCAGAAGGTAAATCTACCTCGAATCAACATTTGTATTAATGACTCAGACTGATGACAGAAGTAGCAAAATAATCAAGAACCTCTATATAAGAAAGCTACAAAACATGTTAGCAGACAGTTGGTTCTCATTGTGAAAAGGGGTGAATGTGACTTCAAGCTAACAAAGGGAGTGAAAATCTAGTCAGTTGAGCTGAGGGCCAAAGTAAGAAGAGTTCCAAGAATATGTATGTAGTGCTTGTCAGAATTCTGTGAAGTTTAGTTTTAAATGCCCTTCTCTGTCTTTGCAGACTATATCCAGAAACTTCAAAGAGATTCTGGTACTGAGCCTAATGATTTCCATATGTTAAACACACCTCATTGCATTAGGCACTGGTCAGATTAGTTTCTTCTGAAAAAGGAGACTAGAAATTGATTCTTCTATATAAAATTATTCAATCCTATTAGTGTTGGAGACCTGGAAAAATTAGCAAACAACTTGAGGCTAGCTATACAAACCTGCTGGTAAGAGAAAGCTGTCTTCCAGCTGCTCCCAACAAGACTTTGTAAATAAAGAACCATTGCTTGGGCAAACACCATCTGACCTCTTAAAGATGCATGTTTCGTTCAAGAAAACATTTCCAAGTGGCTCATGATCTTAATCTCATTTACTGTGCTTCCAACTTCAATCAAGTTAATATTTTGATCCAGTACATCACAGTAATATCAGAATAAGATCTGGTCTTTTAAAAATATACAATGCTGTACATAAAAAATAAAAAAATATATATAATGCTGACATTCCCTCAGGTTACATCTTTGTTTTATAATCCCTATTTCTTGCTCAAGAAAGGCAACATTCAACTGAACCTGTCGTGTCATTGAGAAACAGAATCAAATGTCCATAAAAAATGGGGAACTGTGTAGGAAATAATGTTAAGAAAAAGTAGGCTTCTGGCCAAGATGGAGGCATAGGTAGACATACTTCGCCTCCTTGCACAACCATAAAAATGACCTCAAAATAAAAAACAACCAGAAATGGAAGAAAATCCAGCTGTATAGAAGTCTGACAACCAAGGAGTTAAAGAAGAAATATTCACCCAGAGGGGTAGCAGAGGCAGAGATGAGGAGCAGGAGTAGAGAAGACTCGGTGTGGCAGCAGCAGGGTGGCAAGG
>CM052540.1:117645058-117819804 GCA_028533065.1 Trachops cirrhosus
TAGACATACTTCGCCTCCTTGCACAACCATAAAAATGACCTCAAAATAAAAAACAACCAGAAATGGAAGAAAATCCAGCTGTATAGAAGTCTGACAACCAAGGAGTTAAAGAAGAAATATTCACCCAGAGGGGTAGCAGAGGCAGAGATGAGGAGCAGGAGTAGAGAAGACTCGGTGTGGCAGCAGCAGGGTGGCAAGGTGGCCAGGCAGCTGCACAGCCAGAACGGGTAGTTCCACATTCACGTGTGCCAGATAAAACTGGGAGGGTCACCTGAGGAATGAGTGATCCCAGCCCCAGGCCAGACAATGCAGCCCGGGATTCCAGCGCTAGGAAAATAAAACCTCACAACTTCTGGCTGTAAAACCCAGTGGGGGTTAGGGTGTTGGAAGAAACGGCCAGTCTTTCAGAAGAGTCTGTTTAAAGGGCCCCCATGGCCCTAGAACATGCAAGCCCACCCACTCTGGGAACCACCACTAGGGCAACAGCTAGAGGGCGCCAGTCACATATGGGAAGTGGGTGAAGTGACTGAAAATGGGACAAGTGCTGAGCAAGCAGCATTTTTCCCTCTCAGACCTCTCTACCACATACAGTGCCACAAAGCAGGGAAGCAGACTGTCCTGCCATGATGAATACCTGAGGCTCTGCCCCTTATATTATAACAGCTGTACCAAGACAGGGAGGCAAAGCAATGTCTACCCAATATGCAGAAACAAACACAGGGAAGTTGCCAAATTGAGGAGACAAAGAAATATGGCCCAAATGAAAGAGCAGATCAAAACTCCAGAAAACGAACTAAGTGATGTGGTGATAGCCAACCTATCAGATGCAGAATTCAAAACACTGGTGGTCACAACGCTCAAAGATCTCATTGAATACAGCAAAAATATATGTGAAATAAATATCCACAGGGGACCAACAGTGAAGGGAAGGAAGCTGGGATTCAAATCAATGATTTAGAACATAAGGAAGAAATAAACAGTCAACCAGCACAGAATGAAGAAACAAGAATTCAAAAAAACAAAGAGAGAATAAGACTCTGGGACATCTCCAAAAGTGCCAACATCCAAGTCATAGGAATACTAGAAGAAGAGGAAGAGCAAGAAATCGAAAACTTATTTAAACAAATAATGAAGAAGAACTTCCTAATTTGGCAGAGGAAATAGACATACAAGTCCAGGAAGCACAGAGAGTCCTAAACAAGTTGGACCCAAAGAGGGCAACATCAAGTCACATCATAATTAAAATGCCAAAGTTTAAAGATATAGAAAGAATCTGAAAAGTAGCAAGAGACAAGAGAGTTACCTACAAAGGAGTTCCCATAAGACTATCAGCTGATTTCTCAAGCAGTATTGATGGCAAGCAGTATTCAAAGTCATTAAAAGAAGGGATCTACAACCAAGATGACTCTATCCAGCAAATCTATCATTTAGAATGGAAGGACAGATAAAGTGCTTCCCAGACAAGGTAAAGCTAAAGGAGTTCATCACCATCAAGCCCTTATTATATCAAATGTTAAAGGGAATTATTTAGGAAAAAGAAGAAGATAAAACTATGAACAGTAAAATGACAACAAACTCAAAACTACCAACAACTGAATCTAAAAAACAAAAACAAACTAAGCAAACGACTAGAACAGGAACAGAATCATAGATATAGAGATCATGTGGAGGGTTATCAGCGGGGAGGGGGTAGGAGAGAATGGGGGAAATAGTACAGGGAATAAGAAACATAATTGGTAGGTACAAAATAGACAGGGGGAGGTTAGCATAGTATAGGAAATGGAGAAGCCAGAGAACTTACATGCATGACTCATGGACATGAACTAAGGGCGGGGGTTTGCTGGAGGGAAGGGGAGTACCAGGCAGAGAGGGTCAGAGGGGAAAAAATTAGGACAACTATAATAACATAATCAATAAAATATACTTCAAAAAAGAAAAAAGCAGAATGCTACATTATGTATATACTATGGTCACAGCTATAATATATAACTATGGGTAAGGATGAAAAGTAATATGAAATATAAAGCTGTTTTCTCACATATAGCTATCACCTTATGTTTTTTTCTTTCTAAATTTCCTTTACTTCTGCTGGGATTATCTTAATAGTGGGTGTGGTTTGTTTGCTTTTATTAAATTATCAGGATAAGATCTCACTTCATCAGACAAGGACTTCCGAGCTGGTTACTCAGGTAAAGGGTGGCGACTTGCCTGGGCCACCCTAGATAGATGCCAGCATGTCACTTCCTAACAAATCTTTAAGGATAGCAGTGCCACGATTTCCAAGTCTCTTTCTCTTAGAAGAAACTCTGCTTAACCTGCTACTAGCAGTGGATGTTTTTAAATTTCCTTTTTTTTTTGTTTCAAACTAAAATGATCCTTTTCATGAAAATACAAAAGATATTTGGGCAAATCACAAAAATAGAGTCATTCACTAATACGTATTTCTGAGAACATGGGTAAAGAGTTCTAGAGATGAGCAAAACTTAGTTACTGCCCTTGGGAAGATACTCCAGTGGGGCCAAGAGTGCAGAGAGCTGCAAACTAAGGTAAAATGCCATAAATGATAGATTCAACATAAAGATAGGGAGGCAAGAAGAAGCTATGCAAATTCTCAAGAGGAAGCGATTACTTTCAGATTTTTTTTCCTGGTAAAGAATAGATCCAGAAAAGGTTGCATGGAGGAGGCAACATCTGAACTAGATCCTGAAAGATAGTCTAATTCTGTCTAGGAACGAGAAATGATGGGCATTTTAGGACAGGGGGGTTTATCCCTCAAAGACAAAATCGGGGAAGAGTAGGGTATGATCTAGAGCTATGCACAGTTTAGGAATGAGAACCAACGGAAACATGCGGAAGAGTAATGGGGATCTGACCTTGACTTGACCACGCAGAGAAGGGTGGGGCAAGTGAGCAAATATTATCTTTTGGGGCCTGGGCAAGGAGCCTTGCATTTGCTGTTGCATTTAATCCTGAGAACTTGTCTTACAAGTGAGGAGGTAGATACAGTCTCTGAAAAGCGTGTCATTCATCCACACATCCCTGAGGTAGCATTGTGCCTGGTGCTCAGCAGGCCCTCAAAATACTGCCTGAATGCATGGGTGCCAAACCAGCAGGCCCATGCTCTGCTGCTCTGCCGTACTGCTCTTTGTGTTGTTTGAGACAGACACCGGGAGCCACTGACACTTTGGGATCGGAGGGACACAGCAACTGGACAGCGTGTGTTAAGAAGAGTATATAGTAAAGGCTGGGAGGTGGAATGGGGGCGTTACCTAATGTTCAGAGCCTAAACTGTTACAGACAACATCTTGCTTTGCTTAGCATGCTTTGTTCATACAGACTTTTCTAAGGAAGTATTAGAATGCCTCAAAAGCTCAACTGAAATTTAAATTCTCTCCTTTACCAAATGTATTTTGATTAGGAAATTTAACCACTCTAGAAGGTATAAAATGAAAAGTTAAACTTCCTTTCCCCTCTTCCAACCCACCATTCCACTATTAATAGTATATTGCTCATGCTTCTAAAAAAATGCTTATGCACTCAAACATGTAATACGTTTTTAAACATAATGGGTCATTATTTTGCTGTTTTACTTAATCTCTCCAGGAGACCTTTCAATATCAGTGCACAGAGAGCCACCTTGTTCTAAAGCCGCATAATGTTTCACTTCAAGGAAGGGGCACGATGTATTTAAGCTGCTGATTCATATTTAAGTTGTTTTGTTTATTCTTAAAAACAACATTGCAATGAACTCTTTTTACTCCAACTTGAATTCACTTGTACTCCTTTGTATCGGCCTCTTAGAGAGTTACACATAGGCTCTCTTGTGTAAAACATAATTCAGCAAATTTCCTCGAGTTACTATAATTAACAATCACTTATCTTAGCAATGAAGAGGAACACAAAGATAATCTAAAAATAAACTTCTCACAGGCGTTTTATCTCATGTTATATCCTTGGAGCCTCCTGGAAAAACTCAGGGCCTGAGTCCTGGCTTCCCGCCCTGAGCTGCTGGAGCAGAATTCCTCGTTCCACACCGGGGCAGACAGCATGCATTCCAGAGGACCCCAGGCATCGCCATGCTTGCTCTACCTGTGGCCTCAGCCCCCCTAGTTTCCATGTGTAAAACGACAATGAAATGTGCAGGTGATAACAATCAGAACCCCAGAGCTTCAGAGCTGGGAGGGATTAGAGATCATCTAGCCTACACCTTCCATTTCCTGGACTGGGCATGACCTAGAGGGTTGCATATCTCAGCAAGATCACACAGCCAGTCCCTGCACAGTCCACCTTTCCCCTGCCTGTGCAAAGCTTTTCCAATTCCATATAACCAAATAGCATCTGCATCTTTTGCTTAATTATTTTAGAAAGACCACCTAAGCAAAATTTGTCTATAATATTCCCCTGAATAGAAGTAACAATGCTTAAAAGACCACCTGAGAATACATGTAAAGACAGCATAGATAGTAAGAAATTCAAAAACCTTAAACTTCTTTCTCCACCAAATTCACTACTAGAATGGCTAGCAAATTTCAAAATTGACACATAAGTTTCACCTGCCTTTTGCCCCTTGTTGAGGTGTAGCTAACACTGCTGACTTGTCAGTGAGACAGGGAGCTGTCAAGTTGTCTGCAGCTCTGACAATGGGGTTTTTAAACCTGGGACTACTCCAGGCTGTGAGTCTCTGAGCCATATTTGCCTAAGTCCCCACTCCCTCTCCCATTCATGCTGCAGAGTCTAACTCAGGGATCTCAAAGAGCTCCGAGAAGAGTCTGCTCAAGATGTAAACATCATAGAGTAGGCAGCTCCACCCTCCAAGCTCTGGGACCCAGCTCTGCTACTGACCTAGGATAAACCCCTGCCAGCTGGCTAGGTGAAGTCTGTGTTTCCACATGAGGAAGTAAACAGCAATATGGTTAAGAACCAAGGGATGTGACTATCAGCTATGCTTCTGATCTTGGGAAGTACACTCTCATGGTGTCAGTTTCCTCATCTTTGAAATGGGGATAATAACAGATAGAACCTAGGATTTGGCAATGTATATAAACATCTAAGTACAGTGCCCATTCATTCCCCACTCCCTCAGAGCAAGTATTGGGAGCCCTGCCTTCGGAATTTGGGACGGGCACCAGCATTTTTGCTAGAAAAGAAACTGCACCTTCTTCGAGGCTGCCCTCCCTCCTGCCCACTGGAACCTGTTGAGGCGGGGGAAGGGCAGTTGGAAGGCTAAGGCAGAACATCACAGAGAGAGGTGCATGGAATGCATGCACAGGAGAGTACCCTCATGGGGCAACCTAGGAGCTAGTGGCCTGGAGAGGAAGCACATGCTCTTGAGGCTCCTGGAGGCCCCTTTCCCCTTCTATGGCCATACCACCCTGAACGCGCTGGATCGCTGCTGCTCTGGGAAGGCAAGCAGGGTGGGACCTGGCTAGAAACTGCATGGGATACTGCCTGTGAATACCGGGTGCTGTACACTTTTGCCCCCCTCCCAGTTTTGCCACCCTCCTCCCCCCACCCAAGTCAGCCCACATGGACCTACTACCGCGCTGTCCCCTAAGGACCCGGTGCTCCCAGCATTTTGCTGTGGTGGAAACTACCTGGCCAGGAGTGCATTCTGTCCCAACTCCACTCCCCTTGGCACTGGGGAAAGAACACCCAGGGCCTTATGAAAGCATACCCAATGTGCTTTCAATACTGATCGAGCACAGTAAATGCTCAGTGAATATTGAGCCTCACCACCACAGCTGGCTCACACAGGGGCCAACGAGAGACAAAAGGCAAAAAGGCAAAAGGCAGCTGGGAGAAGGAAAAGAAGAAAGTCTTCAGCATGACTTCTGTTGAATTAATAAAAGCAGAATAGAAAATAGTTACACTTTTACAAGAGTCCTTATTTGTGGAGAATCCTAGGAGCAAAGAGGCATGCCTAGGACCGTTTCAATGGAAAGTGGAAACGCCAGATCTGGGAAAAAAACGCACTCCAGTGGGTCAGGCCGGTGATCTGCCTCCCATGGACTCAGCCACAGGCATGGAAAGTCTGACCCTACAGCCCTCACCTCAGGGGCACTGACCAGGAACAGAGCAGTGGGCCATCAGATATTTCTCCTGTCACGGTGGCTTTTCCCTATCACCAGCTTTCTGTTACTTGCGAGATGTCCCTGGTGTGATCAAGGCTATGAAGCTTCACTATTTCTTCTGCATACCTGAAATAAGAGACTCCCTCAGCATTCAGTCCACTGGGGAAGAGCTGCCGTTCCATTATCTCTGGATTATTCACACCATTGCTATTGTAGGGTTAATGTTTTTAAAAACTATGTATCATAACGTTGTTTTTGTTTTTTTCCTTTCTTTTTTTTCTGCTAATTTCATGGCACTGAGATACTAAAGGGGATGGGAAGGGAAGTCTGCAAGGCCCACAGACGAGGACCAGACAAGGAGAACCAGGGCCAGAGCACTGCAGGACTGGCGTAGGCCAGCCACAGAGTCAGGCGGCCCAAGGTCTTGCCCATGTAACAAATGTGCCGAGAGATTGGGAGAGCTTGTGTCAGGGTTCACAGTCCCCACTGTCCACAGGAGGCAGGCAGATAAATGACCAGGTACTACAACAGCAAGCAGCAGGGGCTTGGGCCAAACTGGCATGTATGCACCACAGACTGGCATTTAAAATTTAAAAACAAAACATGGTGTGTATGCTAAACAAAATGCATCAGGGATCCCATCTTAGCCTAGGCTCTCAGTCTGATATCCTGCCATGGGTTCTGGAGGCTAAAAGTAAAAGCATAAAGGTCAGCCAAGAAAGGAAAGGGCAGGTGGTGCCCCAGCACAATCGGACGGGCAGGGACTGGGTCCCGCATGCCAGGGGCCTGGGCCTTGAAACTCACAATGAGAGGTCATTTGCTCCCGTGAGCCCTACCTAAAACCCACACCGGGGAGGTCACCAGGCATGGAAACCATGGCGGCATTTGGTGCAGAGCCAGACACTGTGTGAGGAAGGGGTTCCCGTGTGCAGGCCCTGGAAGCCCAGGAGCATGACAACATTGTCTGACAGCCTGATACTCTGAGGACAGGAGCAGCCCGAGACCAATGGGTGCAACACACACACACCTCTGCTCAGCGGACAGCCTGCCTCAGTGAGCACAACCGTGTCTGAATTAAAGTCAGTGAATGGAGGAAAGGAATCAAAGTGGGAGGGTAGCTTCTGACAGGCTAAAACGGAAAAGAAAAAACCCACATCCTTTCACATCATTCATTTCATAAACACGTATATGCTTAGTGCTAATGTTATGTGCTTTACAAGGTACAGCTGAGGTAACAAAGATGAAAAGCTTTAGGTACTGAGAGTAAATGGCTTGTTCTGAATTAACAGGATGGAGAGATTATTTGGCACCAAGATTGGCCAGATCATAAACTTGGATCTGGTAACATAATAGCTCACTAATCACTGTACTGGAATGCTAGGTAGATAGCAAACTGAGGGAAATAGATAGTTGATGCTCTCAAAAGTGCTAAAAGAGTAGGTCATAGGGAAAGGAAATGAGATTATCATAATCAGGCTTTTTGACAATATTTTGTCAGAAGATATGGAGTAACATTTAAGATTCGCAAGGAAAGAAAATGTGGGCAAAGGTTGTTATATCCAACAAAACTGACCTATAATAAAGGGTCGCAGACAAAGTGTTATCAGAATATTAGGGGATATTGTTCCCATGAGCCCTACCTAAGGAATCTACTGCAGAAAAACTTCAATCAAAGTGTCTAAGAACACTGATATGAGAACTTGTAATAAGCAGGTCATATGTAGCTACCTGTAGAAATAAGGAAGCTGCTGTATGTTGAATACAGCCCGATCAAATAATTTATTTATCTCCCCTGTGACTAAAAACTAGAACTCTAAGTGTAAAAGAAAGGAAATACAAATGTCATATAGAAGAGGTTAAACAAACAAACAAAAAACCCCTCAGTCTTGAACTTGGTTTGGAAATATCTGTAAGAATGCACAACGGCTTATGTCTTTATATGTTTATATGTAAATGTGCGTATGTATATGTATGTATATTCCCAGCCCTAACCAGTGAAAAGGCCTAGAAAGAATGGCATTCCAGTGCATGATCATCCCTAGTGTCTGGATAGACATCCAAAAATACTGTTCTCATTAAAGGAAACCAGAGATTATTGAAGAAATGGTGGATTCCAGGTACAAGACAAGCCTAAAACACCTTAACATACCAGACAGCGGAAAAGCTATAAAATATTATTTAGGTCATGTCAGAGGACTCAGGAGCTAATTGGAAGAGGCTCCCCCTGGTCAAAGATGGGACTATTTCAGTCTTAGTAAAAATTAAATTTCAGTGGATTGAAACCCATCAAATATATTTAATTCCAAAATAATATCAATTTCTAAAAACCAAGTGGTCACTTTCTGAGAATAACAGATAACCAATCCTTGAAACCATGCCTAGATCTGGACAAATCAAAGGAAAGAATCAAGCATTTATCCTGCTTTTTTGTGTGAACCGTGTCATGGGGTAATCAAATAGCAGATTAAAGGGGAGTCTATCCTTATAAATTATTCCAGCTAATAAATAAAATAAAAACAGTCAAATTAGAATATCACCATCCTGTAATTCCTAATGAATTAATAGGTCTAGACAATGAGGAACAACAGCTGCTAATGCCAAAACGGAGTGGAAAAACCAGACATCACGTGCCACCCAGGAAAGGATAGAACAGCACTGTACTCTTGCCGAAGGGATTAGACCTGAGTCTCACTCAGCCTCTGGGCCCAGATCAGGAAATAGAGGGCAAAGGAACAAGTTGAAGTGCACCATGAATGTGCCTCTTTCTTGGTATCAGGACTGTAGGAAACTCTACAGACCAAGCAGCTCACGTCTGCCAACAGAAAAATCATATTTTTTAAAAGGGGAGGATACTAAGGGAACCTATAGATTAAAAGAGATTTAAAAGAGATTTTAAAAGGGAATCCAAAGCTTAAAAGAGATTTAAAAGACAATTTTTAAGAATGGGTAAGACAACTACAGTGGGTCAGTCTGCTCACTTGGGTGATAAAACCATAAAGAGATTCGAGGAAGTGATTACTACAGAAGTCGGGATGGCATTCACTTTGGGAGAGATGGAGGGACATGTGGCTGGGGACAGGTGGTGGTGCTTTTGGGGTAGGTGGCAAAGTTCTATTTCTTGGCTTGAGTGATTGTTATATGAGTGATTACCTTATAATAACTCACCAGAGTGTACATTTGTTTTGTGTGGGTAGTTTGGGTGTTTGTGCTTTATTTTACAATAAAAAGGTTTTTTTTTAAGTGTTAAGATCTAGGTGTCAGCACAGTAAAGCCCAAATGATGGAAAGACCGAAAGGTGTGGAGGAGCGAAAGGGGCCCAGCAGCAAATCAGCTGGGAGCTGGGGTCTTAGGAAAAACTTCTGTTTCAACAAACTTCTCATGTTTAAGGCAAATTATTTCACCTGTATTGTTTTAATTAAATTTGCCTTATAACACCTTAAATTAATTTTTAAAGCTTATAACATGTGATGTGCTCCAAAGTATCTCCAAGGCAATCTCAATTCAGAAATGCAGGATGACTTCTTGGATGCCTACTGGAATTGCAGGGGGCTGTTGGGTTCATGACATTAGCCACTGAACTCAAAGTTGTAGCAAGCATTCAACATTCCAGCCTCAGGCAGCGTCCAGTGCCCAGAGTTAGACATGGACTTTAACCCCCATACTCCCCTACAGCTTCCCATGCAAACTATGAGTAACAGTAGTAAAAAAAAAACAACAACAGGATTTCGGGTGTGATCCGAAGATGGAAACAGGTTCATGAATGACAGACCCTAAGGGCTGGGACACTCTGCATCTGGCAGAGGAGACTGTGACTTGTTGAAGGTCACCAGGTGAGTGACCATAAGCTGGGCACCCTCCTGTGGTTCATGTTTCTATTACTGAAAATAACAAAGTCTGAAAAATATAATCTACTACAAGATATGAGGTAGACCCTGACTGTTGGAGAGGTAACAGCCTTTGGGAGTTCACAGACAATGAAGGAGTTTGTAGCACTTTACTGAGGCTCAAACTCCGCAGCAGTTCAGAGCACAGGAGGCGAGGCACCTGAGCTGCCAGGTGTGAGTCCCAGCTTGGCATCTGCAGCAGGTTATTTAACCTCTCAAACCACAATCCCTTATCTGTACATATGGATTAACAAAAATACCTGTCTCATAAATCCCTTATAAGATGCAATGAAATGTGTATGAAGCACTTGCTCATTATAAGAACTCAATCAGCATTTGTCACAATTACTGTCACCGAGGTTGTGAACGTTTCTAGAAATATAAAGTACACTCTATTTGATGGACATCTTCTAGGTCTAAATGCAGGATGAACATCCAAAGTTTGTAGTGCTATTTTTATAAACCCTCAACATTAAAAAAATCACTGTTAGTAGCAATTAAGTATATGTAATATTCAACAGTTTCCACATCTTTGTTTTGGTTTTCTCCCAACTACTCACCATGGGTAGTTAGATTTCATTCCAATAAACCTGGGATTATTGCATCAGTAATAGTGATGGCCTTAGTTAGGGTATGGAAGCTGGGTCTAGAGACTGCAAATGTTGTTGATCTGCCCGATAATCACGTGTCCGTCCCTTCTTCCTATTGGCAGAGCTGCCCCCACTGTGGAGGATCCGTCTACGCCCACTGTGCACTTGCCCAGCTTCCCTTGCAGCTGTGACTCAGTTCTCGCCAGTGAGGCCTGAGGGAGTAGCAGGAAAGATGTCATCCCCTGATGAAAAGAGATAGACACCGCAAGAGAACAGATTTCTGCTGCCCTCTCTGTGTCCCACCCCTCCCCTACACATCCATAGGCACCTCCTGCCTTTGGATGAGGTAGTGGGGAATGTAAGATAGCCATTGCTGAGGAAACCATTTTCTGCCCATGAGGCAGAAAGTCTGTAGTAAAAATGCTAACATGCTAAGAATTGGAGAACAGAAGAATGAAAAGAATCTGGTCCCTGAAGACATTGTCTGAGTCACTGATTCAACTCTGGATCAAACCAACCCCAGACTACCCTTCATGTAAGATAATTTACTGTGTTTACTATTTAAACCATTGTTAGCTGTGTAGTCGTCTCTTACCTGGAAGCCTAAACTGAAGTCTAAAGCATCCTAATTGTTTCGGGCTGAGTAGTGATCCCCCAGAGTTAACATGTTGAAGCCCCAACCCCCAGTACCTTTACATGAGGCTGTATCTAGAAATAGGGTCTTTAGAGAAGTGATTCCACTGAAATGAGGCCGTTAGGATGGGCTCTAATGCAATCTGACTGGTGTCCTTATAAGAACAGATTTGGACACACAGACACCAGGGACACACATCCATACACACATAGAAGAAGCTGGGAGAGGGTCAAGACGGTGAAGTAGGTGGATGCTGTGACCACATCCAAATTACAACCAAATTGTAGGACAATCAACCTGGAGAACCATCTGAAGACTAACTGAACACAAGTCCTACAACTAAGGATATAAGGAAGAAGCCACATTGAGATTGAATTTTTAAAAAAAAGAGCTGAGAGAATTAGTTGCCAGCAGCTCTAAGCTATAAAAAATATTAAAGGAAGCTCTTTAGGCTGAAGGTCAAAAAATACCTGCTGGGTCTACCCTCAAGAATGAAGAGCCCCCAGTTTTGGTAACTAAGTGGACAAATATTAAAAACTTTTCTTCAAGTTTTAATTTCTTCAAAAGATAATTGTTTAAAGTAAAAAATAATAATAACCATGATTTCTGAACATATATGGAGATGTAAACCATTGACAAAAAGAGTACTATTGGTAATACCTATTACAAAGGGATTTGTTATCGAGATAATTCTGTCCCCTACCCCAAATTCGTGTGTTGAAGTCCTAACCCATAATGTGACTGGAGATGGGCCCTTTAAAGAGCTAATTAAAGTTAAATGAGGTCATAAGGGTGGGGCTCTAATCCAGTGTGATTGGTGTCCTTATTAAAAGAAAGACTCAGAGCACACGGAGGAAAGACCACGTGAGGAAACAAGAAAGTGGCTGTCTGCCAGCCAAGGAGAGCAGCCTCAGGAGAAACTCAACCTGCTGATACCTGGATCTTGGCCTTCCAGCTTCTGGAACTGTAAGAAATAAATTTTTATTGTTTATGAGCCATCGAGTCTGTGATATTTTGTAAAGGCAGCCCTAGGACACTATTACAGAGACATAGCATACTATTTATTGTCATAAATATACAAAAGGTAAGGCAACCACAAAGGGGAATAGAACTTACAAAAGGTTGATTCAGGGGTAAAATTAGGAGTGGATGTGCTTGTAGGGAATCACAGTCCAGGTATGCAAGAGGAAGACAGAAATGGTTAATCATCTGCCCCTGCCGCCTGTCTCCACAAGTCATCACCCAATCTCCTCCACCTGCCCCTTTTTCCAAATTGTGAAGCTGGAAGGCCCATGATGCTCTGGATTCAGGCAGCAAACCTGGAGGAGGGATGGATAGACAAGAAGACTGAGGCAAGACTCAAATGACTCCAATTTCATACTTGTTAGTCCCTGGTCAAATATTTAAACTGAGAGGAAAAAATAGTGACTCTACTAAAATTAGTCCTATGTATGTGTCATCAGTGGCAGACTTTATTATTCATTATCTCCATATGAATGGAATTTATTAGCGTGATAACTTGAAAACTGACCAGAATTTAGAAATAGGGAAGAAAATCTCAAGTACTAGTACAATTCAAACGTAAACACTAAAGCAGGGGGAGGAGGAGAAGGAAGGATGAAGTTACAAAAAGACGGGCTCAAAGAAAGAACAACCTGTTCTCCATGCTCCCACTGCCCACCATTATAAAATGAGAGGGTGGTCTGAGAACAGGATCGGTTCTTGGAGGTGCCAGGACCTCAGGACAGGGGGTTAGGCCTGGGGTAGGGAAAACAGGGCACTTGGCAACTCAGGGTCTCAGGCCTGGGACTCCTCCCAACACATGGGGCTCCTGAAAAAAAGGACAGCCATGCCCTGTCAGTGATCTACGAGCAACGTGAGACGTCCTCAGGTCAGCAGGCACGCTCGATGACGTCAGCATTGCCAGTGACTCCAGTTCCAGAGCTTCAATTAGTGAATGCTGAGCAGATTCCCCAATGTCTCTGCTTCTCAGAACTGTTGACTGGGGTGTCATTTTTTGTTCTTGATCTGGTTCTTGGACACCGTTTTTCAACCCAGTGAGGACCCACTGAAAAACCACTTTATTATTTCTCAGAATGGGTACACAGGTGTTTACTGCAATCTTCTTTAAACTTTAAAGCTTTTAAAGCTACTCTGTACTTTCAAGAGATTTTTCTTCCCGCAGCCCCCCTGCCAAAAAAAAAGGAAAAGGAGAAAAAACAAACAAACAAGATATCTGCTGCCTGAATAATCTTTGTACAACAAGACATGAAAACTAGTCTCCTAGGCTAGGGGTTTTCAATCTGTTGCATCAGCCACTGAGGAGACCTTGTTAAAATACAGATTCCCAGGCTCAGCCTTTGTGATGCTGCAGTAGGTACGGCCCAGGAATCTGTACTTTTTGTACCAAGATTCCCAGTTGATTTTGTCATGCAGTCAAGTTGGGAGCTGAGGCCCCAGATGAGTCCTAAAATACAGCAGCACACCGGACAAGTTCAAAGTTTCACTTGCCCTATCACCTCTGTGGCTGCCAGGACGGTGACAATGTTCTGAAACCATGCCACCAGGGGCACACAGTGCAGGGACTCCCTGCTTGCTCGGGAGGCTCCCTGTTGACACACAGTCTGTCACCCTGGCAGTAACAGTAGTCATTCTTTCAGGCATTATCATTCCAGGCCATACAAGCAAAGGAGCAAAGTGGCTAAATGTGTACAACACAGGCCATCACTGGATGCTCGGGGAGGTGTGAGCTCATTCACCTCTCCCAGGTGCACACTCATGAGTCACTGGGGGCCTCTGCCTACACCAAGGAAGAAGGAAGTCCAATCACTAAGTCGAGACTGCTTTGCGCTTCTAGGGTGGTGATACTACTTAAGCAAACACCATCCATTTCCCAGAAAACTACCTCATCTTTTTAAAGAGAAGAATGAAAAATAACAGTTGTTTCCTGATAACAGAGCAATAAAATCAGGCACTGGACTTATTTTTTAAAGGTCTGAATCATAAAAGTTTGTTTTGAACTTTGCAATCTGTTGCCAGCATCGTGCTGCAGTTTTTCTCAGAAGACCACTGTGGCATTTCGGCAGAATTCCCTTGTTGCATCAGCAAATGTGTGAGGTCCTGAGCCCCACCAGCTCAGGAGTCCCAGACAGGGAAGGATGGAGGACAGTTAGGTCTCCACAAGCACACACCACAATCTCTGCCTCCCTCACTTTGGCTGACAGTCATCAGAAACTCATTTTTTTTTAAATAAATAAAATAACAGCTGAAAGTGGAGAAAGCTTGAACTAAATAAATTTGAAGCAGTAAGAGCTAGGCTTAGAGAAAGTATTTGTTACTTTTTGGCTCCTTTCAAATATTCATGTGTAACGTGTACCCTGAAGAGTGCTGGGTCCCCAGAAAAGCTTGCCCCAGCGGGTAACCCCACAGGTGCGCCCCTGCCCTCCCCCTCCAGAACTCGCACAACTTCCCCTGAGGACATGCTCACCCGAGTCCCTTTGCAACACCAAGGGCAGCTAAGACATATCTTCCTGTCTGTCTTAGATAATGCGGTTTCATCCATTACCGGTTTGAAACAAGGGCCTCCAGCAGTGAAAGACCAAACGACTGCTCACAACTTAACTGTAATGGATCATATACACAGGGAGGCTTACTGGTGTCACGATATTCTTCACCCTCAGACACCTACAACACACATGCACTGCCTGCTCTGGCTCATTTCTCTGTAGCTGGAGCAGCAGCAAGATTTCCCTATATAATCATGTGACTGCACCTGGGAATCACTGAAACTTCTATATTCAGTCAATTCTCTGGACTCTTCTGGCATCATTAGAGGGAAAAAAAGAAAGTTCATGCTAAAAGCACATAAAGCATAAGTTGCCACTCTCCCTCTCTACACCACTATGGCTCAGTACAAACGCCATCCTCTTGAAATGAGAAAGACTTGGCCAGTTCAAAAAACCTACCACTTGTTGGATGCCTTCTGCACATTGGACAACAGGAGAACATTCTGGTTTTATCCACGCAACAATCCTATGATGCAAATACTACCCCAGTTTCCTGGGGGTTGTGGGTGGGGGGAGGCGGGGAAACAGACTCAGAGAGCTTAAATAGATTGTCCAAAGTCACACAGCCAGTGGTGGCTGAGACACGAACAGCTGATTCCAGTAGTCATGTGAACCAACCATCTTTTTAACTAAACCAAAAGTCATCTTTATTCACAACGTTTAAGACAACTACAGCGAGTGGGATTTTGGACTTAATTCCCTTGTCTGTAAGTAAATAGACCTGGATTTGTTTATAAGTCAGCGTGGAGTGCTTCAGCCGAGGCCCATTCCTAGGACCTCACCCTTTTATTCTTCTCGGTGGGGAAGATTGCTGTATGCCTGGCCCTCGGCCACCATGAGGGAAATAAAGTCATGTCGGCCTATAATTCCTCTTGTTCTATATTAAAAAGCACAACCCTAGGAAAACAAATTTGTTAACGCCCATCCAGCTTTGCAGCTGCTTCTGAACCATAAATACTTGCTTTTAGAGAAAAAGCAAGTGCTCTCTAAAAGGATGGGTGGGTATTATCTGATTATTGTGGAACCTGTGACTTTTTAAAACAAGTTTCTCAGGTAACTTCTATACTTGACATGAAAGGCCAAGAAAACAAAAGCCTGTGGAATTAGGTTTAATGCAGTTACAACATGGGCTATTTGAAACAGCCATCAGAAGAAATGTGCTCACTTCAGTTTCCTAGGATTATGAAAAAAAAATTGAAAAAATGGTTCTTCTGCTGTCCTGAGGAAGTGCCTTTACTTTTTACCATGAAACACAGAATTCTGAACCCAGTTTTGCCACTATCAGTTTACCATCAGGGACCCATTCTTACAAACAAACATTTTTCTGCAAGTCACCAGTCCTCTCCGATCGCATGCCTTCCCGTGAACATGAGAGGGTTGTGCAGCGCCCCGCACACAGTAGTTCAGTTACCGCCTGCCGCATGAATGAATGGTGCGGGCTTCCGCAAGGTGCACTGAGGGGGCACACCTCCCATCTTGTATAATGGCAAACGTTGTGGTCTAAGATCCATAGGCTAGATGGTTTCTAAGGTGCCTCTTACCTCTCACATTCTAGAATTATCTACGCTCTACTTCTAGGTCATTTCCTCCTCTTACTGCCAAAATGTAGACTGCAAACTAACCTCCACTGGATACTGTTTTACTTCATTTACATTTTGCAACAAAGTTCACTGTTATTTTTTCTCTCTCTCAATGAATCATTCATTTTCAGCTACTGGGAAGTACCACTGATGGACAAAAGTCTAGAAACTGCAGTCAGCTCAGACCCCAGGGCCAAAGTCATCAAAACCAGAGAAGGGAGAGCTGAAATTGTTACTCACAAGAAAACATAAAATTTGGGGTATTAAAAGCTCATTTGCAGTGTTTGTTGACTTCTTACTGTGTGCATTTGATATTAAACACAGGATGTGGGCAGTGTAAGGAGGGGCAAGATGGTAAAAGAATCTGGCGTTGCACAGTGCCTTCCCTTAACTTCTGTAGCAGAGCTAATTCTCTCTGTGAATGCCAAATTGGGGTAAGGTGCCTACTTTTTATCCAGGTTGGCCCCTGTGCATGAGCCCATTGCCCAAGTCAGTTCCTCTGGCAATGGGGTTGCATGAGTGCTCCCACCTTTCTCTGAGAGCACACAAGTGGTCCTTATTGTTATCACTGACCTTCCCGTGCCTTCTGGAGCCTACCTCACGTTCAGTCCCTCCAATGTGTACCGGACAAAAATGGAGAGTGGGTAAATGACCCATTCTGCATGGTGTGGATGTGAAGCTCAATTCTCATTGGTACAAATGGCATTTCCAAGAAGGAAATATATCACTTTTAAGGGGCTATCCCAAGCAGAAAAGTATTAATTGGATCAATTAACTGCAAGCTTCTGTAGTGCCCACCACTGTGGCAGACTCCACTTCAAGGATCAGCAATTCAAAGTTCTCCAAGCCATAAATGACCTAGAAATCTGCTCCTCCCCCAACATGGCATTTCCTAATGAGTACTGTTTGGATGCAATTATTTCTTTCTGCACGCCCTTTCCTCCACTTTCAGCAGAAGGAAGAATTGCAGAGAACAGGCCTCATAAAATACTCTGTTCCTGGTCCTTTCAGTGTGGGTGTTCACCCTCAGTTTCCACCATCCTGTTGGGATACCAGAACAGCCTGTCCTCACAACACCTCACTACACTGATGAAGATTACAGCTAGCAATAAAGTCAGACACAGAAAATTAAGAAATACCAAAGATGAGATTTTCCAGCTCACACCACCCCTTGTCTAATTAAACTTAAACATCCAAGAACATCAGTACAATAGAAGTCTCCCTTTAAGAAAAAATTTTAAAAGCCAAATTGTGGAGGATCACTACACTTTTTGGGGAGTCAAATTAATGCTTTATTAATGATTCTTAAGTGATCAGATAATCTAGATGAATATAATGGCTAGTAAAACCTACCTCTGTAAGCAAAAGCTTAATACAAAACATTCAATATCTAAGATACTCATTTTACATGGAGGTAAGTGGTAGTCCACTTACCTAAACTCTATTTATTCAAATTATAGGTAATCCTTAAAAGATGGGCAAGGGGTTGGGGAGCCAATTAATGTGTACGGACAGGGAACAGGCGCCCAAAAAACCTACAAAAAAGGTAACTGTGTTACCAGCTACAGTATTAAGAACAGCTTGCTGACTTAACTTCCCATGACAGATCTAATTAGAAGGTGGCAATAAATGTTTCCAGGTGTTTAATTAAGTGTGATAATTATTTCTTTCCTTAAAGAGATGGAGTCATATGTTTACATTTCAAACCATAATGTTTCCTTAGTTAAAACTCTGTGGAAACACTTTTGTGTAACAGGATTCAAACCAGGATAAAAATATCTGTTGCGATAAGTAAGCAGCACTTAAAGTAATTTAAGAACTCAAACTTTTACATGCCAATGCACAATGGCCACATAAAGGTTACTCTGTTAGTGTTACTTCCTTTTGCCACAGAATTCTTCTTATCCTTACACTACAATGAATAAATAAATGCTATTTCCCTACAAGTATCCCTTAAAAGGATTCTTATCAAGAAAGTGGGGAGATTTTCTGGGTATCTCTACTTCTACAGAAAGACCACAGCAGGAAGAAACCAAGAGCTAGAAGAATTCAGAGGCTGTTAGAATTGGATGGGACCTCAGCAACCAGGGAATCATTTCATTAATGGACTCAAGTTCACTATTGCTCTCAATTAAAGCTATTGATTTAACTTTTTAAAAATGTCCAAATATGCCCTACCTTAAGATAGTATTTAGCCCCCAATGAAAATAACTTTTGGAGGGATGGAATTATCAGTCATAAGTAACTCAAGGATTTTGTTGTTTCAATACTGGGCACTCAACTACTGTCTCCTTCCTTCCATGACTCCCTCAGAGGAGGAGCTCTTTCTATGTAGTCCTGTGTTGTAGGAAATCAGTTGGCTTTAAAGATATGGTGTCACTGAATCCGTTAGGTGTCCAAGCGTGGTTGATCAGCCTTGAAAGTGCGTACCAGACACCCTGAGTCCGAGGGCTCTCATCGGGTGTTCTTGCATCAGGTGCTGAGAGCTCGAGTGTCACACTGTGCGCACACACAACTTTCTTCTTCAAATGGAAGTCTCCACTGGTTGATCTCAAGGCAAAACTCTAGTTCCTGCCAGTTTTACAATGCAGGGTTGGATTACAATCTCAGGCCAGCATCTCACTCTGCAATCTGGGGCACCCTGATAACCTGGGCAGTCCCTTTCGACCGCACGGGCTGTTACCAGGAGGGCGTGACACATAGCGGGGGCCGCGTCCCCAGAAGGAAGGAAGGAACGGCGTGGGGGCTCGCGGCAGGGCGTGCAAGTCAAGGGGTCTGCCCGAGTCGGTAGGGGCTCCTAGCCAACGGTCTCAGACTGTCGCTGCGACTCACGAACAGGGTAAAACTCCGGGGAATTTCCAGGCTGCGAGTGCCTGCATATACACCTACACACACTCACTCACACATACCACTCACACTCACTCACACTCACTCTCTCAAAACTTTCGGTGGGCGAAAAGCGCCCCCACTAGCAGCCCGCAGCCGAGCGGCCGGGAAAGCCCCTCGAGGGTGCGAGCGGGACCACGCGCCAGGGAAGCACTTACTCGGAAGAAGGGGCGCAGCAGCGCCGGGACAGATGCTAGCTGGGCGATCTGACAGCGCGGACTGAGCTCCCCAGTCGCTCGAACGCTCGCCGGCTCCCGTGGACCGATCAGCCGAGGCGCGGGATAGAGCGGGCGGGAGAAAAGAAGTCAGGGGCCGGGGGCGGGATGGGGTGGGAGAGGAGGAGCTAGAGGCGGGGCCTGGAGGAGGGCCGAGGAGGCTGGGGGCGGGACTGGGGCGGAGCTTGGAGGCCGGGGCGGGGGACGGGGCGGAGCCTGCCTGAGGCCTCAGTGATGCCTAGAATTTGGAGGAGGCTGGCATCGCCCTGGAGACCGGACCCGGACTGCTAAACTAGACAGATCTCTGGGCGCGAGGGGTCGGTACTGACTTGGTACACACGTAGAGAAGGTGTTACCTTTCTGGCCTCTCAGTTTCTTCAGTTCTATAAATCAGACACGAACCTCTTAGTCTCCTACTGAGACATTTTTCGAGCATTAAGAGAGAGGTTAGGGAAGAAGTGGAGTGGAGATTGGAATGAAGCAAGAAAATAGAATATTAAATCTAAGTGTTTTCTTCCTATAGGAGCTGAAGAATATTAATTTGACCCGTGGTTAGTGGAAAGCGAAAGGATTTTAAACATGGGAGACATGTCAAATGTTGTTCTATAAAGATTAATTTGAAAACAGAATGCCAGAGCTGTGAAACTTACTTATGAAGCTATTAAAATATGTCAGGTTGGAACTGTTGACCATAAACAAAAATTGACTAGGTAAATCAAAAGAGATTTAGAGTCATGTGCTGCTTAACAACAGGGATACAGTCTAAGAAACTCATAGTTGGGTGGTTTTGTCTATGTGGGAACATCTTAGCCTGTACTTAGACAAACCTAGATGGAATAGCTTACTACACGCCTCGCACCTCATTTGCATGGTATAGCCTATTGCTCTGTGGATGGAAGGCGGGGTGGGTAATTTTCACTCTACCCTTTTGGGTTCTTGGTTGAGACATCCCTGTAATAAAAGACAGATTAACAGGGAGTAAACAAAAACTGTTTAATAACATGTATGTCCTAGATACATGGAAGGAACCCAGGAAAACTGAATAAACTATTAAAATGGATGAAACCATTATCTTAAATACCATCTTCAGCTGAAGACAAAAGATGTTGGGGGTAGAGGAGTCTACCAGAAAAAGGACAGCAAACGATGATAAGGCTGTAACACTGTTGTCTTCTGCACCCATAAGACTGTCTAGACACGTGACGACGCCCACTCTTCCCCATACAGCCAGGGAGACACCCTTGCAAATGGAAATTTGCTTTACATGAGTAAATGTCTTTTACAAAGGGTAACTTCTACTTGGTTTTCAGAGATTCTTTCATGTCTGCTGTTTCTTAAAATTAACCAGCCTAAAATAATTAATATGCCAAGAAGAAATATTTTTGGGTGATATATTCTATTCCCCTAGAGCTTGTAGGGTACAAACCTACACAGCATGTTACTGCGCTGAATACTGTAGGCAGTTGGAACACGATGATAAATATTTGTGTAATGAGTTGTGCTGTGAAGTCACTAGGCACAGGAATTTTCCACCTTCATTGTAATCTTGGGGGACCACCGTCATATCTGTGGTGGGGCATTGACTAAAATAGGACTGTGTAGTGCATGGCTGTCTTGGGGCAGGGGAGAAAGGACTGCAATCCCATACGTGCAGACAAGGCAAGCCACGTACAAACAGAAAGAAAGTTAAAGGAAGGGCTGTCACAACCATAGTGCTCTGTTGTAAACATAGAGGTCTTCCCATTGGGCAGGATACAGTGCTAGGCAAAATAATGACTCCTAGAAAGATGTCCACCCCCTAATCCTTGGAACCTAGAAATATGTTAAAAGGCAAAAATGCCTTAGCAGATGTGGTTGAGGTTAGAGGCCTTGAGATGTGGATATTATCTTGGATGATTTGGGTGGATCTAATCTAATCATACCAGTCCCATAAAGTAGAAGAACAGTAGGTCAGAGACATTGAAAGTACAAGAGAACTCAACCTGGATCAGGAGCCAAGGAAGGTGGGTGGCCTCTAAAAGCTAGGCATGAGCCACAACCAACAAAAAAAAAATGGGTGTCCCATTCTTACAACCGCACAGAACTGAATTCTGACATTGAACAAGGAAATGGATCCTCTCATTAGAGCCTCCAGAAAGGAACTCAGCTCTACTGACATTTGATTTTATCCTGGTGAGACCCACCTGAACTTCTTCTGACTTACAGAACTGTAAAATAATAGGTTCATGTTTTTTTATCCCCTCAAATGGTAGAGCAGTAATAGGGAAAGAATACAGATGCTGAGGGCCTAAACTAAGTAGGTAGAAAGATGAATTCAAGATTTAGACCCCAAAGATTAACAAGATATGCAATGTGTTGACCTTAACAAAAAAACAAAAACAAAAAAATGAAGTTATTTTACCAGCAAAATGGGTTTATTTGGGAATATCAGAGGAACTGCAGTTTGGGACAATAAAAGTATGGTGAGCCACAAGCAAGTCTGAAGAACAGAGAAAGACTTGTTTTATGGGGGGGTGGGGGCAGGGAAAAAAGTGGGGAGGGGAGGGGCTTTTCCCGAGTTCAATCTTCTCATTGGCCGAGTGTAGCATTTTTTCATTGGCTAGGATGTAACCAGACAACAGGCTAAAGAGGTTCAGGTGAATGAATATTGACAAAGGTGGAGGTGTTTTGCTGGCCTAGGAGAATTCTTCCTCCTGCTGTGGTATGTTTTCCTGTTTGGGGTCTGGGTGGCAGTTCATGAGAGGTTCCCCTTCAAAGCTTCCTGACTCCATTTTAAATGAGGTTTCCTTTGCTTATTTTCGACAGGGATGAGAGGAGGAGTTATCTAGGTCGATTTACTGGGTTTCTGGATTAGCAGACTCAGTCTTTGTTGGTGCTTCTCAGTTTTGGGAGGGACAAAAGCAAGTACTTTCTAAATAATTGTTCAGTCTGCAGTGATGCACCTAAATTAAAATTAAAAGCATTTGTACCCTCCCAGCCTCCCCACACCCAAATAATTAGAAATAATCCCTGAATGCCTATGAACAGTGACATTTGTCACCACTAACTGAAGTTCTAGCAATGAATCTGCCCTGTGTAAGGTGGATGACTTTGGACAAAGTACAAAGCTTTAATGAGACTTGACTTCTTCTGCGTGAGGCAGGAGGAGCCCCATCTACATGACTGCTGTGAGCATCAGCCAGGATGCCCTGGTGTCTACAACCTCAGCCTCAGTAGCTTTCACCATCGCTTCATTTCCGTCACCCTCGCCCGGAGCTGCACCCTGCAGCAGCAGTCCCCAGGGCCCCTTCCACCTTTATCTTCATAGATATTCTATAAGCTTTACATCTAACATTCCACACCCTAGCTACAACCTCTCATCCCTCGCCCCCACACTCTTCCTTTATCTCATGTAGACTTGCATTTCTCCAATTCAGCTTCCTTCCCTGTCCAGCCTAACCCTGAGAAACAGCATTTCCGTCACTCACTAATGCCTCCTATTCCTTTACCCCATTGTTGTTCCCTTTTATGCACCAGAAAATCTTTCTAGCCATCCACATTTTTCATATGGGCTACTTAAGAAGAACCTAAAATGTGAAACAATGCTCTACAGATTCATGACCTCTAATCTCAGTCAAGTCTTCATGCAGCCTGTATATCCTTCTACATCATGATGAAAAGGAAGAGGGGGTTCAATTTTTACCCCTTTCCTCGAGACGCCTTTCCCACCCATCACACTTCCTGCTCTTGATATACAACCTCACCTCCTATTTCATAGAAAATATACAGATCAGGAGAGTTTTCTTGACTTCCTGCCCCAGCTACCAAAATTGCCATCTGTATCCACACTCATCCAGTTCATCTCATCCCAGTGGATCAGAGCAAACTCACTCACCAGTCCTCTGGGTCCTCCCTGAGCCTCTTTTCTGTCTACAGGGGTTGCATTCTATTAAAGACCTCTCCTCTTTTATCTTGAACCTCTCGATTTCTGTATTTCCCCACAGAACATAAAAATGCTAAAATTAAAAATAATATAAAATTTAAGTTCTCCAGGGACCCTACCTACCACCTTGCCTCACCACCATTCACCTTCCTAGGGCCATCTAGACCTGAGAGACTACAGATGCTGATAGTAGAAACAATGCAGTGTGGCCATTGCCTCAGTACTTACTCTTGGGGGCTGGGAAGGGGCCTCTACACTCTCAGGCAACTTGCATCACTGTCATCAAAGGACTACTAGTCTTTCTTCCCTCTAACTTTGGTAAAGAACATGGGACTCCACCTTATTTCATAGTATGATGGTATTTAGAAATTAACAATATAATTAACTTTTCTTATCTTACTTGGACCAATAAGTACTTGGATCATTTTATTTTCTAACTAGCTCTTGCATATTTCCAAGTTGGGGTCATAAAAATGCATTGGAATCTAAAAAGTTCCTAATAATCAGTCCATTATTCAATGACTAAATATATTTTAAAATAATTGCAGCTACATCTAGATTAATAAATCCTCTCAGACCAAATAAAACCCCAAAAACAATACCCCCAAAGCCTATAAACCAGATGAAGTAGAGATAGCTGTAACTACAGCTGCATGCCAAAAATACCTCTGTGCATGCCTACTATTTTGCTTCTGCCCAGATGAAGGTATAGGAACTAATTTTAGACAAAGTTATAAAGTTTCAAGAAATCTTCTGAGTCCATTTTCTCTTTTCTCCTCTCGCTTCAAGCTTCTACTCTGCTTACTCAGTATCAGCCTCCTCTTTTTGAATGTAAGGAAATAATTACATTTGACCCTTGAACAACAGGGGTTAGGGACACAGTAGTCCCACACTATTGGAAAATCCACATATAACTACTGGTCGGCCCTCCACATTGTAGACTCCCAACAGCAGATCGAAAATACTACACAACACCACAATATGTACAATAAAAATGCATGCACAAACACTCCGAGAGGAGAGTGGAAGTGAATCACATTCCCTGATCTCACAAAAAGGATGAACTCGAGTTTGCCAAGAAGAGAAAAGGGCACTCCAGGCAGTGTGAAGAGAGGAGAAAGATAGGGTCTAGCGTGTTCTTTTTAAAAAAGAAAATTTATTGTTTATGCAATTACAGTTGTCCCAATTTTCTCCCTTTACCCCCGCCCTGCACTCAGCCCATCCCCATTTCCACAGTCAATCCCCACACCATTGTCCATGGCCACAGGTCCTTCATACATATTCTTTGACTAATCCTTCACCTTCTTTCACTCAGTCCTTGCCTTCTCCCTCCCCTCTTACAGCTGTTGGTCTGTTCCATGATTCTATGCCTCTAGTTCTATGTTGCTCATTAATTTGTTTTGTTCATTAGATTCCTCTTATAAGTGAGACCATTATGATATTTGTCTTTCACCGACTGGCTCATTTCACTTAGTATAATAGTCTCCAGTTCTTTTTGTGTTACCCTAACATCTTCCAGTAGGCTAAAGCACATATGCAAGGATGTGCACCTTACACTGCCCACAGAAATATCCAGTGTTTTTTGTGCTTTACCTACATTTTCATGGGAGTGTATCAGTGAAAATGCCTGATGCGAAACGTGACTATAAGTTCAACACCCTCCAACGTATGATTGTTCGACTTTCTTTCCAGTCCTATTTCCATTAGGAGCATTATTACATGTAATCTTGTCCTTAAAGTAACCATATAAGCAAAGTAAAAAGTATAAGTATTTTTCCTAATAGAAGTCAAGATGCAGATTGGGTAGGGTGGAGTTTGTTCAATGTTCTACAAACTAGAAACTCAGGGATAAAATAAAAATCAAAATTTAGGATTAATGATATTTTCCTATTACTTCCATAGACTGCAGCCCCTACTCATGGCTATTGCACATCACTGACGATTATATCTTTATCATATTTTTTCACTTTTCATCCAGAACTACTTAACACCTATGATAACATAGTCACTAGAGCACACCTCTTCCTAAGAAAGCTTACTAGAACTGCTGTCTGTATCAAAGGGTGACTTTATCTGCACTCAGCCAATTCTGTCCGACACCCTGCCTATGAAACCAAGTTCTCTGCATGTTTCCAGATGTTCACCCCTTAAGCCATTCTCTGTAGAAATTATGGCACTGCCCCTAGCTGTAACTCTTATTTTTGTGATTTGTCACTGGATTCTTTGTCTCTGTGGTTCTTCCTCACCTGAACTATTTTTTGAGTATCTCAAATCTCCCTTGAGCTTTATCCCAAATACTACAAAGGCTAATTTTGTTTTCTGTTTTGTCTTTGGCTGTACAACTCTCCTCTGAACATCTTTTTCTATAAATATGGCCTATATCCCTAGTTCTACTGATAGAGGTCCTTTGTGTACTTACATCCCTGAAACACTAGTCCAAGTTGGCAAAGCTTTACTTGATTTTTAGCAAGGTTCCCAACTTAGTCCTGGAATGCCCAGAGCAAAGCACTCTCACCTGGTGGGTTCTGATTCCCATGTTGTCCTCCTCCAATAGCCTTACTTCTTCCTAATTACCAATACTCAGGGCAAGGAGTTGGTGTGCTATTTACTTCCATGTATGAATTTTCTGTGTGCAGACATGGGTCTGTTTCTTTCCCTCCACCTAACAGTGGCCTCATGAATTCTTTTAAAATATATTTTATTGATTATGCTATTACAGTTGTCCCAATTTTCCCACTTTGTTCCCCTCTTGATGCAGACTCCAGCCCTCTGGAGTCTGTGTGTTGTGGATGAGGTACATAAATTCACACGGACTACTGAGTCCTGTGGAGAAAAAGGAAAGGCGCGGCCACTCTCTCAAGGGGAGAGCACGCCGACCCTTGCCTGGACAGGCTTTTATTGGTTTCTGGTCAAGTTACATCAAAGAAGGTTCTCATTATTTCTATATTTAGTTAAGTGATTACTTCTTACAGATAACGAAAAAGGAGAAAAAGTTACAAATGCAAGGGAATGATAAAAATGATTGATTTGGTTACATTTCGTCCTTGGGATGTCTTAGCACAGACTTTAGGGAGTTGCTTCAGAGATATACATTAAACATCTGCAGTCTTAGCTCAGGGTGAGGGAGTTTTAGCAAAAGCAAGTCTCATAGCAGACTAGGTACAATGCAGCCCTGATTCCCCATGGGAAAGCCAATCTGCACACCTGGATCCTGTGTGCCACCTCGCATTGATTGGTTTTCCAGGTCAATACTGGGCTACATTTGCCATTGCCATGCTGATCTGTTCCCTATACCCTCTGCCTGGTTCCCCCCTTCCCTCCTGTGATCCCCCTGCCTTAGTTCATTTCCATGGATTTGTACATGTAAGTTCTTTGGCTTCTCCATTGCCCATACTGTTCTTAACATCCCCCTGTCTATTCTGTACCTACCAATTATGCTTCTAAATCCCTATACTTTTATCCCATTCTTCCCCTTCCCCTTCCCAGCTGGTAACCGTCCAAATGACCTCCGTATCTATGATTCTAATCCTGTTCTAGTTGTTTGCTTAGTTTGTTTTTGCTTTTGATTTTTAGATTCAGTTGTTGACAGCTGTGTTTGTTATTTTAATATTCATAGTTTTAATCTTCTTATTTTTCCTAAATAAGCCCCTTTAACATTTCATATAATAAGGGTTTGGTGATGATGAATTCCTTCAACTTTACTTTGTCTAGGACCCACTTTATCTGCCCTTTCATTCTAAATGATAGCTTTGCTGAATAGAGTAATCTTGGTTGCAGGTCCTGGCTTTTCATGACTTTGAATATTTCCTTCCAGCCCCTTCTTGCCTTCAAGGTTTCTTTTGAGAAATCAGCTGTTAGTCTTATGGGAACTCCTTTGTAAGTAACTCTTATTTTCTCTTGCTGCTTTTAAGATTCTCTATCATTAACCTTTGGTATTTTAATTATGAGGTGTCTTGGTGTGGTCCTCTTTGGGTCCAACTTGTTTGGGTCTCTGTGCTTCCTGGAAGTCTATTTCCTTCACCAGATTGGGGAAATTTTCCTTCATTATTTGTTCAAATAAGTTTTCAGTTTCTTGCTCTTCCTCTTTCCCTTCTGGCACCCCTATGATTCCGATGTTGGCTCTTTTGGAGATGTCCCAGAATCTTCTTAAATTCTCCTCATTTTTTTAAATTCTCATTTCTTCATTTGGTTCTGGTTAAATGTTTTTTTCTTATGTTCCAAATCATTAATTTGAATCCCAGCTTCCTTCCCTTCAATGTTGATTCCCTGTGGGTTTTTCTTTATTTCCCTTAGTAGAGCCTTCATTTCTTCTTTTATGCTTTTGTCTTATTCAATGAGATCTTCAAGTGTGTGATCACCAGTGTTTTGAACTCTGCATCTGATAGGCTGGCCATCTCCATTTCGCTTAGGTCTTTTTCTGGGGTTCTGTTCTGTTCCTTTATTTGGGCCATATTTCTTTGTCTCCTGATTTCGGCAGCCTCCCTGTCTGTGTACTAGGTAGAGCCACTTTGATTCTGTTTTAGTGCACCTGTTAAGTCATATGGTGCAGAGCCTTGGGACACCCTTGGGCACCCAGGGTGGGGCAACTGTGGGTCCATGTGTGGGGAAGGGATCAAATGGGACAATGTGCTGCTGGCTGACTTCTGGGGGCTTGCCTGGGCCTTGCCCCATCCCCAGTCACTGCATCCACTTCCCGTGTGCAACTGGAGTCCCTAGGGGCTGTCCTGGTTGAGGTTCCCAGAATGAGTGGGTTTACATTTGTTCCCTGCTCTCCTGAGGAACTTGTAGTTTCTTCTGCCACCCATTCCCCACTGGGTTTACAGCCAGAGGTTATGAGGCTTTCTTTCCCGGTGCTGGAGCCCTGGGGTGTGCAGTCTGGCCTGCAGCTGGGCCTGTTCGCTCACAAGGTGTTTCCCTGATTTTTATCCACCACATGGGCAGGGGCTGACCAATCTACTGGCCGCTGCTGCCTCGCTCTCTGCCTCCAGCTCTTAGCTGCCATACTGAGTCATCTGTCTCCACCCCAGATGCCCCATCTCCACCCCTCCTACCCATCTGGATGAATATAGCTTCTTTAAATCCTCTGTTGTCAGACTTCTGTACAGTTCTGGGTGTTTTCCTGGCGGCTCTGGGTGTTTTCCATTTTTATGTTGCATTCCTTCTTACGGTTGTACAATGAGGCAAGGTATATCTACCTATGCCTCCATCCTGACCAGAAGCAACCTCATTAATTAAATAAAATCAGTATTGTGGACTACAAATGGTCTGAGTGAAGTCTTGGCCAAGGTTGTGGTTGTTAAGTCCTTTTGTTAAAATCTCAGATTAAGGAGGTGTCATGTAGACCTTTTGTGAAAGTACAATTCCTAAAAATCTCTATACCACAGAAGTCTCATAGGTGGCCCAAGGTACAGAAGAGCTTGTTTCAGAAAAAAAAAATACAGGTATGGCTTTTGTCTAATAAGTGGGTTATAATTTCATATATATGAGACCCAGGTTTTTAAAAGCAATTTTTTTCTACATTTAACCATAAGGCATAGGGCTACTATAAAATGTAGAGGGCTCTGAACCTTCAAACTTCTCTGGTGAGGAAATGGGCTGAGAACAGTACTTAGTTAAAAATAAAGGTGGCCCCCTTTATGGAAAAGGAAGGATGACTCAGATAGAAAAACCAGGCCAGTGGATAACCCATTGTGGAGAATTACTTCCACGGAAAAGGATTACTCAAGGAACTGGTGACATGTGCCCAGCTAAATATCAGAATCTCTATAGACTAGGGACTACTATGTGACTCTAATTTTTCCCCTTTTAGAATGGGAGATACCTTATCTTGGTCTCATCACTGTATATTCGGTGTGTGGAAGGCACATAACTTATTAGCTCATAGGTCTTTAGACTATATACTTGAGGAACTTCATTCTAGGCACCATATACATACTTGATTTAGATGATAGAATTCTGGGGCTCAAGCCTGATCCTGATGGAGTGATAAAATGAAAATATTGGAGTTTTAGAGAGTGTTTTGTTGTGAGAGGAATACAGGTTTAAAAACTTACTTAACACATATCCCAGGCTGATGCACTGTACTGCTTAAATTCTGTTATACAAGTAATACCTATACTAATATTGAGTAGACAATCAGTTGTAGATGAGCAAAGCATTTCCACCGTGAAATGGGTTGCCACAGCAATTGTCTCTACCACCCATCTGTATTTGCAGTGGAAGGACAAAAGACATTTTTCTTCTTCCAAGAAGCCTTGTGAAACAATGTGATGGACGAACTCTGCATTAGCTCCCTGAATGATAGGACACATACATACATACAGAAAATACCAAGCAAGCAAAGGTGAGAAAAATCTTGGACAACTCAAAAACAGATTTAGCTTTAAAAATAACTGTAGCAAAAGCTATACACATTTCTAAAAAGACTGACAGGTACATTTAAGTAATCTATGTTCAACTTTTTCCAAATATTGCAAAGGGTAACCTTTCTTACTTAAGTAATATCAAGCATCAAAAACATCCCAGCAATTCAGAAAAAGTATTCCTGACAACTTTACTCAACAGAGCAACTCCCAAAGTTATTAAGCCCTATTAAAAATACAGCTTTTTTTTCCTTTCACCAACACACATACAACAATGACATGGTATCATGTCATTGAATGGGATTTAAAGGAGTTTGGAAACATATTACCCGTATTTTTCGGACTGTAAGATGCACCTAGGTTTTAGAGGAGGAAAATAGGAAAAAAATTTTTGAAGCAAAAAATGTGGTAAAATATTTAATAACATAAATAACATAATATTTCACCAATGTAAATGTAAACAGAACTCAATAGCAACATTAACAACCATTATTCCTCCCAAATTGCGGGGGAGGGGGGTTTGGTGCATCTTATAATCCGAAAAATATGGTACCTCTTTCTTCCCTATCCCATGTTAAAATTTTGCTTTGTGTGTATGCTTTTATACATATTTCTATGTCTCCACAAAACAATGGGATATTATACCTTTTACTTTGCAATTTCAATTTCTCTCACCAACCTCTTTTCAGATAAGCAGATACAAATCTAATATTTTTTAGAGACTAAATGATAGAATATTCCATTGTGTGGATGTACCACAATTTGTTCAAGCATTTATCTATTAACATTTAGATTTCCAGGTTTTTTTCTCCAATAGATATTTCAATACACATTTGTATACATACACTTTCGTGCGAGAGTGCTTGTATTTTTATAGGATAATTTCTCAAAAGTAGGGTTGCTCAGTATGGATAGGTAACTCTGTGGTAGTTTAGTCCTGCCAGCAATGTTTTCTTGTGCACATCTCCTTGCATCTTCACCAAAATTGACGTTGTCACTGTTTGACTTGATACCAGTCTGACAGATGCCAAGTGGTATCACACTGCTGCCTTTGAAAAAACATTTCTTTAACCATACTTTGTGCTTGCTGACTTTTTCAATGTCCTGTTCTGTGAATTATTTGATTTCTCCAATAATCTGTTTACCATTTTAAAGTTCTGTTTGTATACAGAGACATTAATGCTTTTTCTATTATTATACAAATATTTCTAGTCTACCTGTTCTTTTAATTTTGGCTGTGGTCTCCTGCCATATGACATTTTAATTTGTTGTTTAGTAAAATATGCCTGTTAAAACATCACCTCCTAAGGCTGTATAAGGATTTTAAGTGGGTATCTTTGTATTATGCTCTGATTGTTGAGACTAGTGTGAGAAATTCCCACCATGTTTTTTTAAGCAATTTTAAAAAAGAAGAAGAAATAAATTTGGGCAAGACAGCAAGAAAGGAGGATGGAGTTTATTGTCCCATGATTCTATGTAAGAAAAAATACCTACATTTCAGAAAATGAGGCTTGAAATGGGATTTGTCCTGTCATTACAAAGCCACATTCTCATAAATGCACAATTTAAAAAATGTATTTTGATGTATTCACTCTATTAATGTGAATGAAATTTTACATATAGTTACATCATTTATATTTAAATATATTTCTATTTTTATTCTCACTTTTTTTTGAATGATGTGTATCCAATTAAGTTAAAGAGATGTAGAAAAGAACAGGGTATCTGGAAAAATTATTCAATCCTTCTTACATTAACCAATTCAAATACAGAAATTCTCCATTTTAAAATGTGACATATACGTTAAGTCAACTAAAGTGGTATAAATATTACTTAACACAATAGCATGCTAAGAAAAGTCACTGTATGATTGTTTATTTAAAATATGACTTTGGGTGTAATTACATATGGGCTTACATAATTTATTATTCATAAAAACCCTCAATTAAAATGCATAATCATTTATCCACAATGCTTTTTTTTCTAATAAGCATAATAACAAATTACTATCTCATTAAAGTGTTTAAAGCCTTTTGGATCTTGATTTGTAAAGAAATTACTGAAAAATAACTTAAGCTTAACTACGTCAGACAATGGCATTGTTTGCAGTGCTGTCACAGATTTCTCCGTGGTAAAACAGTCGCAGGTGGTTATTGCACACGTCATAGTACAGGTTACATATGCACATGAACTCTCTACATAGTGACAGTGTTTCCACTGCAACTTGCTCAACACATTTAAAATTATGAGTACAATTTACAAAATCTTTAACAATATACTTTTAAGATAAAAGTATCCTGAGGATATTACAAAATTCATTTTACCAGCCCTTCATTTCTTTGCTTTATTCAACTCTTTAATTTCCAAGATAATAGTTGTTCATATTGTTACATAAAAATGTTCTTTAATTCCTATTAACAAAATATATTTAAGCTAAATAGCATATAATTGTCCCTTAAACAGTTACATCTGCCCCTCTCCTTGGTTAAAATCAAGTATTTATCAAGTTTCCTATAGTTCTGAATCAGAAAAGGTATAGCAAAACACAGAGAGAAATAGGGAAGCGCATTTAAGTTAAAAGCACTGTGCATTTTTAATATTTTGGTCATATTTTATAATAAAATAATATATTTGGCAAAAATAATAAAATATAAGGTTCAGTTTATTTTCTATTAATGGTAGATCTGGCAGGTATTTTACATTTGTAAATACTATCTATTTAATTTGACTGTTTCACAATTGTTTTTAAAAACACTGCTATTAGGTTTTCAGAACTTTGAGACTAAAAGCACCTAAAAAAATAAAATACAGTTTAAGTAAAATGTTTGTTTGATGCTCAAAAAATCCTTTAGTAAATTTATAAACTTACTTTTAAGTGTCTCATATATGCCAACATAGAATTGTTACTGCCTGCTAAGAGTTAGCTGGCTCAATGTAATCTTTAAAATAATAATCTTGGAAGTCTTCCTGAAATTTATGTGAAAAATTAAGATGGGAATTCAAAAGAAAAAGAACATGAGCCCTGCCCAGATGCTCAGGTGGTGAGAGTGCTGTCCCCATGTGCCAAGGTTGCGGGTTCAATCTCCAGTCAGGGCACATACAATAATCAACCAATGAATGAACAAATACATGGAACAACAAATCAATGTTTCTCTCTCTCTCTTACCCTTCCCCCACTCTCTAAAATCAGTAATAATAATAATAATAAAAAGAAAATGAAAAACCAGCAGCAAAAAAAGTTATTCTGGTGGCAGTAGTTATTATGGCACAAAAACACATGAAAAAACGTGTAGTTTTCTCATATATACACAAAGTAAGTTCAAATAAGATGTGTAAGATATATTACATATATACACACAACCACACATATATACATACCCACACTTGGGCTCCAGGAGGGAAACTTGAAAACTTACATAATAAGCTACTTGGCTCATTTATCACTGAAGTCCCAATGACAGTTTTAATGAAGATGTTCATTACTTTTTGATTCTTAACCAAATATCAATATATCATCAGTTAAGAGAAGAGATTGATATGTATAAGTTTGAAAATGGAACGGAGAGTGTGGTGAATTAAGTGATGATGGATGTGCAACTGCTTTCACATAAAAAGGTATTTTTTACTGTGAAAGAAATTCATGCAGAGATATCTGCAGAAAAATCCATCAACCATAAGAAAACAAAACTCCTTTGACACTATGACACACTCACTATAACATAATATAAATATGTAATATACAGCATTACCTAGACATTCTACTTTGGGCAATAAAGTCTAATTCTGAATGACCTTGTTAATTTTTAAGGCATCAGTGCATCAAGGGCAAAGCTCCATAAAATAAATTTGAAAACAAGAAAGCATTAGCTTATTTGTCGCATAGCAAGTAATCAACGTACATTACATCTGTTGGCCACTTTATGGACTAGGTGATAAATTATAGATCTTATTGTCAAAATGTTACAGCATAAATTTCACATCGTTTTTCAACACTTCATTTAATGGGCTAAACTGATCCGGCAGTATTCTCATTTTCATTGTTCCATCAGCTCCACATGAAAAAATATGATTTGCTGGCCCCGTCTCAATTTGCATCACTCCAGTTCCGATATTTCTGAAAATGGATTGCCGAGCATGTTCACTGATAAAAGTGTGAAGAAGACTAAAGGTAGAGAGACTCCAAATCTAAAAGACATTAAAAACAAAATTAAAAAAACTGGGGTTAAGGATTACCTAAAAAGTTCAAATGTAATATTAGGCCTGTCTTCCTGTGCAAGTAAGGAATTCCTAAAAAAAGATGGAGAAAAACCTATCTAGGCCTAATATCTTGATCCTGTATACGGTGTTGCAATTTTCTAACTCACTTTCCTATTATTACATTCTTCCAAATCCATCAAGAGAGGAAGGTATTTTAAACCCTGCATTGGAGATGAGAAAATTTAGGTACGAGGACGTTAAGCATACAATGCTATGAAAACTTATAATAGGGACTGCAATCAAGATTTCCTCTTTCAGCAAATCTTTTGCTGTGTAGTTCTGTAATGAAGTAATCTCGTCTCTATCATACAAAATACCCACCAGGGGATCAGAACCACTGAAAAGAGACACCTAGAGGCCTGCAGACAAGGCAAATCTATGTTCCAACTGCAAGATAAAGTTAATTATTACAACTTCAGTATTCTTAATTTACTAAATAGAAATTTTCTATTTTTAGCCCCAACCAAAATAAATGTGTCTCTTCTTAAAGTAATTTATAAGCATCTTCACTTAAGGAAACCAATTTATTTCTTGAATTTTTAGATCACATTAAAAATATTTATTTTTAATAAATAAATAAATTAATTCCTACTATTCTAGGCATTATTGTTAAACTGTGACTTGTATACTGTGACTTGTATAAAGATAATATTTTTTTACTTGATTAAATAATAAAACTCGAAATACCAACTAAAGAACTAATCTAAACCACAGCATGAACTGCCAAAACTGAGGGCAGTTCAAATAAGAAACTAGCTTCAAACTGAAGGAAAGACTTTTGTATGGAAGTTGGGGTACATATTTGATTTTAAGAAAAGCCTTTAAAAACTACAATTCTAGTTAATTTCTTCTGGCTGAGAATTATGAAAACAATACACCATTCCAACAAAGTAGTCCAATATTTGCACTAAATAGCCTCTCTAGTGCTTACATTAATGAATTCAGTGAAATCAGACTCCTCCAGGAGACTGCTAACAATAGGAATAATTTAGGGACTACCCTAAACTGACTTATTTCTGCATATCTTTCCAAGTATGGCCAGAGGACTGACTCTCCATCAAAATGTGGTGTTTTATAATACTAGGTATGTGTTATAAAAATGCATATTTCTGAACCATTGTTTTTGGGGTGGGACCTAGCAACAGTATTTTTGAAATGGGGTACATATTTAATAAGCTGCTTAACATATTAAATGACCTCTAAGTTCTAAACACAGTGGAGTTTGAGAAGGACTGTTATAGGCAGGGCCTACCCAGGTATATTTAGAATTCTTGAGTCAGGCACTGAGAGACTGCATGCTATTGCTATAAATTAAAAAAAAATACTGGCATAGGAAATATGTCAGTATATCTCACAGCACTTGAAATTGAATTGAGTAACTCCTAACTTGCAGTCAAAACTAATTGTAACATTTGAAATATGTTTATATCCACAGAAAATCTAGTTCTTTTGCATGCATTAAGCATATCTGAAAAACAGTGGAAAAATAGATTTTCAAGCTAATTATTATTTCATTCATTAAAAGACTTATTAACTCTTTTTAGTTAATATGGTTGACTACTTAGGAGTTGTTAATATTTCTATTATTTAAATGAACTGATGTCATCAATATGATTAAAGACCTAGGGTTTCTGAAGATTTCTTTTCATTTTGTAGATACTGTGGTATTACTGTGTTTACCTTTATGTTGCCTTCAGCAGATCCTGTAACAAAGTACTCTTCAGTTGGATCAATAGCTATGGCTTTAACAGGAGAATCATGACTCTGGAAAAGCTGCCTCTGTTGTCGTTGCTGAAGGTCAAACACACACGTAAAACCTTTTCTGCCACATGATATTAGTAGCTGATGTTTTGGAGCATATGCTAAAACAGTAGCTCCACTATCATGGCACATAAAAGCTGAAAGTTAAAAAAAAAAAGGAAAAATTATATAACAGTATAAGATACGGACTTATGGCTCTTTTCCAAGGTAGAATGCTAGAACAGATTTACCCTTCTTCCTGAAACAAAAAAATAAAACAAGTGATGTATGGGAAACAATGGTTTCCCTGGGACACTGGCAATGAAGAATGATCTCTCCAAGATTTGAAACAAACTGTGTGAGTCACACAAGTGCCCAGCTTACTGCCCGTAGAGTGTTTTCTAGCCAGGGCACAAGGAAGGAGAACCAAATTATCTGGGTTCCTGTCCCCATTAGCCACAGTGGAAAACCTCAGTTCACCAGGCACAGGATAAATACTCAGAAGGGTTTTATCTCAGTAGTAGGGCAAAATTAGCCCTATAGCAAATGTTGCTTTGGTCCTATTTAACAAAGGACTCCAAATCTAACTGTTTCCAACTAAGTTAGTTCCAGAACAAAGCACAGAAATATTTACAGAATGCAAAAATAACTAGAACCTAATAAAGTAAAATCCTGGCATCTAATAAAAAAGTACCAGGCATACAAAGAAGCAGGACAATAGAATCCATAGAAGAAAATTCATCAAATCAATTGAAACTAACCCAGAAATGACACAGATGATCAAAACAGGAAATTATAAGTCATTATTTAACTGTATTCCATATGTTCAAAAAGCTGATTGAAAGAGTGAGCATATTAAATAAGGAAATAAAAAATATAAAAAAGACCCTACTTAAAAGTCTACACATTAAAAACTAGAATGTCTAAATAAAAAATAAAATGGATGGGTATTACAAGCAGATTATACATTGCAAAAAAAGTTACTAGACCTGAAGACACAGCAATATAAATATCAGAAATATGAAATTACAATTAATATTTTTCTTGGGAAAAAATCTAGCCTAACAAATCTTAGGGGAAACAAATCTGTATATAGCTCAAAGACAATATGGCATAATGATGAAGAGTACAGATTCAGGAGTTAGAATGCCAAGGTTTGAGTCCTGGTTTTTGTCTGGGTTTAAATGTATACCTTAGATAGCAGAAGATGGTGGCAGAGTAGGTAGAAGTTACACTCACCTCCTCCCAACTATGAACTGGAATTAAAGAACAATCAATCTGAATAATAAACTGAAGACCAGGTGAACAGAGGTTTTATAACCAAGGATTTACAGAAGCCACATTGAGACTGGGATGAAGGGTGTAGAAGCAAGAAGGGCTGGCCCTGCTCCCATGTGGAGAGGCTCAGAATCTGGAGGGACATATCAGCTCTGTCAAGGTCCCCCACCTAAGGACCATGTCAACTCAACCCCACACTGGGTCTCAGTCCACAGCAACAGAGCCCAGGAGAAGTGTGCACCTAACATCTAGCTATAAAACTCCGCAGAGATTCTGTCCACCAGGGAGACCCAGGTATCCCCTTAAAGAGCCAAAGCTCAAAATCTCCTTCGCAGTCATTTGCCCTGGGCTCTAGCAGAGGGAGGGCAACTGAAAACATTAACTAGAGTCTTGCTAGGACAGTCTGAGCTGTATGGCTTTGGGAAGAGAGCTGAAGGGTCAGCCACCAGGGACCCTGTGCTGAGTTCCTCTCCCACACTGCTCATAGACACCATCTTTCTTGGGGCAAACAAGCCCCCTCCAATCTGCATCAGCCTATGGGGAATGCACAGTCCTACCCTCCTGGCCTCCCTGATGTCCCACCTGAGCTCAAGCCCTGCGGAGGAGTCTGCTGCCTGACCCTGTTGTATAGAAACTCTAGAAGGGATTGTAAGGGCAAACTCAATTAATAATCAGAGACAAGAGTTGAAAGGCTATCAGGCAGAGACCATTTCTCTTCCCTGCCCACTGGGGACCAGTCACATACCACCAAGACCCCCCCTACACCCCTGCAGCTATAGTGGCCCCTCTGAGAGCCAGCCAGAATGCCCTGCTGGAGCAGCCACAGCAGCCCCTCCCAGCACTAGCCCAGATCATCTGCCCTGTCAGCTTTTGTAGCCCCTCTGAGGCCTGGCCACTGGAGCAGCCACAGTAGTCCCGCTAAGTAGCAGTCTACAGCCTTCCCCACTCTGCTGTTCCCCCAACAGCCAAAGTGGCAGCACCCCAAACCTCATGGGAGAGCCACTAGCCCCATCAGGAAAGATGTATTAGCCCCACCCTCTGGACTCCTGATGTCCTTGCCCTGCTGAGTTTGTGCTCCGTAGTAGTACGAGCCAGCCATGGCCAGCCTGGTCCCCTGTGCAGATGACGCTCCATTAGGTCTAGACAAACTCTGGGAAAAACTGAGCTATGTAGCTCTTAGGCAGGGCCATTTCTCATGCACAAACCAGACCAGTGGTCCTTTGCAAAGCCTTGCCTGCATAAAGCCAAACCTTGGTCTATATGGGCCTGAGGAACACTGCTGGCCACACACTGATGAATCTGAGACCTAACCCCACCACAAAGGTCCATGAGCACATGGAAGGTGGTGGCTGACTTTGGTGTACTCTGAGACTGTTGCTAAGTGGCCCCAAACCCAGCTATGGTACCGAGTCCGAATCTGTATCAATATGGCGAACATCACTCGCCTCTACCTGCTGATTCACTGAGAGCCTCCCTCAAGGAACTCAGGTACTACCAGACGTTCTTTCAGTAACTGAGCCTAACGGGTAGCTTACAGGAGAAGGCAGATCTCGGGTAGCCTTTGGCCTTTTGCTGACCTGCCACCAGGGCTTGGAGCTGGTAGAAACCAGCCTTGGTATACAGCTAGGCCCCTCTCATGCACACCCAGTCTCAGCAGAGGTAGCGACAAACTGTAGATCACTTTATTAAGGTAGCCCAGGGCTTGGCATTGGCAGTGCCTCACACTGAGTGGCACTAGATCCCTACCCAAGGGATCTCAGAACCAAAACAACCAGTGGTTCAGACCACATCAGAGCATGACCCAAGTAGCTTCACAGTAGCACAAACAAAGGGGAGAGCTCAGCAGACACCAGCCCCCGTTAGGGCAAATTCAGCTTTGTGGTACCAGCCCCGCGCAGCAGCTCATACAGTGTACTGGGGGGAGGGGCAGAATTTCAATTCTCATAGCTTAGAGTGGGGTAACCCCACCTACAGAAGGACCAACAACAATCAAGGCTCAACAGGAGCGCTGATCTAACCACACAAGGGACATTCCTGAACCACCTAGCTCAGGTGATTAGGGAGACTGCAACTCTGAGACCCACAAGACTCCGACTCATAAGGCTACCAAACCAAGGCATAGCAGATCTACCTAATATGCAAAACAAATACAGAGAGGGAGCCAAAATGGGGAGACAAACAAAAATAGGCTCCAGAAAAAGAACTAATTAAAATGAGGGCAAGCAAACTCCTAGATACAGAGTTCAAAACAATGGTTATGAGGATGCTCAAAGAACTTAGAACTTTACCAGCATGAAAAAGGACAAATAAACAATAAAAGAACCAGTCAGAATGAAAAATACAATATTAGAAATGAAGAACACACTAGAAGGAATAGATATTAGGCTAGGTGAAGCAGAGGGTCAATCAGCAATTTGGAAATCAAGGTTGCAGAAAACGCCCAATCAGAGCAACAAAAATAAAAAATATTTAAAAAAATAATGATAGTCTAAGGGGTTTCTGCACTTAGACTTAGATAGTCCAAGTGCAATGACATTCATATCACAGAAGAACCAGAAAGAGAAGACAGAGATCAAGGAATGGAGAACCTATTTGAAGAAATAATGGGTGAAAATTTCCCTAACTTGGTGCAAGAAAGACACACAGGTACAGGAGGTGCAGAGAGTCCCAGTCAGGATGAGCACAAAGAGGACTGCACCAGGATATATTACAATTAAAATGGCAAAGGTTAAAGACAAAGAAATAATTTTTTAAAAAGGATTTTATTTATTTTTAGAGAGAGGGGAAGGGAGGGAGAAAGAGAGAAACATCAATGTGTGGTTGCCTCTCATGTGCACCCTACTGGGGACCTGGCCCACAACCCAGGCATGTGCCCTAACTGGGAATCCAACCAGACACCCTTTGCTTAGCAGTCTGGCACTCAATTTACGGGGCCACACCAGGCAGGGCCAAAGAAAGAATCTTAAAAGCACCAAGCGAAAGTTATCTACAAGGGAGCAAATAAGTGGAAGCGTATTCCATGTTCATGGATAGGAAGAATTAACAGCATTAAAATGTCCACACTACCCAAAGCAATCTATAGATTCAATGCAGTTCCTATCAAGATACCAATGGTGTATTTCAAAGAACAAATATTCCAAAAATTGATATGGAACCACAAAAGACCGAGAATATCCATACCAATCTTGAGAAAGAAGAACAAAGCTGGAGGAATCACACTACCAGATATCAAACTATAGTGCAAGGCCATAGTAATCAAGTTAGCATGGTACTGACATAAAAACAAACATACAGATCAATGGAACAGAACGGAGAGCTCAGAAATAAACCCATACCTTCATAGTCTATTAATATTTGACGAAGGAGGAAAGAACATACAATGACAGTCTATTCAATATATGGTGTTGAAAAAATTGGACAGATAACATGCAAAAAAATGAAACTAGATCACCTTTTTATACCATACACAAGAAAAAACTCAAAATGGATTAAAAACTTAAATGTTAGACTGGAAACCATAAAAACCCTGGAAGAAAACATAGGCAGTAAAATCTTACAAATTCCTTGTAGCTATTTTTTCCCCCCAACATATCTCCTCAGGTAAGGGAAACAAAAGAAAACATAAATAAATGAGACCACATCAAACTAAAAAGTTTTAGCACAACTAGGAAAACCACCAACAAAATGAAAAGAAAACCCACTGAATGGGAGATCTACCAATGATACATCTGATAAGGGGTTACTACCAAAATTTACAAAGGACTTACACAACTCAACACCTAACCGCCTCCCTCCCCAAACAAACAATCTAATTTATAAATGGGCAGAGATCCTGAATAGACACTTCTCCAAATAGGACATAAAGGTCAATAGACATATGAAAAAATGCTCAATATCACTAATCATCAGAGAAATATAAATTAAAACCACAATGAGATACTGCCTCACACCTGTCATAGAGGCCATCATCAATAAATCAACGAACAATAAGTGCTGGTGAGGATGTGGAGAAAAGGAAAGTCCTGTGCACTGTTGATGGGGATGCAGATTGGTGTAGCCATTATAGAGACCCATATGAAGTTACCTCAAAAAATTATAAATGGAACCGATTCACGACCCAGCGATTCTTCTTCTGAGAATATACCTGAAGATACCTGAAATGCTACTTCAAAAGAGTATATGCACCCTCTATGTTCACTGCAGTGTTGTAAACAACAGCCGAGATTTGCAAGCAATCCAAGTGTCCAAGTGCCTATCAACAGATGAGTGGATAAAAAGGTGGTGCTATATATGTAATGGAATACTACTTGGCCATAAAAAACAAAACCTTACATTTGCGAAAGCATCATTATGCTCAGTAACATTAAGTCAGTTAGAGAAAGAAAAATACCATATGTGGAACCTAAAGAACAAAATAAATGAATACCCAAAATTGAAGACTCATAGATACAAAGAGAGAACTGGTGGTTGCCAGAGGGGAGGGATGGGCGTTAAATTCGTTAATGTATTCACAGTATGCACAGTACCTAGCATATAGTAAGTATTCAATAAAATTTAATTATTCTCATTAGAATCTAAATAAATCTAATTATAGGCATGAATTTTTTAAATTTTGCCAGCATTTTGAGATATAACTTACTCAGCGTAAAATGTAGAAACTAAGTATACATTGTTGATGAGCTTTGACAAATGGATAATAATACTAAGACATAAACTGTTTTCATTACCCTAGAAAGTTCCCTTATAACTCTTGGTAGTCAATCCTCCTCTCCCACAAAGGCAATCACTACTCTGATCTTTATCTGATTAGTTTTGCCTGTCCTCGAACTTCACGTAAGTGGAATTTTACAGTATAGACTGTTTTGTGCCTGGCTTTTTTTCTCTTCAACATGTTTTAGAAGTTAACCCATACTGTCATATATATCAGGTAAGTCTTTTAAAAACCAAACTGTATTCTACCATGTATATATACCAGTTTCCTGTTGGACATTTGTATTGTTTCCAGTTTTGGTTATTATAAAGAAAGCTGCTAAGAACATTTCCATGCAAGTCTTTTTGTGGGCATGTGTTTTCATTTCTCTTCAGTACGTATGTAAGAAGATACATTGCTGAGTCATACTAGGTGTATGTTTAACTTTGTTAGAAACTACCAAATAGTTTTCTAAAGTGACTTTGCCATTTTATACATCTGTCAATAAATCATGAGTATTCCAGTTCTTCCGCATCTTCGCCAATTCTTGGTATCATAGACTCTTTTAATTTTGGCCATTTCAGTGTGGCCAAAATGTTAGTCTGGCCATTTCAAACTAAATTCATCTTACGGTGAATTTAGTTTGCATTTCCCTGATGACTATTGATGTTGATCACCATTTCACATGTTTGTCATTCAAATATTGGTAAGTGAATAAATTTTAAAATCTTGAATATAGTGTGTCTTTCATGGGTTATGCCTTTGGCATTTTATCTAAAAACTTATCACCAAACCCAAGGTCATCTGGATTCTCTCCTACATTTTATCCTAGAAGTTTTGTAGTTTTGTATTTTATGTATAGCTCTATGATCCATTTTGAGTTAATTTTTCTATATATTAACATCCAATGATTATAGCACTATTTGTTGAAAAACTGTCTCCAGTGAATTGTCTTTGTGTCTTTATTAACAATCAATCTACTATATATGTGTGGGCTCTCTATAGGGATACCTTGCTTTATTGCTCTGCTTTATTGCACTTCACAGGTACTCTTTTTTTTTTCTTAACAAATTTATGGTTTGTGGCAACCTCGCAGTGAGGTCTGTTGATATCATTTTTCCAACAATTTGTTCACTTTGTATCTCTGTCACAAAGTGAGAGAACTGATAGTTCCTTCAGTATTTCAAGTTTTTCATTATTATTATACCTGTTATGGCAATCTGTCATCAGTGATTTTTGATGTTACTATCATAATTGTTTTGGGGTGCCATGAATTGTGCCCCTATGATGGTGAACTTAATGTTGTATGTATTCTCACTGGCTGTTCCCCTTTCCCTCTCCTTAGGCCTCCCTATTCCCTGAGATACAATAATATTGAAATTATGCTAATTAATAACCCTACAATGGCACCTTAAGAATTCCAGTGAAAGGAAGAGGCTCCTTTCTCTCAGTTTAAATCAAAAGCTAGAAATGAGCCCTGGCTGGTATGGTTCAGTGGACTGAGTGCTGGCCTGTGAACCACAGGGTCCCTGGTTCAATTCTTAGTCAGGACGCATGCCTGGGTTGTGGGCCAGGTTCCCAGTAGAAGGTGCATGAGAGGCAACCACACATTGATGCAACCCTCCTTCCCTTCTAGTCTCTCTAAAAATAATTTTTAAAAAAAGCTAGAAATGATTAAGCTTAGTGATGAAGGCATGTCAAAAGCTGAGACAGGAGGAAAGCTAGGCTTCTTGCACTAATTAGCCAAGTTGTGAATGCAAAGGAAAAGTTGTTTAAGAAAATTAGAAGTGCTACTCCAGTGAATACATGAATGATAAGAAAGTAAAATGGCTTTATTATTGATATGGAGAAAGTTTTAGTGGTATAAATATATCAAACTAGCCACAACATCCACTTAGGTCAAAGACTAATCCAGAAGAAGGCTCTAATTCTCTCCAGTTCTATGAAGGCTGAAAGAAGTGAGGATGCTGCAGAAGAAACGTTTGGAGTTAGCAGAGGCTGTTTCCTGAGGTGAAAGGAAAGATACCATGTCCATAATTTAAAAGTACAAGGTGAAGCAGCATGTGCTGCCAGACAAGCCACAGCAAGTTTATAGCAAGTTATCCAGGAGATCTAGCTAAGATAATTAAGGAAGGTGGTTACACTAAAGGACAGCTTTTCAGTGCAAACAAAATAGCCTTATATTGGAAGAAGATGCCATCTAGGATTTTCATAGCTAGAAAGAAGTCAATGCCTGACTTCAAATCGTTAAAGGATGGGCTGACTCTTTTGGGGATGGGGGTAATACAGCTGCTGACTTTAAGTTGAAGTTAGTGCTCATCTACCACTCAAAAAAACCTAGAGCCCTTAAGAATTATGCTAAATTGGCTCTGCCTATGCTCTACAACAGGAACAACAAAGCCTAGATGACAGCATATCTGTTTACAATGTGATTCACTGACTATTTTAAGTGCACTGTTGAGACCTACTGCACAGAAAAAAGACTTTTTTTCAAATTACTGCTCACTGACAATGCATGTGGTCACCCAAGAGCTCTGGAAATGCACAAGACTAAGATGTAATATTTCCATGCCTGCTCATTCAACATTCATTCTGAAACCCATGGATCGAGAAGTAATTTTGACTTTCAAGTCTTACTAGTTAAGAAATACATTTGATAAGGCTACAGATGCCATAGTGACTCCTATGATGAATCTGGGCAAAATAAATTGAAAACCTTTTAGAAAGGATTCACCATTCTAGATACCAGTAAGAACATTTGTGATTCATGGGAAGAGGTCAAAATATCAACATTAATAGGAGTCTGGAAGACATTGATTCCAACTCTCCTGGATGACTTTGAGGGGCTTGAGAATTCAGTGGAGAAAGTAACTGCAACAGATCTAGAATTAAAAGTGAAGCCTGTAGATGTGACTGAATTGCTATAATTTCATGATAAAACTTGAACAAATGATGAGTTGCTTCTTATGGATGAGCAAAGAAAAGCTGTCTCTTGAGATGGAATCTACTCCTGGTGAAAATGCTGTGAAGATTATTGATATGACAACAAAGGATTTAGAATATTACATAAACTGAGATGACAGAGGAGAAGCAGGGTTTAAGAGGACTGACTGCAAATTTGAAAGAAGTTCTACTGTATACAAAATACTATCAAACAGCATCACATGCCACAGAGCAATTGTTAGTAAAAAGATTACAATATAGTATAAACATAACTTTTATAGGCATTGGAAAACCAAAAAATCTGTGTGACTCACTTTACAGTCATACCCCAGAGGTACTACAGTTCAGGACAACTTCAATAAAGTGAATATTGCAAAAAAAACAGAGGAGTAATCTTTGTACTGATGGAGGATCTTGCCTTTAATTTGTAAAAACATGCAACATCTCTGAGGTACAAAAAAGTGATTGGCAATACAATGATCTATGCCTGTACTGCAATTTACTTTATTGTGATAGTCTAAAACCAGACCCGCAATATCGCGAAGGTGCGCCTGTATCCTGTTCCATAATCTGTGTCTATTCTTAACCCAATACAATGTCTTAATTACTGTAGCTTTACAGTAAGTCCTGAAATCAGGTAGTGTGGGTCTTCCCAGTTTGTTTTTCTTCAGTGCTCAGTATTCTCAGTCTGTTGCTTCTTTCTATTAACTTTAGAACCAGGTTGTTGATATCTGCAGAATGGCTTGCTAGAATTTTGATTAGGACTGTACTGAATCGGTAAAGTTGGGAGGAAATGACAACTAAACTATATCAAGTCTTCTGATCTGTGGATGTGGAATATCTGTCCATTTATTTAGATCTTTGATTTCTCTTGTCTTTTATGTAGTTTTCCTCAATCGATGCTATATGTTTTGTTAGATTTATGCTTCAACATTTCATTATTTTGGATGCTATTGTAAATGGTAGTAATTTTTAAATTTCAAATTCTAATTGTTCACTGCTGGTATTTGGGAAAGCAACTGACTTTAGTATACTGATTATGTGTCCTGGGACTCTGCTATACTTGCACATTAGTTCCAGAAAGTGTTTTGTTGTAGATTCTTAGGGATTTCCTACACAGATAATTGTTCCACCTGTGAATAAAGACATTTTTATTTCTACTCTTTCAACCTGTACATCTTTTATTTCCTTTTGTCTTATTGCATCAGTTAAAACTTTCAGTACAATGTTAGTTAAATAGGAGTGGCAAGTGAAGACATAATATTAGGCAATACTGATGTTCACAATGATGACTTTTAACTATCAGATCCAAAGTAAAGACAAATGATTTTCACATTATTTATGCTCTACGATCCCCAATCAAGGTACAGTGAAGAGTTAGTTATGTATACTGCATTTTTCTGCTTCCAAACTATGCCACTACGGGCAAAGTAAACCTCATGGTATGAGGTTTATTAATAAAAATGTCAATAAAACACATTTATTAAAAATAATTTTAGTTTATTAATTTCTTGACTTTCAAAATTTATAAAATGCTTTCAAAACTTACCATGAACTAAACTATTGGCAGGTGCTACAAGAGTATCCCACAAACATATGTTCCTGGAAAAAAAAAAGATTACCCCTGAGTACACAAAGTTAACAGAATAAAAAGTATGTCTCATATAGTTACATAACATTTGAAATTTGCTCTCACAGAAAGTTCTTAAATTTATAAAAGCACCCAGTACATGTAACCAATATATTTATGTATGATTAATTTTAAACAAAATTTAAAAACTACTGGCTCATAAAATTGAGTAACTTCAGATTAACATGTATAGTAACAATGATACTATATGAATCCTGAATATGGATGCAACTTTTTATACTCATTGATTCTCTAACAGACTGCCATACACAAATAACAGAATATACTTAATTTTCTGGAGTATGAAGAAAACTTATTTCTACTATGAATGGGAGCAGCTTTTACTCCTTTCCATGAGTTGCAAAGGAGGCACCAATATATGTAAGAATTTCTATGGAAGATGGATTGAAAACTCCACATTCCTACAATCCCATTTCTAGGGCAAAGTGACATATTGTAGATAAATATAAAAGCTCAGTAACCTCAGTTGGCCTTGGTCTCATAACTCAGCTATATGAGGGAAATCAAAAGTGGGGGTGTGGAGATGGAGGCAGGAGAAGACATTTTCTTGCATATTTGAGATTTTTGAGGGGATGGCAACAGGCTACTGCTTATTAGCTACTGTATACCTAACAAGTCATTCCGGGTTTCTTTTTGTGAAACAGTGATTTTAACCGTGTAGAGTGGCACACTGGTGTGCCACAAGAATTTTTTAAAAATGCAACACCTGACTATTCAGTTGGGGGCATTGACTTCTTTTCCCTTATCTTGTCAAATAAAAATATGACAATAGCAAACACTAAAATGGCCATGGTTGTGAATGCCCTGTTTTGAACCTTAAATATATAGGGCATATAAGAGAGGTGCCTTATTGATCACACTGCATAATAAGGTTGTGTCTGGTTAATTATTGGTAAAGAGAAATCCTTATATACAAGTATAAGTACCTGATTTTTTTAAAAAGTCACTTTGGAGCAAAAAGGGTAGGTATTTACTATTATTATTTTTTAAATCAATCAAAATTATACCTTTTTGTCAACTGAGCAAAAAATATATTTTTTGATGTGACACAGAATTTTATTAATTAGATTATGTGTGCCATGAGGTGGAAAAGTTGAAAATCACTGATCTACCTGAAAGAACCATAGTGAGGATTAACTAAATAGCACAGCCAACAACTAATAGGTTTTTTTTTGTGCCTTGGGCTTTACTAACACACAGGGAATAATATGGGAAAAAATTAATTCCACCAACAATCAAATCTTATTTCCTACACTAAAGTCTTAACATTAGAATATTAAAAATACAAAAGAAATGTTTTTTCAAAAAATTTTTGATTTTCATTAAATTTATTGGAGTGACATTGCTTAAAATTATGTAAGTTTCAAGTGTACAATTCAGGAACACATCATCTGTATATGCAGTGTATGTTCATGTAAAGTCAAGTCTCCTTTCATCACCATGTATTTGACTCCATTTACCCTGTTCTACCTGGTTTTTATTTTTAATGGACCTGAATAGCCTTAAATTTATAATTAGAACACTAAAAATGCCCAAAGAAACAATTTTTATAATAAAAACATTTAAAGGCACGATTATGAACATATACTTAAGACGTAAAGACACGAAGCAATTAAAAATAAAGATCAGCTATACATATACACACTTCAATTTCAGTTATAGTCTCTTACCTATTGTCAGTTGAAAGACCAGCTGTAGCTATTAGGGAGGAGGAACTAATGAAGACAAAATCATTGGCTGTTTTGTTATGACACTGCCAAGTCTGTAACGGTTATAGACAACAAATGTTAATGCTATTAACAATTTTATAACCAGGTAGATGGATTAATCAAAAAATGATTGCATAATTTATGGCTTACTTTGTGTCTTTTTTCCTCCTGAACTTTAGAAAAGTTTCAGGGCTAAAACAGAGAACTCTCACACACCTTTACCCAGATCCACCTATTTTTAACATTTGCCACATTTGCTTTAGCCTCTCCTTCATTAATACACTTATACACACACACACACACACACACACACACACACACACACACACACACACACACAGAGCTTTTCCTGAACCATTTAAATAAGCTGCCTACATCGTGACCTTTAGGAGGTCCTTTGCTGTTGTTCAACCAAAAGTTCAAAGAGAAACAAAGGGAGGTTAAACTCTAAATATTTCCCTTGGAATATTTGTGAAAATTTTTGTCTTAGAAGACAGAAACTATAATTTTTAGATTCTCAGGCATAATTATTTATTTTCAGAAATATTTAAACTTTTAAATAATTTTTCATATATGTGAATAAAAACATATTACTAATAGTCAACAAAATTTAAAAATTTACACTTTTCAATATTTCATCAAATAAGAACTTAAAATATTATGACAGGGTTAGTCAATTATAAAGTCTTCCAAGTTATATTTGTTCAGATGTTTCTCTTCAATAAAAAAATGAGTTTTTAAAGATGTCAAAATCATCAAATTTAGATTTTTCCTGTGAGTCACTTCCCCATTTCCCCGGATCATTATTGGAGGTAAGCTAGATAATATGTCCTTAAAACAAACAAAATCTACTTTAATCTCCTGAAGTCAATAAAGTACATTTTAATCCAATTTCTCTCTTTATAAATTAAAAAAAGGAACACAGTCCCTTAGGGAACAGAAACTTGTATATTTCAATCTCTTTGCTTAATAAAGAATATGAGGAAAAATAAATATTCTTTCATGGTACTCCATCAACCCTCCCTTGGTTGTTTTCACTTAGATTAATACTATATTCAGGCATTTAACTTTGGGTGAATTACCAGGACCTTAACCCATATTCTTTATTTTTTCTTGATAGATATAGATTAGTCCTATAAAGATCTTCACTAAAGAATGTATTATACATAAATTCAGTGCTCTATGAAGCTGTAGAATGTTTATTAAGCCTGTGTAGTTGTGAATAGAGGTGTATCAATTTTTTTTTAAGAGATGAGCAAGAAAATAATAGTACTAGCTACAGAATATGCTTTCTACTTTGTTCACCAGGGATAATTGCAAAAAGCAACTGGATGAACTGGTCTGTTGATCATTCTTTTTAGGTATAATACCCACTGCAGCTTAGTAATGCTGGAAAAGGGCCTGAGTAACCCACAGATGGCATGGGTCTCTGGAGATACCATGTTGGTTCTAAACAGTTTAATTTTACAAGTTACTACAAATTTTTATACTTCACAGAATAATTTTCATATAATATAAGGACAGGAGCTTATAGTAAACTGATTGAATATATATGACTAGATGGATTAAATCTTTTGGCTTTTAATATTCCTTGCCTCCAATATGTATTCTTTGTGTCTTTAAAAATAAAAATTCATAAAATTTTAAAGTTAGGAATTCTTGGCTTACCAGGTATGGCTTAGGCATGCTTCCAGTAACTGGACAACATTTCCAGTTTGTTTGATACAAACTTAAATATCCATCAGCATCAACTATTCCAAACTTAGAGAAAAAATATTTAAATGTTTAATACAAATATAAAAGCACATATTTACCCTTACCCTTATTTTGATCCCGTATTTTGATTCTTAAACATCTGATTAATAAATTGTTTGACTTTTAACTTCACCTATACATCCAGAAAAAATTTAGCTACTGCTTAAAAAAGCTGAAGGGTAGACATAAAGAAAACAAACATCAAACATCCATTTGATTATACTAATCAAGAGCACATCTGTATATTCTCTGTAAGTACTCAAAAAACAGGATCCTGGATTTATACTTAAGCTATGTGACAAAGTTTTAGTGTGTATAAGATCAAACATTGTTCATTTGGAGAAAGAAATGAGAACTACAAGAATATGCATAAGAAAAACATGTAAACAACAGTAGAGAGTAAAATGAAACAAAGATTATCATAGTAAAAGAATTCCACTATGGGAACTTAGGCCAATTTGATAGGGAAAATGTCAAAAACACCAGTAAGAGATCATACAATACAGATCTTAAATGATGAGTATAACTTTTTTTCTTTAGATTATAAAAATAATGCACATGTATATAAGGTATATACAATAAAACATCTAATTTAGATTTTTGCTCTCTCCCATTTCCAGATCTAACAATAATTAACAATTTGATGGGTTCCCTTTGATATTTGTTCTATGAATATTTAAACATTCACATGTACAGAATTTTTTTAAAAATTAGAATCATAATAAATACAGTTCCACAATTACATTTTCGACCTATAGCCATTTTTCCACATTGGCACATATAAATCTACCTCATTCATATACTGTTTAGTATTATACCATATAATTCTATTGTAACTTTTTGATATTTTCCCTTTGTAGACAGTTTCCAATTTTCCCTACTATAAAAAGTACTGCTTTTAACATTCTTGTACATATACCTTTGAGTATTTATGTAGGATACATACCTAGAAATGGGAAAGCATTATCAAAGGACATCATTTAAAACTGTTATGTGAAGATAAAATTAAATCCTAAGAGGCAATATTAATTTACACACCCACTTTTCTTACACATTAATCAACACTGCATATTATTAAAATTTAAAAAATTTTTCAATTTACAGAAAAAAGGCTCATTTTAATTTGCGTTCTTTCAATTATTAGTAAAAATTATTGACCATGTGTAATTTAACAATTGATTGTTCAGGTCCTTTGTGTACTTCTCTATTAAGCTGTCTTAAAAAATTTCGTTGATAGGGTTAATATTAAGAATATTAACCAACTGTTTACCATATTTTTTATAGATATCTTTCCAGGGTCTATCCTTTTTGCGATTTACCCTGTTTTTTTGAGTAGATCAAGGTTCATTTTTCAGAAAGGGTGTATGGTATGTGTTAAGTCTCTACATACGTACATTGACTCATAGTTCTCATTCTTCATCTATCAGATTCTGTAAATGTTGTTCTACTTACTGTCTATCTATAACCTGTTTTTTTAAGGTGGACCAATGCCATTAATTTTGAAGGGGGTGGTGGGGGGCTTTAAGTAAATATTGTTAGTCCTACTCTGTCCTAAAAGCTCTCTTTATCTTTGAATTTAAATAAAACAAAAATTAAATAATCAGGATATGCCTAGGCATGTATGTGTTGTTTCTCGATACTTGTAGTATTTGACAAACCCTTCCTTTTCTAAAATTCTATTTTTTTCTTTGCTTTGGGAAAATCTTTAGTTTATTATTCCTTTGAATATAATATTTCTCTTCCATCATTTTTTGTCTTCTTCTGAAATATTTTTAAAGTGTCTTTTATAAATTTTGCTGAATATAGTCTTTTACTTTTGGGTTATTTTTTTATCATGGGATAATTTCCTAATTTGTACTTCTCAATCAAAAACCTGATTTTCAGCTATTTCTATTCTATTATGTAGCCCTTGAAATGACGAAATAACCCAATTTTAGAAATTGTACGTTTTTAATTTCCAAGAATTCTTTTCTTCTACTGTTTTATAGCAGATTGTTCTTATTTTAGAATGTAATATGTTCCTGGATCTGAGTAATTGCTCTTCACAGTCATTTATTTTGCTTAATGCCCCTTTTTAAGCTCTTAGTTTTTTTTCATTGCTCAATGACTTCGGCAGCCCATTTTTTATTCAAAACTGACAAACTGATCACCATTACTGTGCTACGGTATGGATCCTCTGTTCCATTTACTCTACTAGGCTTCCATACTAAAAAAGGTAACACGCTTAGGTGTTGTAGTATTTTGCCCCATCATGGCTAAGGTGAATTAACAGTACGTTGACTGCCTATCAAAGACACTTGGGCAGGTAATAAAGAATAATTTATTGTGCCTTAAAATGGCCTATGTGGAAGGTTATAATGAGTGTTAAATCTGTAAGATAATTCAAATTGAAGAAGGTCTTAAATACTATGCTAAAGAATTTTGGCTTCTAGATAAATATAATGAGGAGTCTTGAAAAGTTCTTGAAAACAATAATATGATCTCATAAATAGTACATTTATATAACTGTATTATTGGTCATATAACTTTGTTGGCAATATGAAGGATGCATTAGAGAAATAAGGGTTGAGGTATAGGATTAGTTTGGAACAATATGATATTCGCAACCCAAGTGGAAAAGCGTGAGCACATAATGGATATTGATGGGTTATACAACTAAACACATTGTAGAATTCTAAAGGCTTCTAGGTTAAATCCCCTTAATATCCCATTAAAGAGCAAAGAATGTTGCTAACTGGTATTAAGAAATTATATGACCTCAAAATTTTGTTTCATAATTACATAAAAATATTATCATTGAGTTTTGTGAAATGGCAACAAAGCCATGTGGTGAAAGTGGTAGGCAAAAAGGTTGCAGCTCACCCTGATAAAAGTAGCACATGAAAAGGGTTGAAGATTTGGAGGTTGAGGGAAAAGGAAAGGCAAGATGTATTGTTATCTAGGGTCTGTGTGAGTGTTCTTGATGAATCATGGCCCTGAAGACAAATAGCAGGCTGACTGCCCCTCTAATAGTTCTTTACTCTGCAGGATGACACTCAACCAACTGAGCCACGCTGGCCAGGGCCCCTTTAGTAGTTTTTTAAAGTGATAGTGAGCTTCTGGTCAAGACAGTGGTGTAGGTAAATGTGGTACTTGCGTCCTTCCACAACCACATCAAAATTATAACTAAAGCTCTGGCTGGGCAGCTCATGTGGTTCGAGCATTGTCCCCATTCACCAAGGTTGTGGGTTTGATCCCCATTCAGGGCACATACAAGAAGCAACCAATGAATGCATAAGTAAGTGGAACACAAATTGACGTTTCTCTGTAAGAAAAAAATTACAACTAAACTATAAAACCATCATTTAGAACTACCTGAAATCTAGCTGAGTGAAAGTCCTAAAACAAAGGATACAAAGAGGAAACCACATTAAGATAGGTAGAAGAGGTGGAGACAGGGACTGATCTGGTCCCACACCCATGTGTGACAGATAAAGTTCTAGATGGATATCTTGGCTCGGAGGCCCCCCCGAGGAGCAAGGAATCCAGTCTACATCCCAGAGTTTCTGTGTCTAGAAGAGAAGTCCCTGTAATTTCTGACTGCAGATACCAGCAGAGATTGTGACTCAATGAGACTAAGGGCTGCTGAAGTTGCAGGTGTTCCTCTTGAAGGGCCAGTACACAGACTTACACTCAAGGGGTGAACTCAGCAAGCACCAGAGCCCACTGAAGTAAGTCCTGCTCCATGGTGTGGGCCCCTGCAAAGCTAATACTCCACAGTGGTCAAAGCCAATCCTTGTAGCCGTGGGGGTAACTACCTCCCATTGATGTGCCAACAGCAATTAAACCTCTATAACAGGAGGGTATACACAGCCCACCCAGTGGGAGAAGTGCCCAGCTCAGGTGAACGGGAAGGCTGGGCTACTAGACCCTACAGGACGCCTACTATATTAGACCACTCTACTGAGCCCTGGAGATATAGCAGCTCTGCCTAATATACAGAAACAGACACAGGGAGGCTCCCAAAATGACAAAATAAATAATGTCCCAAATGAAAGAGCAGAACAAAACTCCAGAAAAAGAAGTAAACAAAATAGAGACAAGTAATCTTCTAGATGCAGAGTTCAACACACTGGTTATAAGAATTCTCAGTGAACTTAGGGGAAGAGTAGATGAACAGAGAGAAACTTCAACAGCATAAAAAAAGACATGGAAACCATAAAAAAGAACCAGATAGAAGTAACGGATACAGTAACTGAATGAAGAATAATTTACAGGGAATCAACAGTAGAATAGATGAAGGCGAAAATCAAGCCAGTAATTTGAAATATAAGGAAGCAAAAACACCCAATCAGAACAACAAAAAGAAATAAGAATCCAAAAAAAAAAGTACAGGGTAAGGAACCTCTGAGACAACTTCAAGCATACCAACATTTGTATCATTAGGGTACCAGAAGGAGACTTAAGAGAACAAGAAATTAAAAACTTATTTGAAAAAATTTTCCTAGCCTGGGAAAGTGCAGAAACTGCAGAGTCCCAAAGAAGATGAACCCCAAAGAGGCTCACACAAAGACACATCATAATTAAAATGCAAAAAGTTAAAGAGAAAGAATCTTAAAAGTAGCAAGAGAAAAGCAGATAATTACCTACAAGAGAGTTCTGGTAAGACTGTCAGATGATTTTTCGATAGCATCTTTGCAGGCCAGAAGGGATTGGCAAGAAATATTCAAAGTGATAAAAAGTAAGGACCTACAATCAAGATTATTCTATGCAGCAAATATATCATTTAGAATGGAAAAAAAGATAAAGAGCTTCCCAGACAAGAAAAAGCAAAAGGAGTTCACCACCACCAACATTAAATGTTAAGGGTCTTCTTTAAGAGAAGAAGAAAAAGGACAAAAAATGCAAATAAAATGGCAATAAATAAATACCTATTCACAACTGAACCTAAAATAATAAACAAACAAGCAGAACAGAAACAGACTCATAGATAAAGAAAATGTTTTGATGGTTGCCAGATGGGTGGGGTGTTGGAAGGATGAGTGAAAAAGGTGAAGGGACTAAGAAGTACAAATTGGTTGTTACAGAATAGTCACAGGATGTAGAGTACAGCACAGGTACTCCACAACAATATTCTGGTATCTATGTGTCAGATGGGTGTGAGATTTATCAGGATGACCACTCAGTAAGTTATATAATGTCTAATCACTGGGGTGCACACCTGAAACTAATATAATATTGTATCTCAACTGTAATTGAAAAATAAAAAATGATTAAAAAAATAAAGTGCTAGTGCAATATGAGGAGCAGAGAGAGGCAGTATGAGGAAAGTAGGATCGTGGGAAGTGAAAATATTAAGATATGTTCTAGCACAGGGTTGGCAAACTTTTTCTTTAAAAGCCATATAGTAAATATTTGAGGCTTGCCAATTATAAAGACATTGTTCTCTTGAACTGTGGTGTTATAGTGGAAAAGTGTAATCATGGAAAGCAAATAATGAAAGGAGTAGCCGTGTTCCAAAAAATATTTTATTTACAAAACAGTGGCCTGGTTCCAGAGCAGTGTTTCTCAAAACTTTAAGGTATGGTTAAAATGCAGGTGGTGATCCAGCAGGTCTGAAATAAGAGTCAATAATCTGCATTTGTAAGAAGTTCCGAGATGTTCCTTTCTACCTGGTATTTGACCATACTTTGAGTATGTTCCAGTGGAAAAACAAAATGTTTAATCAAAAATGTGTAATATAATGTGTTCCTATCATCATTGGGTCCTTAAGTACCATTTAAGTGAATTTTAATAGACAGCTATACAATGTTTTTCCAGGAAGATCCTAATGAATTTAAGTGGTCTCAGAGAATTAATAAAAATTCATATAGATTAATGCTTTACCATGAGCTCAGTGAGCTGTTGTCTTCAGAAACCCAAACCAGTTGTATATATAAACCTCCAACATAATCAAACCATTTTCCCATCTGTATTTTTATACACTACCTTATTTCCCTGGTAGTTAAATCTCATTCTTGTAACTCTTGAATTGCCACCAGATCGAAAGCAGGTTATCTGTTGAGAGTGGCCCCATTCAAACATTCTAACACTTCCATCTTGAGCTCCTGTCAGATCTGCATTGTAAAAGGGGAAAAATTACAAAAGAATCTTTGAATCTTTAAAAATTTATTTTTTTAATCCAATGTAAAAATTTTTATGAAAGAAACACCTTAGAAATGAATTACAGTCAATGTACGTGAATTTACTTTTGTATGAAATTTCACTTGAATACTCTTAATCTTAAAAACATAGTTATATGGGATACTTTTATGTGATTGAGAAAATATATTTACACAAAACAGAAGCAATTAAATCAGACCTCTATAAATTTTATTTTCTTTTGAAAGTATCACAGTAAAATTTTAATAGCCTTTAATAAGTAGCTCTTAACCATTTAAATTCTTAGGGTTACTAAAGAGCTAATTCTTATCAGTCATATTATTAAAAATTTAAATTTATACATTTTTTCTGGAACAAAAATACTGTAGGCCTTGAATGTCATGATTGAATACATTTCTAAGAGTTATTCTGATTGACTTGATATCTCAGATAGGTTATTTGTTTCATTGAAAAACATGAACAAGCTAAATGACTACTAATTCTTCACTTCACCATTTACTAACTATATGATACTAGAAAACTTATTTTAATCTCCCTGAGCCCATTTCCTTTCTGTAGAAGGAGAATAATGATACTTTAGGACTTAATTTATGTTAAGTATAATTATCAGTATTTATAAGGTATACAGGTCATGAGAAATTTTACTGATGTATATAAAGATCTAGCACATTACTAGTCATATATGAGTCAAGTTTCCTTATTCCTTATCAACTATTTAAAAGAAATGGACTTCAATTGCTTTTCAACTGTTTTAATGCTGGTGGGTACAATTCTTGAGACAAGGATGTTAGCTCTAAAATAGTCTAGCTGTGCTTATTCAAAAAATTAAACTGGGTTAGTTGTGTTTAAAATCCACTCAAATTTTTCTAATATTAATTTTTCTAACACAGGAGTTTTAATTATTTGACAAAGATCCCTAATTATTAGTATCTGACATATAAAATGGAATAGTTTATTAAAGCCTTTGTAAACTAAAATTTTAAAGAACAAGATAAAAGCTCCCATAATCAGGCTGTCTGAGCAAATATCCCTTATTAGCAACTGAAGAGTATTATATCAAAGTGGTAAGACATGAGTTAGCTATAAAGAGAAAAAACCTTAATAAGTTAATAATTTTAAAAAGGAAGTCCTTTTAAGATTCCCATTTCTATTTTAATCCAACCCATTTGCCTAACTTCTAAAATTTTCCATAGATTAGAAGTCAAAAATTGTGGTTTCTAGTGACTAAGATGTTTTAAAAATCTACTCCAAAGGAATAAACTATTATGAGGTACCTAAAATTCTGAGTAAAATTTTAAAAAATCCTCTCTCATAGTATTTCCACATGAAAAGTGTTTATTGTTGAACTAAATCTGTGGACTTGTTCATGGCATGAAAAGATAGACTGAAATAAAATCCAGTGATTAATTGGCTTTTAATTTTTCAAGTCTCTTAATCTGTCAGTTACAGTACTTCTCTGAAGAAAGTACTTATGCCACAACAGAAGTGATCTGATGTTACCTAATGACTGAAACTATGTCCATAAATTGCCTTCAAAACTAGGGATCTCTTTATTTAAATTTATGAGACTGAGGTATGGAATATTTCCTATAAACTAGTCACCTGTCAGAACATATTATGGGGATGAGAGACCAAGTCCCTTCCATATCTAAGGACACTTCCAAACCCTAGTGCATAGTGGGGCAGGATAGATTTATATGCAATGCCAAATGTTTCTTGCTGTGGGAGTAACATTATTTAAGCTTTGTATATGAAACACATTTGACTCCTTGCTCTCTGTGCTTTGTGACTGATTCTTAGTTTTCACTTCACATTAGGCTGTGGATAGAAAACATACTTCTAGTGCTGAATAAATTCAAAGTAGTAAAACAGACTAATTTTTTATATTGTATTTTTCTAGTATAAATAATAGAAATTACTCTTTTCATTTTAAATATATGATTCTCTTGAACCCTTTTATTGAACACTCGTGTACAATTTTGATAATAGATGCTTATGACTAAAAATAATAATTAAGTTGAAAAGAATATTGGTTTTGTTAATTATATTATATCAGAATATCTCTCAAAAGAGGTAGTAAAATTGTTATAGGTTATTAAATTGGAGGGTCATGAATACCTCTTAATGAACATGCTCTACTTTTGTTACTGAGTGGTAGGACAACTTAAAAATTATTATAAAAAACTTGGAATGCTCACATGCCAGTAGAAATATTGATTCCAACCCACCAGTTAATTTTTAAATTCTCTATTATTTTTTCTCTGCTTCAATACTTCCAATAAACTCCCCATTAAGTTCTTTGTTAAAGGAAGAAAAACTTTTGAGATTCCTAGAAACATTAACTCAAAATAAATATACCTTGCCTTAGAAGAACTTAACCATCTCCTATATTTACTATTAGTGTGTCTGATAAAAAACAAACTGACATAATTTTAATAAAATACAAAAACTGCTTGTGATGAATAAATGACCAAGATATGGATCTTATTTTTGTAATAAAAGATGGCAGTGATCTATTTAAGAAAATTATCAACTACAACTTAACATTTTGTAAAGAGTCCAGAAATGTTCAAAAATAAAATGTGCTGACTTAAAAATATGTAGTCAAAATGCTAAAAAGTTACTATATTATGTTAGGCTTCTCTACCAATTTAGGGAAATTTCTTTTTTTTTAATCCAAATTTGAAATGAAGATCTTATTTGCTAGCAAACACTCTCTACAAAAAAGTAAAATAAATGTTGACTATTTTTTGATTTAAACTAAAAGCTTCCTTTAAATTACTCAGAATAATGGCAAATAATTATCAACTTACAGTAAGGAAGAGTGGGATGAGAAGTCATTCTTCTGACATTATTAATAGCTTTCTTAATCATCTGTTAACAAGGAAAATCACTCTTTTAGTTATAATAGTAGTATGAAAAATTTTTTACTTGTGACAGGAAATTCAAATAACATTTATTTATTTATATGTGATTCCATAATTTCAAGTGGTAAAAACACTAAACATGGTAAGAGAAATTAACTTTAACAGCTCAACTCTCACACACAAATGTACATACATTTTCTGCATCACTGACTAGCCTCTAGGAACAAATTCACCTTGAGTATTTAGTCTTACCTCCTTTCTTGCCAATTCTTTTCTGATCCCATTAAATTTATTGGAATAATCCTGAACAGTATAAGGTAATAAAGACAGGCAGAAGCATGTGAAAACAAAAAAGAGGCAAACAGAAAATTGTATAAATTTTTAATTGATAATTTGGAACTGTTTATTTACCCATTTGTAAATCATGTTTTGAATGATTTACAAAGCCTGCCATATCAAAGTGAAATATGTATGTGAAAATACAAATAAAGAGATCATTTTAAATTATACAGAACCATAACTACAGTTATATTTTACCATTTGTAGCATCAGTCTCATCACTTGTTGCTATTTTTTTCATTTTAAATTGCTCAATTAGACTGAAGTAGTGAGGAAAGTGGGGATTTAAAGAAATCTATGGAGGGAAGAGATTATCCAGCAGATCTGCTGAGGTATAGAAACACTAAAAGATATAGAGATATAGATAATACGCCAATAAAGCAGAAGTTGGTTATAATAAGTGTTCTTCTTTGTTAGTATTCATTATTCAATAAAACAATGGAATTAAGAAAATATTTTATCAATTCTCCACAAAAAGTGAAAACCTGCTGTTTTGTTTAGTAAATTTCATGTTTAAATCTTATGTTCCTCTTAGAGAAATGCGTGAAGATTCCTGTTCTTTCTTTTACCTTTTTCCTAAATGATATTTTCTAACTAGATTATCAAAGGAAAATGATAAGGAAAAAAATACACAAACACAACTTTAAAAAAGTTAATGAAAGTAGATGTAAAACATAAAGGAAAAAAGTCATTAATTATTTGAGAAGATCAATATCAAAAGTCTGTATTATATCGGTGTCTTTTTGAATAGGGAGTGAGGAAATACAAATACTTATGTTCACAAATCACAATGACCTCAACTAAAAATATGTCCGTCTTTAAATAGGAAGAAAATTCAGTCCCAAGTTGAATAACAATGGTTATTTCTGTATTATAATGCTTTGGAGTATAAAATATTTTCTGAGCACCCACTATACACTAAATGCCATTTTAATTAGAGATCAGTGTATAAGGCAGGCATAAAGTAACCTCTCAAAGAGCTTACATTCCAGAGGGTATAAAAAAAGGTATCCAAAAAAACAGATAATTTCAAAACTGATAAAGTCTACAAAGATGATAAAATAAAATGATACAGGGTGACTGTGAATAGAGTAGGGAGGGGCAGATGCCTTCACTAGGTAAGCAGGGGAAATCTACGGGAATTTGAATTAAGATCTGAAAAGTAAGCCAGAAAAAGAGCATTTTAAGTAGAATGCAAGGCACAGCTCTGACATGGCAATGAGCTTGATGCGTTCCACTGCCAGAAAAAAGGCCAGTGTAAGTAGAGCAAAGAGAATCAGGTGTGAGATGAAGGGAATTGAGGCTGCCAGAGGCAAATCACATAGGGACTTCAAGGCCACGTTTAGGACTTGTTTTTTTCTCAAGCAGTACTGAAAAATCTGAAAGTGTTAAGCAAGGGAGTGACAGCCTGAATGATGCTTTAGAAAGCAGCAACTCTGGTTGTTGTGTACAGAACAGAGGAAGCAAGTGTGGAAGCAGAGGGATCAGCAAAGCTGTTACAGGAAGAACCGTATTGTAGTCTTTGAAACTTGAGTTGGAAAAAAAGTCTATTATTTCTTTTCATATATTTTGTATATTATCTCTAAGTTTCCCTGTAAAAGATAGTATCAGTAGGTTTTATAAATGAATTTTAATGTATCTGTCAATTGAAAAAAATAACTATTAATGACCAGGTCACTCATTTGAATAATTGCTAGATGGCTTTTCAAATTCAATTGCCCTGGCCAGTGTGGCTCAGTTGGTTGGAGCATCATCCTATAGACCAAAAGGTTGTGGGTTCAATTCCTGATTAGGACGTATACCCAGGCTGCAGCTTCAATTCCCAGTCAGGGCCCATACGAGAAGAGAGCTGATTGATGTTTCTCTTTTACATGGATGTTTCTCTCATTCTCTTTCAAAGCAATGAAAAATGTCCTTGGGTGAGGGTAAAAATAATTCCTTTAATTTTAAAACATTACTATCTAAAATCAATCAGCTAAAAGGAATGGAGGGTTCTAATACAAGCTCTATCTCAAATTTGAGACAGTCATCTGAATTAAGTCACTTGACCTTTGTGAATCTCAAGCTCATCTGAAGAATAAACAGGAGTAGTTATAACAGCTATAACAGACATCTCAAAGAATAAGGTGATACGAGCAATAAAGGAACTGCATTCAGAATAAAATATTATCAGATATTATTAAAAGAATAATATTAAGAGTAATATCTGATATCGAAATATCAGATATTATTAAATTATCAGATATGATTAAGCCTATATTTAAATAACTACCCTTACTAATTAATGAAAAATTTTTTTCTTTTTGGCCAAAGGAACTGAAAAACAAAAAACAAAAACTGTACTACCTAGAAAGCCATTGAGAGAATTAAGGTGCTGGGTTCCTTTGATTCTATTTACCAATTCCAATAGCCTAAGTATCAATAAAGGAATCTTGTGGAGATTTAACCTGGATCACAACTTTGGTAATCAGGGCTCAAGAAGATCTTCTACTACTATAGAAAAATTTTGTTTCAGCTCATCTGCATCTTATACTTTGCTTAAATTTAACACAATTATATTGTTTTCATTTGTTAAAGAGTAATATATTTGTCTCAGCATTAAAAAATGTTATGCTTAATATGGATGCATATTAATATAACATAGCTGTTAGTAGATATCTATTAAAAATATTATCTAGATTAGGGGTTAGCAAACTTTTTTGTAAAGGACCAGATAATAAATGTTTTGGGCTTTATAGGCATATGGTCTCTGTCTCAGATACTTAATTCTGCTATTGCAGCATGAAAGCATTCATAGGCAAAATATGAACTAATGACTATGGCTATATTACAATAAAACTTTATTTATAGATACTGAAATTTGAATTTCCTATTAATTGTCATGTGTCATGAAATACCATTTTTCTTTTGATTTTTTTTTCAACCACTTGAAAATGTAAACACTATTCTTGGTATGTTATCTATACAAAAACAAGTGGTGGGTAGAATTTAACTCATCGACCGTAGCTTGCTGATTTGGACCAGTAAGTTCCAAATATTTATTACTTAAAATATAGCTCTTTGTCTTTTAAATATTTATTTAACACATTTGCCCTGGCCAGTGTGGCTCAGTGGATTGAGTGCCGGCCTGCGAATCAAACAGTCATAGGTTTGATCCCCACTTGGGACACATGCCTGGGTTGTGTGCCAGGTTCCCAGTAGGGGGCATGTGAGAGGCAACCACACATTCATGTTTCTCTCCCTCTCTTTCTCCCTGTCTTCCCCTCTCCCTAAAAATAAATAAATAAAATCTTCAGAAAAAAAAAGAATCTTAAAAAAATATTTTTTATTTTAAAAATGAGAACATATTCCTTGTAATCAAAATTTACAATTCATAGCAAGTATGACTTACGAAAAAGTTAAGAATTTCTAGATCACATTGATTAAAACATCCTTTATTAAGCTAGAGGGAAAAAAATGGATATTTATATACAAATGTTTTTAGCTTTACATACCACAGATGCTCCTCTGCCAGTCTGTGTACTACCGAGCCATGGCATGTTGATTGGAGTGCCAGGACTGCTGTGTGTATATGGGGTGGTACCTTGCACAGTGGTTAAATCATCAGGAGCATGTATAACCAAGAAATCTTCTGACCTACAAAGGAATGTCTATCAGAATGAAAGCAAACCATTTTTTTTCTTCTATATAACTGGAAGCTCTAACATATGACTTAGTTTTCCTTCAAAATTAATTGTTTTTTTGCCCTGACCAGTGGCTCAGTTGGTTGGAGCACTGTCCTGTGGACCGAAAGGTCATGGGTTCCATTCCTGGTCAGGGCACATACTCAGGCACAGGTTTCATCCCCGGGTGGGGATGTTAGAGATGGTGGCCAATCCATGTTTTTCTCTCGCATTGATGTTTCTCTTTCTCTCTCTCCCATCCTCTCTCTCTAAAAGGAATGAAGAAAAAATGTCCTCGGGTGAGGATTAAAAAATAAATAAATAAAATTGTTTTCAGCTCTTATCTCCAAACTCATAGACAATAACTTCATAGGCAAATAATTTCAGATCCCTTCACTTATTCTCTTTCAAGCCTCAATTACCTCCTTTAGAGCTCCTAACACCCCCCTCTTTACTCTTTAGCATGTCAGCTTCCACTTATAATCTAGAAATATTCCTTTAAAAAATCTTTTTAAAGTTCAAGTCCTGTGGAATCATCATTCAAATTGCAATGTTATTGAATAAAAACAAAGTATAAGGATACCCCTTGGTTTCCATTTCTATATCATCATCTACCCAAGTATAGATCTGTGTAGCCAGAATTCCAGAAACATCCAGTTCTTGGACATCATGGCTTGAAGCAATTGCTATGCAGTTTCTATTTGCCTGAAAAAGAAATCATATGGTAATTTTTCAATAATATAGCACAAGATGTATATGAGCTACTTTTGAAAAAGAAAACTACAAACCAGCCTCAAGAGACAGTAACAGAATATACAGCATACTTACAAATGAATTATTTAAAAAATTAAATTCTGAGTATAACAATCATCAGCTTGAGCTTGGAGATATGTTTTTGTTCTAAGAATTCAAGAACATCCAACAGAAAGCTAGCTATAAGTGGTAATGGATGTTCTACTTTTTATTTCTTCTAGCACTGCCTCTCTCGTATTACTAGAATGGTACAATCTCTTCAAGGTTTACATAGTTTAGAACTGAGGAGGGAGATGATGAAGATAGGAGTCCTGGAAGGTAGAGAAAGATGAGAGAGACAAGGAACACCAAACTAAAGAAAGGGTAGTGAATTATTTAAGTAAGATACTGTAATATAACTTTCACCTACAGCCTTTCAATCTTAGGTAAGCAAAGCAGAATCTGGGAAAGAATCAAAGTGTAGGGATAGGGAAAGGATGGTAGAAGTATGCCAAAAAAGGCCATAAATGAAAAGTTGTTCAGATTAAATATCTGTGAGTTAAAAATGTACATCTCTAAACCAGAAACTGGAAAGATACTGACCACAAAGAGAAAAGAGGATTATGTAATTATGTAAAATGCTAATACAAACTAATGAGAAAAAAACCCCGAGACCCCAGATGTAAATGAAAAAAAGGATGATACTAGACTGCTGGGAGATAATTCTTCCTGGGTCTCTTCTATATATCTTGACAGTGAGTCACTGACTGCCCTTTATTTCACAGCATTATCTCTAGGACTTTGATATAGCTATAGTCTCTCCCTCCAAAACAAAGGGCAGGTATGCTTACTATCATCGAAAAAGATTTGGGTTCCCTAAACTCAGTGCTTCTCTCCTACAATGCAAACCACTTTCTGTGCAGGTATCATCTGGCCCTCGCCCTGTCACTTTGGAATTATAGCTTAGGAGCCAGCACAAAAATAGATACATGGCTATTGCTTTTGCTACTAGAATTAAACTATCCTTTGTTTCTGGTTCAGGAGTCTTGTACCTTTTAACAGCATCCATTAAACTGTGAAAGCAAATAACTTGTTAGTTTATATGCAGGGGAATATCTCAGATCCTTCACAGTTTTTGACACATAATTCACAACTAAACAAATGGGGAAAGTTCAATCTCTTTGGCAATTTTAAATAATGCAATGTAAAGCAAAAGGTATTACTTCTCAGCTACAAATGTAACAAATCTGGAGGAATAAAAATTAAACAGGTACACTATTACACACTAAATGGCAGACTTTATCTGTGTAGGTGATTATTCATTACTAGTTGCTGACATACATCCTTCCCCACAAAAAGCAAAATTCTAGTTTACTTTACAGCACAGAACATTTAAAATCATATTTCCTTCAGGGGAAGGAAGGGACTTATTGAGTACAGACAATAAATATTTGACATGTATATACCATATTACAACATGAGAACTGCCTGGTAAAGGCCTGCTTCCAAACCTGCCTGTCTTGACAAGAACTAGTCATTGTTCAGGGGAAGACCTCTACGAGGGAAATGAGACAAAGGATTCATAAAAAGATAGGGAATTTCAGGGGAAGGGGGAAGGGTTTGAAGGAACTAGTATAAAGGACACATGGGCAATAACAAGGGGCGGGTGGAGATGGGAGGGAGGTGGGGAGGGCTGGAAGGGTGGGCTGGGATGGGGGTAAAGGGCAGAAAACTGTACTTGAACAACAACTAAAATAAGATAAAATTTTAAAAAATATGATAGAATGACAAAGGAACTATCTAGGAGAAATGAAAGAAAAGACATATGTAGCACAGAAGATAGAGAACATATTGGGGAAAAGATTGTTGAATGGATGCCATAGGATATACATCTAACTAATATTTAAAACTTGTTTTTAGATTAGAAACACATAAAAAAGAATATAAGAGGTTGGTCTTGAAAACGTCCAGCCATTGTTACATAACAAGAATGGTTTGCAAGACATTGATGTAACCTGGCAGCCAAGGAGAGTGACTGGAAATGCACGAGCATGAACAATGACAACTTCACAGTAGTAGTCAGTGGGGGCTGTAGAAGCTGGTGAGTATGTGTACTGCATGGCTGTCACACTCATAATGATAGAACAACTAGAGCAACAAATCAGCATCAAATTTTGCATTAAATTTGTACATTCCTCCGCAGAACCCAGAGGTTGAAATCTGTCTTAACCATTTTTAAAAGGCTTTCAGGGACAATGCAATGAGTGCAGCACAAATAAAAGTGTGACACAAACACTTCAAAGATGGTCAAGAATCTGTTGAAAGTGACCCACGTTCTGGAAGGCCTGCGAAAAGCAAAGCACCTGAGAATGCTGAATGTGTACAGGTTGCAATCCACAAAGATCGGGAACTGACACTGTGAGAACTAGAAGCTGATCTGGGGATTCCAAAAACTGCTGCATCCGAGATTTTGATGCAGGATCTTGGCATAAAATATATCGCAGCAAGACTCATTCCATAGCTTCTACTACCAGAGCAGAAGGAACATCATGCTGCAGTTGCTAATGACTTGATTCAAACCACGATCAATGAAACTGATTTCCTCAATAAGGTCATAACTTTGAGGGGGACTGAGGCATCCTTGTCCTTATGTACAGTGTCTTATATCTTGTATCTTCTTAAATAAATGCCTCTATTTTTTCCTGTTGCATGGCTGGATACTTTCTAGACACACCTCATACATATCCTTTAAGTTAATGAAAATAAAACAAAGAAAGAACTTCTAGAAATCACTATAAACTCTACAGTAAAGCAAATAGGTAAGTAGAAGAGGAAAATGATTAAGACAAATTTCAACCTAGGACCACTGTACACAAGGCTACCTCTTCTGTGAGTAGCTCTAAGGAAGATGTTGAGCAGAAGGCTAAGGAATACAAAGTAAACACTCCAGTTGGGCAGCTATTACAGCTGTAAGTCAAAGAGGGAGAATTTCTCTGAGTCACATAAGCTTAAATTTGATCTTGTATTAAGACTCATATTCAACATGTTCAATAAAGAAAATAAAAAATGTTTTATTTGGGTAACCCTTATAATGTGTTGTAGAAACTCTAAAGGCTATATATATCACATATGTAAATACTTGATACTTCTCTTTGTACAGTAATACAACATTTTATCTGCTATATATTTAAAATAAAAAATTATCAAACAATATAATCATTTTATAAAATAAAGAATTTATTCAGATTGCAATTTTAGGAGTGTGAAGCAGTTTGGGGAAAAAGAAATACTGATACCAAACAAATGGACAGAACAGGAAACACTTTCCAACTATAAGTACTTAATACTTGAAGAAAAGTGCCTGTACTTACTTTATTAACAGCAAAGGCTGTAATGATATCAGATTCCTTATGAATAATTCTTGCTTTACCTCCAGGATATCCCAAATCTGCTTCTATCTAAATGCAGAAAAAGAAAATATAAAAATACAGTGATTTTAGTAATAGAAAGAATATTATATGCAATCTGTCATTTAATACTTGCATAAATTATTTTCAGAAACTCTTTAGTTATTTCAAACGCAAAGGTACTATGTTACATGGTCATTATCCCCCAAACAAAATTTATTTTACAAGGGGAAGTTAATTTTTTCAAACTTGCTTTTTCACATAAGATAGTTGACATGTATAACTTACAAGTACAACTTCATTAATTTCTTATGTTCCCAAGTTGTAATGAATTAACTTTAAAGGATCAAAACAGTTTAACTATTAAAGTAGCACTTGTTAACCACATTTCTTAGTATTATAATCCTTTGATAATGCTGTATAAATATTAAAAGATTAGATGATAAATATTTTACATTTTGTGGATCGTGTGTCACTGCTACATATTCTTTTTTAAAACAACCTTTATAACAATATAAAGACCATTCTTAGCTCACAGCCTGTGTGAGCCTGTACAAGAACTGGTTGGATGTGGCCTGCTGAATGTAGTTTACTGAGTCCTGATCTAAAATAAAATTTAATTTATAAAAGAAAAATGTGAAACCCCAAAAGGCAGAGTGGTCTGTCCAAGTCAGAAATCATTTTAGTAGCTGAGTAAACTATAATTCAATGTACTTTAGATAAGAGAGATATATTGGACCTTATTCTAACCACAGAGGTATATATATATAATACATTTGAACTCAGGAGAGAATGTTGTATAAAATCAGCATTTACTAAAATATTTACATAAATTTTTATTACCTCTGGAGAAAAGAGGAAGAAATTAAGAGTTGGGAATGTTGCTTAATGTAGGATAATTTCATTTTATTTTTTTCCTCCCTAACCTTCAGTTTTAAAATGAATTACTATAAAATGGTTCACAACTTACTGTGAAGTACAGAATTAATGATTTGAAATTAGAATACAACGAATTTACTTCCTGCAAAATTTAGGTAAAATATCACCATTGCCCATCCATTATTTGACCACAGAACTGAGTAGGGTTAGCAGTATTCTCAAAAACAGCAACTGATATGACCATATAATTGGAAAGTTGAAAGAGAATTATAAATAACCAAACCAAAAGAGCTCTATGCAAACAACTCATAGTTACTGGATGTAAAAATGTCCAATATATTCTGATCTAAAATGCAATTTGATTACAAATATAAGGGCATTGCAGTGTTCGTTAAATATTTTGTTTTATTTGAGGACTAACTTATTTTCTAAGGAAAGTCTTTGCTCTGCTGAGGCCCATCAACCAATAAGAATATAAAGAATAAGATTCTTTAATTTTATGAAAAAATTTCAATTTAGTCACCTCTCTGCCTGGTATGTAAAGCCCACTAAGTGTCTACCACTGGGTTCTGAAGAAATTAAAAGTACAGAAAATTATATTTCCATGAAATAGAAGGACATACTAATAATGCAGAGTGGGTGGGGTGGACAAAACAGTTTCACCTTCAGAGCTTCTTCAGATTTGACACACAATGGGGTGAAAGATCTCGCAGGCATGAAATTCAAAAAAGCTTCTTCAATGTGGGAATATATTCCTGTCCTCTCATCTATATTTACTAAAACCTTGTTTAATAGCCTGGGCCCAAGATAGCCTGTGTGAGAGTCAACTGGTAGGTGGATGGGGTTAGGAATGGTGTTTAGCATCTCAAGAGCTTATGCATATTTAATTTCGAGAATAATCATAACTGTTAGGAGATGAGATTAGAGAAGTAGGCAGGGTTTAGTTTGGACAGGGTCTTAGAATCCATAATAAAGAGTTCAGATTTTATTTTAAGGCTAGAAAGTCACTGGAGGGTTTTAATAGTTCTAGGTATTGTGAGGCAAAACATAAGGCAGTGTGAATAGTTCCCAGGAAATCATTAAGAGGCTGGTACAGTAACTGAAGTCAGAGGCAATGGTGGATTTGATTCAGGCAGCAGCAATGGTGGTATGATAAGTGGTTGGAATTAGGGTGAATTTTGTTAAATGGACTGAGATTGCAATATAAATAAAAGAGATGAAGCAAGATTGGCTCCTTGTTTTCAGGCCTGGTAACTGGGTGAGTGAGGATACCATTTACTGAGACAAAAGTGAAGGAAAGAGTGGGTTTGGGTTGGGATTAGGGGAAGACAGAAAATTCTGTTTTGACATTCAGGGGAGTAACTATTAGGTTATATATGCAAGTCTGGAGTTTAGGAAATAAATGGGGATAGTGAAATTTAAGAGTTACCAGACTATGGATGATATTTAAGCCATGAGATAACCCAAAGAGAAATAACAGACTACACAGGTTTATAGTCTAAAAGTTGTAGGGTAACAGAATTTGCCACCCAAAATATGTCTTTTTGGCATAAAAAAATGTTTTAGGCTGATTAATTTTAAGAAACAGTACATTTAGGAGGAGCTCTAAAACTCAAGTAGAAATTACCCTTTGTAAAAGATATTTACATTTGTAAGGAAAATCCCTATTAGTACGTTTCTCTCTAGCTGTATCAGAAAGAGGGTGATGGCTTTGTCTCTAGAAATTCTTATCAATACAGAAGACAAAGACTTAAATCTGCATCCTGGTAACTTCCTATAACTGACTCACCCACTCCCAATATCTTTTGTCTTCAACTGAATGATATCTAAGGTGGTGGCTTCAGCCATTATGACAAGTTACTCAGTTTTCCTTGGTCTCTTGCATGTATACAGGAATATACAAGTTATTAAACTTTTGTTTGTTTTTCTTCTGTTAATCTGTCTTTTATTACAGGGATACTTAGCCAAGAAACCAGAAGTATAGAGAGAAAGTTATTTTTCTCCCCCTACAGAGCAATAGGCTATATCATTGAGCCTGGGTGTGGAGTCAGCTATATTTTTGAGGTCTGTGTTAAGTACATTATGATGTTCATTCAGTGACGAAATTACATAATGATGCATTTCCCAGACTATATCTCTGTTGTTAAATTGTGCATGACTGCAGTAGCAAAAAAAAAAAAAAAATAGCACTTGACAAAACCCAACATCCTTTCCTATGTAAAAACTTTTAATGAGTTAGGAATAGAAAGAAACGTCCTTAACCTTATAAAAGGTATTTAACAACAACCCTATAGATGACATGTTACTTAATGACAAAAAACTGAATGCTTTTTCCCAAGATAAGAATGTCTGCTTTCACCGTTTCTATTTAACATTAGACTAGAAGTTCTAGCCAGTGCAATAACACAATGGGGTTTTGCATACAGATAAAACAAATAGATCAATGGTCCAAAACAGGATCCAGCAATAAACTTACACATATATGTTAGTTGATTTTTTTTTAAAGGAAAAGGCAATTCTGTGAAAATCAATCTTTTCAACAAATAGTACTGGAACCATTGATACACCCACAATTAAAAGAGTAACTGTGATCCATACTTTGCATCATACAAAAATTAACTCAAAAGTGGGTAACAGATCTAATTGTAAAACTAAAATTATAAAATATCAGAGCAGAGCAGAAGAAAATCTTTGTGACTTTAGGTTTGGCAAAGATTTCTTAGATAGGACATCAAAAAGAAAATCCATATACAAAACAAATTTTGATGAGGTCTAATGTTTCAATTAAGAACTTCTGTAGTTAAAAAAAATGTAGAGAATGAAAAACAAGCAATTGACTAGGAGAAAATATATGAAATTGCTTATCGTGTACAAAGGATTTGTATTTAGAATATATAACAAACTGTTAAAACTCAATTAAGAAAACATACAATCTAATAAATATATACAAATTTGAAAAGATACTTCAACTAAAAAGTTATACAAAAGGCAATTAAGCACATGATTTGATTCTTGATACAAATTAAAACCACAATAAACTACTACTACACACCTACACTTAGGCTAAAATAAAAGGCTGATGACCATACCAAGCATCAGTGAGGATATGAAGCAACTGAGATTTCATACCCTGCTGCTGGGAATGTAAAATGTTTCTACCACCCTGGAAAATACTTGAGCAGTTTCTTAAAATGTTAACCATTTTATAATCCAGAATATAATCTAACTGTCCCATCCCTAGGCATTTACACAAGAGAAAGAGACTTATGCAGGAATATTCTAAGGAGTCTTATCTGCAATAGCTCCAAAATAGAAATAGCTTAAGCATTCATCAACAGGTCAATGAATCAACAAATTCTGGTATAGCCATACAATGAACACACATCAGCAATAAAAAGAAATAAAATACTGAAAAATACAATATGGAAGAATCTTAAGGAAATTATATTGAGAAAGTATAAAGAAAAGAAAGATATATTGTATAATTTCATTCACAAAAATTCCAGAAAATGCAAACTATAACATCAGGGAACAAATTGGTAGTTGCCTAGAGAGAGAGGACAAAGGTGAGAGGAGAAAAAGCAAGGGAGAAATTAAAGTTTTGGGGGTAAGGGATATATTAATTACCTTTTTTTAAAAAAATTGATTGATTTGAGAAAGAGTGAGAGAGAGAGAGAGACAGAGACAGCAACAGCAACAGCAACTTGCCCCTCTGCCCATCCATGCATTCCTTGGTTGCTTCTTCTATGTGCCCTGACCAGGGATCAAACCCACAACCTGGTGTATTGGGATGACATTCCAACCAACTGAGATACCCGGCCAAGGCAGTTATATTAATTATCCTGATTGTGCTGATGGCTTTATCCATGTACACATATGTGAAAATCAAACTCTACTTTGATAAATACATGCAGTCATTTTAAGTCAGGTATAGATAATAAAGCTGTTTAAAATAAAATTGTCACACATGGCTTGAAAAACTCTGGCCAAAAAAAACGGTTATTATGTTAACAAAACATAATGACTGACTTTCCATGTAGTGTGATGACTATAGCACTACAACATTCTAATTAACATTTTATAAATAGAGTCAAAAGAAAAATCTTTGGATAAGGATTCATGATAATGCATAGACTGTAGTAATTAGTGATTAGTACAAGGCAAGGAGAATTGTTAACTAATTAAATGTTTGATTTATATTCTCACAAAACTCCCAAAGGCCATTAGAAATTTCCCAAGTATAGACTGTATGTATTTATTTTGACAAGGTTTTGGTTATAATAAACATTCGACATTAAATCAGTCTTTTTTTTATTCATTTTATAGAATTCTCCTATTTTACCAAATATTTGGGAAAGAATATGAGGTGGGTTTTCATAGAGTAAAAAAAATTTTTTTTTCATTTGGATATTTTATTGTTTGTGCTATTACAGATGTCCCATTTTCCCCCCTTCACTTCTTTCCACCTAGTCTGCCCCCAACTTCCACAGTCAATCCCCACACCATTGTCCATGTCCATGGGTCCTTCATGTATGTTCTTTGGTTAATCCCCTCATCTTTTGAGAATTTTTTTCCCTAAAACTTAACTCTGCTGAGATGGTCTTAAAAATCCAAATGTGAAACACATGAATCATATATCAATCTAATAAAAGCTGTGTTTGAATGTATGATCACAGAACATTTGGTGGTTATTTATGGTTGTGCAAATTCTCATCTTTTGTGCCATTATTCGCTATTACTATGAGTATTTACTATACACAAGGCAATGTACTATATTCTATAATTTATCAGTAAAATAAATGCTATATAATAGTATTTGATATGTTTTAAGACATTAAAATGAAGGATTTTTAACTTCAAAAGTGACACTTGCAAAAACAGAATACTACTACTATAATTCCATAATGGCTATTGTAATTACATTTTATTAAGAACTTTAGCTGTATGTACTCAGAAAAATCTGTAGCCAAAACAGGATACATTCAACTCCTTTTAAAATTGCATTCTCTTATTAATAAAATAGAAACAATGTTATGATTACAATTTTAATTTGTAAAAATAAATGAAGAATAAATTGAGGGAATAGTAATTTAATTGCATTAGAAACAAAGTCTGATCCAAAATTAAATGAAAACATTTTGTTTTTCTTGTTAAAGAATGCAATTTCTAATTTCAGTTGAATGAGACTTTTGTACCTTATTGATGTTTGGCTTCTCCATCACAGAATTTTTGATGGTTTCACAGTTGTCCTCTAATGACTTCATCAAGAAAGAATAATCACATGACAAAGAGTAAAGACGAGATGTAACAAGCAAAATACTTGGGGTGTTTTTTAGAATTAAATTTTAACCCAATTTACTAGAAAGCAACATTGGACTGAGTTATTGTTTTTTAAATTTCATATATCTTAAAAGAAGAATATGTGGGATGAATGGTTAGGGGTAAGGGGCTAGGAAAAACTTAAAACCCTTAGAATTCATTAACAACCACTGTAAATTTTATTCTATCTCCTAAGAAATTTTTACTCATTGAACTTACTTTGAAATGCTGACATTAAAGCAAGACTGTGCTTGCTTCCAGTACTTTATATTACAAATTTTAGAGTTACTGGTGCCAGAGTACCCTCAACCGAAAATTAAAGTTATTGTTCTCTTACACAGTACTATGTCTTATCTCAATTATGGTATCTCACTCCTCATGAAAACCTCCTGATTAAAACAATTTGACTGCTAGGTTTCTAATTCTCTCTTTGTCTTAATTTAGCCAGAAATACTCAATAAACTGTTTAGAGGCACACATGCTTCTTGTTCTCCTTTTTATTTGTGAATAATAAAAGTATACTTATTTTTTATTAATTTAGTATATGTGTATCTGTAAACATATTAATACTATATTGTAAGGTTGTGATTTAAAAGTGTAGAGTCTCTCTTTTTAAAAATTAATTTATAGGTGTGACACTGCTTAATAAAATTGTGTTTCAGACACACATGCTTCTTAAAAAGGGATATTAGCACTAGTTAGAGAAAGAGCTGGTTCAAGACCTTCAGTTTTTCTCAGAAAATGAAAGAAAACAGAAAAAGAATTTAGGGACAAGATGATAGCTGCCAAGCATTTTTTTTTTTTGGTCAGGAATGATTCAGATGTAGGCTGTTTGCAGTTATCTTCACTTAGTTTCCAAACAAATACAGATAGGGAAGACCTTCTATTTTAAAGATGTATGTATCAGTAAACTATATTATGTAGGAAAAGAAAGATCTGAATGAAGATGCACCAGAATTTTAACATCAGATGAAGAAAATTTCATTTTCATGTATTTTATAAAGCATAAAGAAAACAGTAGCACTTTCAAAAATATTCTCCATCATCTCCCATCCAAAATACAGGATTTACCGTGTATCTATTTCCTAATCATCTGAAAAATCAGAGTGATTGGAGCTTAACTATTTAAGTATAATCATTATTCTATTTTGAAAAAAGGGAATGCAGGTAATAGTGTTAATAACAAAAATAGGTTAGTCAACTTTCCAGTAAAGATTAAACAATTTTATACCAATTCTATAAAGTTCACATTTTATTTTGTTCTATCCAATCTATGTTTTACTATAGAAAATTTTCCTTTTTATATTCCCTTTATCAAAATGTCCCTACCTTTAAAAGTATCACCTCAAGAATAAAACAACAAAGTGGTAACATAGCATTTCTAGTAACTACCATTAATCATGTCAAGTTTTTAAATAAGTTAAATGTACTAGTTAAAACATTGCAAAATAAAATTATACTCATTTTTCAGATTAAATAAAATATGGAGAAAATACAGGATTCAGCAGAAGTAAAACCTGCTTGAGTGTGGTTGGTAGGGTAATAATATAGGTGTAATAATTTCTAATTTGAACATTTTGCCTAAAATGTCGTATGGTGTGCTTGAGTATGATATTGTTATGTTATAGAATTACATGCTTATAATTTTGTAATAAAAAAATTTGTAATAAAAAGTGGCATCATTTGTGCCAGACCCTGTATTTAGCTTACTATAAAGTTTTTAGTCCAACATTAATATTACTGTTTTTGATTAAAATAATTATAATACAAAAATAACTTTACTCATTTATCTGCTATTCTACCTTACTTATTCTGGCTTCATTATGTCATTCTACTCTCTGAATTCTAACTAAACAATCTAGTTGTACGATAGTCTTTTGTTTGTTTTGAGAACTACTTCATTTCCCAATACACTAAATATATTAGAGGTAGAGAAATGTTTTTTATTTTTACAACTATATTAATCAAATATGACAATGTTTTTTAAAAAAATAACTTAGTACTTGTTTTGTCAAATGTGCATATTCATATAACAAGGTACATTAGAGAAACCAAAGAAGTAACAAGCACAGTACAATTTTTTTTAACATCAATGTGTGACAGAAACATTGACTGGTTGTCTCTTGCATGCACCCCAGCCAGGGACTGGGCCTGCAACCCAGGCATGTGCCCTGATCTGGAATTGAACCAGCAACCTTTTGCTTTGCAGGACGCCACTCTACCAACTGAGCAATGCCAGTCAGGGTTCACATGCTTTTTATACAGAGCAATGCAGCAGTGCTTTATACATTATTGTCAGAATGCTTTAACTTGTAATAAATTATTTTAGGCAAAGATATATTTAAAATACGTAATATTACCTCACCAGTAAACATATGCTAATTAGTTTGACACTCTTATTCATTTTTATAACTTTATTTATCCAAAAATTTGCTTAAACTGTTTTAATGGTACTTCATTTACTAAATAAGATATATATTACTTAAGGTTATATAGAAATACTTCCATTTGTATTGTATCTATTGTATTTATTATTTGCTTAGATTTCAATGTTACACTAAAGTGTATATGTCAATAGTCTTCAAAGTTAGGAAAAACACTATATATTGTTTCCTTGCTTGGCTAATCAAATATATTTATATAAACAGGCAAATACTAATTAAAAGCATGTGCTTAAACTGAGAGACAAGGAAATATATGTAATTATCCTTTTTTTTCAGTGAGGTTAGATTTTTTCCTTTTTTTTCGATGAGGTTGCTCTGTGCTAACTTGTCTATTAAGAAGCCATTCTATTTCCTAATTTACCCAACTGAAATACCTTCCTTTTTTCCTTTCACATCAAAAAGCTGTACAGACTACTTCAGTGCATCTCAAAATCTTATCTACAGACCAGTAGCCAGTTCTGAAGTCTTTGTTACTGGTCCATGAGTAGATAAGGAATTAACTACATCACTAAATCCACTGTTTAGTTTACCTGATATTTTTTAATAGCACAATTGTCTCAATGAAGGAAACAAAATGTTAATTTACATTCAGGTGCTAGTTCCCCATATCATCAAACTGAATCTTTTTAGTAGCACTGAAGTGAGAAAAATAATCATTATAATTATAATATCAAGGTGTAATCAACCAGTTACAGTATTATTGCAAAATTTAATTCGGAAGCATAATAGGATAAAAAGAAAGTGTACATATTTGACATGTTTTCAGTATATAAACCTAATGTCAATTAAACTTCTAAGGTAAACTTCTTCTAACTGTTACATGAAAATCATGGTAACTTTCTACTTTTTCTCTTAAACTGGTAATCATGACAGCTCAAAACAGGAAACAAAGATAGGGAATCTTAAACAATACCTTTTGGGGCAAAAAAAGTCCCAAATACATCTGAATTAGTTACTTTAAATAGATTTATGAAAATACTGACCCTCTCTTTCCTTTTCAATCACTTTTCCATACATTAACTGCGTAAGATATGCTTATGACAAAAAAATTAGTCTATAAAAGCAACTTATTCTTTATGGTTATATAATACAAAAGACTTCAATAATAAAATAATAAACAGGATTGAACTTATACGAACCTCATTTAGACACCTTTTCTTTGTGAATATATTTTGGATAAAGGTTTCCTGAATTTCTTCTTGTTTCACCAAGTACTGCCAAAGTCTCTTTACAGACAGCGCCAGGTGGTGTTTGGATCTACAGAGAGACAGTATACTTAATTATATACTCCAGAGATTTCTGATTAACTTTACCACACATCCTTGGTATTATAGCAATGTTTATAATAATAATTAACTAGAATCAGACCAGATCACTTAGGGTCTCAATCAGCAAACTTTTTCTTAAAGGACTGCATACTAAATATTATAGGCTTTGTAGGCCAGATGGTCTCTCATACAGTTATTCAACTCTGCTAATGAAGTGGAAGAGGAGCCAGAGATGATATTAAAATACAAGGTTGTAGCTGTCATTCAATAAAACTTCATAATGTAGGATGAAAGATGAATGTGGCCCCAGAGGCTGCAGGTTGCTGACCTTTAACCTAGGAATAGAATAATTATGCTCCCTAGAAGAGATCTACAAGCAGAGCTATTCCAAGTGTTATCTATGAACACATACCAGTCCAAGAAGTCTGTCACTGACGTGCATGAGGTAAGAGTTTGTGGAAAACATGTAAATGAACTATGTTATTAAGTAACTAATACATTGTTGAGTTCAGTTAATATTTTCTATAGCAAGACTTTGATGAAGCAAGCACTGTACTGTTTTACTTTTTAGTGCAAACACTTTACTCCTCAAACAGCAAATTCGTTTGCTAACTGGCTATTTTGAACAGCACTGCTTGAGAGTGGGTGGTAGTAAACTACCAGTCTGCCTTTCATTTTTGAAAATAAAGTTTATCAGATCACAGCCATGCTCATTCACTTACTACTTATTAAGTAACTCTATAGTTGCTTTCACTCTACAACGGTAAGGTTGAATAGTTGCCACAAGGATTAATAAGGCCCCCAAAGCCTAAAGTTTTTACTTATTTGGCCTTTTGCAGGAAATGTTTGCAAACCTTTGGACAACAATATATATCACACAAAGCAAGAGATACGAGCTTAGAACAGCAAATTAAACATAAAATGACTTAATTTTTGTTGTTGTTGTTTAAATACTACCAGAAAACACTCTGATATAGTTAAAAAACAGTATCCACAGGAAAACCTACTTGAAAGGAGTATTTGTAGGTTCCAGCAAAGCTTTGTGGCGGAGAATTGCAGGACCTGCAGACGAACTATCTTCAGAAATATGACTTGCAATATAGTTTTGAGGTGGCCCACCATGGATTTCAAGTCGTCGGAGAAGAACTTGCTCCCAACATTGAAGAGTTTTTAGAACTGCGTGACAAAGTGGTGAACAAACAGGAAGCTCTAAAACAAGAAAATAAAATTGACCCACATTTATCTTCTGCAGTAAATTGTAAGTATGACTGAGACATTAACACACATTTTGGCAGAGGAGATGTGAAGAAAGGCAGGCATAGAAATCTAGAGAACTAAAACAGGAATGTCATAAATCTGTGTAACATTTCAACATAATTAGGTGGCCAAGGACTAAAGAAAAAAAGGGCATCTAAGTTGAAATTACATTAGAGCTTTAATACTAGTACTTGGAATAATATTTATGACATGATTTAAATGACTGCTATGTCAATCACTGCTTTTGACTATAACTTGAAAAAAAGTACCTGAATATTATAAAAGTATGTCTGGGAAGAAAATTAATTGCTTTAAACCTTTGTATCAGTCCAATTTCTGCATGGCATATAATTAAGGTTTGCTTAGAAAATAAGATAATACACAAAAGTTTAAAAATGTTACATAATATTATGAAACTCAGTACTTTCCAGTTCTACACTTCCACACTCTTGAATCCTAACCCTACTCTCAAATTTCAGTGATCTCTCCTATTTACCTACAAAAATCTAAACATACTTGTACTGTGAATTCTTGATTTTAGAATTGATCTTCTGATATACTACTACGGAATATGAGAATAAACTCCTCTCTCCATTATTCTAATATAAGCACATAATTTTTCGTTACATTGGTATTTTAATCTTTACTTTTTAATATTTATATTTAAATATAGATGACAGCTGAATCACCTGGTATACTATCATGCACTTTTGTTTCCTGTATAAGCTTTTCCTCCCTTGGAGTTAATAATCACTAAGTTTTTGCATTTACTTAGTTTTCTATGTGTCTACCACTATAAAATCTCTCAATACCTCGGCTATAGCTGTAAATACAGTCTCAATGCAGTCAATCATTTCAGATTCACATCCCCTGCTTTCTGGGATATTGTCTTCCTAAAAGTACCTAACAATATGATACATATTATTTACAGACGGATGGTTTGGTTAACAGAAACCTATCTTCTATCATAGGAAGTTATTAGATTTTTCTCCATTATTTGAAAAAATACAAAATAGTAAATCAAAAGCAATGACTATTAATTCATGTTAAATTACCTGCAAGATCATGACCTGCAAAGGGATAGAAAGTCTTCAGATTGTTGAGCACCAACTGTACCATTGCCAAGCGCATCAATGACCAACTAAAAACAAAGCAACAGACCTGCTAAATATTTATTTAGGGATTTAGAAGAGTATACCACCATTCTCTGACCCAATGATTCCACTACTAGTAACTTGCCCAGAATATATACATTTAAAAAAACAAACAAACAAAAAATATTCATGCAGCTACTCACATATACATTACCTACAATAGCAAAAGACTGTCATTTTACTGTTCATAGTTTTGACCTTCTTCTTTTTCTTAGATAAGTCCCCTTAACATCCATATAATAATGGCTTGATGATGATGAACTCCTTTAACTTGACCTTATCTGGGAAGCACTTTATCTGCCCTTCCATTCTAAATGATAGCTTTGCTGGAGAGAGTAATCTTGGATGTAGGTCCTTAAAAATTTATACTCTTCTATCATACCACTAACAGACCATGTCTTAATATTTTTGTTTTATCTCAAATATACCTTTCAGATATAATCAGCATACTAATAAAAGCAAGATAACAAACATACCATCACTCCTACATGTAAGAATAATGCTTACTGAGGGTGAGCATCTGAAACATTTATGATTTTTATCATATGTGGAAGTCACTTTTGAAACATTAATCAATGATGTTAGAATACTAGTGTAAAAACATTACTATGTAAAAACCTTTTCTAGGCTGAAACAGAGTTTATTTATATGAGGGCACAAAAATCCAGGAATAAACTGATTGCAGTATTTGTGAAGTTGGATAAAAAGTATAGGTCATCCATTCATGGAAAATAAAAAAATTAACTGTGGAATTATAGTTAAGTAAAGGAATTTACCAATTTCATCTAAAGAAGTCTGAATTATAGTATGTTTTAAGTCCCAAGCCTCTAATTTCACATGCATTATTTTAAAAAACATCATATATAACATGATTTAAAAAAAACTTAAAATTAAGTATTCCAGCCCTGGCTGGTGTAGCTTAGTGGATTAAGCACGGGCCTGTGAACCAAGAGATCGAGGTTCGATTCCCAGTCAGGGCACATGCCTGGGTTGCAGGCCAGTTCCCAGTAGGGAATGCACAGGAAGCAACCATACATTGATATTTCTCTCCCTCTCTCCTTCCCTTCCCCTCTAAAGATAAATAAATAAAATCTTTAAAAAAAAAATTAAGTATTCCATACCTGTATGAATTTGAATTAGAATGCTCTTGGAGATGGAAATCTGAATCTAAAACATCATCATCATCGTCATCATCATCACTATCCAGACTTTCCTCTGAATCATACTCTCCTCTACTTAGGGAAGGAGGTAGAAAAGGCTAAAATGAAAAAGTTACAGAATTTACCATTCAACTTTCTGATTTAATCCATTTAATTATATAGTCCAATATTAGCAATTTATCCCATTATTGTATACTTCATTATAAGAAGTAAAAACCGCAATTGGCTGCTGCTTTTTTTTAAACATTCTATACCTTTGTCATCACTTTACACAATTCCCTCACTTACTCATCCATTCAACAAAAAATTTATCAAGTATCTATTGTGTTAAAAAGCATACTTGAGCCCTTGCTGGTGTTGCTCAGAGGATTGAGTGCCGGCCTGGGAACCAAAGGGTTTGCTGGTTCGATTCCCAGTCTAGAGAACATGCCTGGGTTGTGGGCCAGGTCCCCAGTAGATGGTGCACAAGAGCCAATCACACAGTGATGTTTCTCTCCCTCCCTTTCTCACTCCCTTCCCCTCTCTAAAAATAAGTAACAGTGTTTATGTTCACGTAACTCTATAGTAGCCAAACACTATGTTAAAACACCTATGTCACAACACCTATGTCATTCATCTCACTTTATCTTATCACGTAAGCATGATATCATCTTATATCATCACAAGGGTGAGTACAGTACAATTAGATATTTTGAGAGATACCACATTCACATAACTATTACAGTTTACTGTCATAATTGTTCTATATTATTGTTAGTGTTATTAATCTCTTACTGTGCCTAATTTATAAATTAAACTTTATCATAGGTATGTATGTATAAGAAAAAACATAGCACATGCAATTGCCCCTGAAAATATGGGTTTGAACTATGTGAGTTCACTTGGGATTTTTAGTAGATCCACATAGTTCAAAACCATGTTGTTCAAGGTCAACTGTATTTTCAATCTATGGTTGGAAATCTGCATATGTAGAAGGCTAACTACAGTTATTTATGAATTTTCAACTGTGTGTGTGTGTGTGTTGGGGAAGGGGGATTTGGAACATATCCCCTGCAGATAGGGGGGACTACTGCATATAGTTTTAAAAAGTTGAATAAGTATAGAAAACAGAAAAATGGGTTAACAGCTGTAAAATCTTGGGGTCAAAGCAGGATTTGTAATGAGAGACAGGAAAGCATATTTCTGTACTGCTGGAAGGAGCCAATAAAGAGGAGAAAACTGAAGTCAAAGCAAAGAACAGAGAAGAAAAGCAAGGATGGGATTCAGAACAGGAGTCTTTGATAGGATGGACTCTTTATAATAACAGGAGGAAAGAATAAGATGGGAAGAAATATATTTATAGCTTCATTAGTAGGATGATAAAAGAGGTTTGTCTGATTTTATTTTTTTCATAACTTAAGAGATGAGGTCATCAGTTAAGAGTGAGAGTGGAAGAGATGTGGGAAATTTGAAAAGTTATAAAATCTTGTGTCTAAGGAAGCCTAGTAAAGAAAATCAGTAGGGAGGACAGAACTTCTGGAACAGCTGAGTGAGGAGGGTGATAAGTCCTCTCCCAAAAAACAATACTAAAACTGCACAAAATTGTCAAAAAGAATTTAAAGATATGAGAAATTGACCAAATGCATATAACACACAAAGCAATTTTCAGGAAAAATCTACTCAGTCTTTGGTAAAAAAGTAAAAATCTGGCATTTTGGCCAGGGGCTACTCTCATCCCTACTCCTGCCACTCTGTGGTACAATTGTTCTACCAGGGCCAGAAGGGCAGTCTGTGAGGACTAAGAACTCTGCTTCTTGGCTGCAAGAAGCTGACTTTAATAAAAATTCAATGCCCAGTGACACTATGAAAAACAACAGATATTTCAGTAGTAAACAATTAGGGAAGGCTAACATCTCAACTGTCCTGATGCTATGATACAGATTGGGGCAAGAGCAGACCAATCAGAAATTTAACAAGATCCAGGAACAAGAAAACCTTGCTGATCAAGACTCTTTCATCCAGCAAATCTATGCTTCAAAAATGAAGGTAAAATAAAGATATTCCCATATAAATGAAGTGCTAGGAAACATTTGTTCAATGAATAAATGATTCTGCAAAAGACAATGAGGAAAGGGGAAATTCCAATGCCCTTCTTTACACTGACGCATATAAGATATAAGACAAATAAAAGCAGCGCGTAACAGGCCAGAGGCATGGGTGTCAAGAGAAAATAGTGAGGTGTCAATTAATTCAAGGCAGTAAGGAGAATGTACAGAGGCTGGGGATGTGAAGAATTTGGCTGATCACAGGAGAAGGAGATATATGCAGGCAGTTCTTGCTTTGCATGTAGTTCAGGAATGTAAAATGACTATGCAAGTTGAAGCCATGCAAAGCAATCTTAACAATCAATGGAAAATTACAAATGTTCTGTGACTGTTAAAATATTTGTCAAGGTACCAGAGACTCTTAAAGTCAGCTAGGGAAATTAAAATATAGTAAAACTAGTATTTATTTTGTACACTGTAATTAAAGTATTAGAAACCTTGAGAATTAAAGTATCTTATTTTTTGTAAAAAATTCATTGAGTACTTTGAATAGCACTTGCCGCCTTCTAACTGTATAATTTAGGACACAAAGCAAGCATCTTTTTTAATCGTTGGCAAATTGGCATACTCCTGTCTGAGTCTGTATCAGCTTCCAACATTTTATGCTTTGTGCTTTCAATGTTGTGAAATATGACCCAGAGTTCCTTTAATGGGAAGTTTTTTTTTTCTTCTAATATCACTAACTTCATCCATTTGTCACACTTTCCTCATTTAGGTTGGTAAGTTGCTCTTCGCTAGATTGCCCTGGCTGCACATCTACAGTCTCTTGAATGACAGCAATGTCACTAATCCCAAAGCTAGCTAATTTTTCTATAACTTTACATTTGATTTGAATTTCACTTCCAGTACTTTCACTTTTCAATTGTTTTTGTTGCACTTTTAGCAGTGTTAGGCAATTCCCTCTTCTAATTATCCAATTTTATAAAATGTCACTTGTGTTTATCCTGGGAGACAAGGAGGCAGGATACCACCCCTTTTTCTGACTGTTATGAACTGATTAACAGGCACTAAATGACCAATCACTGTCAGGCTTTGGAAGAACTACTGTGATTAGTCTCTAATCATGAAGCACATCTGTTAATTTTCATTGTAATTTGTGGACTGAAAAGCTCGCAGGGAACTTTGTACTTTATGCAATCACTCATATTTAATATACTGTGATAAATTTAAACTTGAACCATGTTGATGAGAGACTGATGTTATTTAATTAAAAGTGGTAAATGAAATTTGTATATATGGGAACAATGTAGTACTGCCTGTAGTACAGAAAAGGAATAAGAATATAGATGGCACATGAACTTCTTACAATCTTGATTCCTTAATTACTAACAGGTATTGTACACTGGCATTAAGGTGCTGACCAATTTATCTTTTCGCCTTAATAAGAACTTTATTTAAAATGCAAAAATCATAATTTATCAAAGAACTCTCTTAAAAACTGGTTGGAAATATAGACAAACTATTTTATGGTGTGTTTTTTGGTAATGTAGCCTGATAAAATGGAAATTTTCTAAACCAGGGTGGGAAAATATTTGGAAGCACCAATAATTATACTTATTTTAAACACTTTCATTTCCATTTAACAGATAAATATTGATCTAGACAGCGCTTTTGTTACCTTGGCTATGAAATAGTCCCAGATACTGAGCTCAGGTGGGATGAACTTCTCTTTGACTGTCAGCGACTCCTGGCTTACTGGTGGTGAGGAAGAGGTTGGTGGGACAGATTCTCTGCCAGACATTTTTGATGGCTTAAATAGTTTAGTCTGTTTCTCTCCTTCTTCCACTAGTGAAGAAACTAGTAATAACAAAGTAAAGTATTATTAAATAAGTACAATTTTCATTGTATAAGATCTAAGGTTAACTACAAATAAAAATACACACTTAACTGAGAATCTTATTATGACAGTAAGGAAAAAATAGGTAGAGGGAGACAAAAATGACCTTGTACAGCTATCTCTGCTTTTATCTCACTCTCTAAATGCTGACTTATAGGATGTAACATCTGCTTATAAATGAGCCCACAATTTAGCTAAGACCATGATAGAAAATTATCTACATTGTTCTATTTTGCTTTTAAAGAATATCATGATGAAGCCCTGACTGGTGTGGCTCGGTTGGGCGTCGTTCCACAAAGCAAAGGGTCGCTGATTCCCGACCAGGGCACATACTTGGGGTGCAGATCTGGTATCAGCTGGCGCATGTGTGGGAAAATGGATGGATGTTTCCCTCTTACATCTTTCTCTCCCTGTTTTTCACCCCAACTTCCCCTCTCTCTGGGTTGAATAAATAAAATCTTAAGAAAAAAAAGAATATCATGGAATCAATGTTAGTTAAAGGCAATAACTCATGAGATTCTTCAGTAACCATTGGCCTTTTAGCTACATATAAAACTAAATTTTCACTGAAAATATAAAAAAAATTTCAAACACATAAGTACTTAATTAAACTGATTTAGACTTTTAGAAATACTTTCAGAATGGAATTTTCTAGTCAATGGGATAACAAAGACATAGAAAATATAATCTTTGTTGTTTTAACTTCTAAACATTTAACAGTATTCTTTTAGTATTTTACTTTAGAATATTAAGGGTATTAGCATATGAAAACAAGTTATACATATCTTTAATTACCACTAAATCACAGGATACAAATCACCAGTAGGGAAGCAAGGATCCTAGACATAGGCATGATCTGACAGGCAAACAACTGCACATTAAGGCACATCAGTATTCTCCTTCAGTGGTTTCAATGAGAATTTACTTACCTCCCAAATGAATGCAATAATTATGCTGTAATAAATGTTGATTATTTGAAGCTAATCAGCCTGCATAAACACCATGCTCATGCATTGTATCAAGCAATAGCCAAGCTGAGATTAACAGAAAAATTTAGTTATTTCAGAAAAAGGAAATTAAACTGAGTAAAATTAGTATCCCAAGAGTTTGTTAAAAAGTGGTATGATTACTAAATAATCTTTCAAAAGATTTTAAAAGGAATTGTCAAATTAAATGTGTTAATTTTTTCTTTGTTCTTACTAGTAATTGATAGCCAACAATCATATTTCCAATATACTTGTTGCATACATTTACGTATGTTCTAAAACTTAAATAGTGTTTTTTCCAAATTCTCATTATGTAGAATATTCATAATATAAAGGTACTTTTTTTACCTTTCAAATAATTAATGTTATGGTTTACGATAAATTTATCATTTGACTTTAACACTACTATTTTGGCTTTGTTTTTAGACTATTAGTAGGTTTCATAAAAGCTTGGAGATCTCTGAAAAATAAAACCTGTAAACAATGCTAAATTAATATAATTTTGTCTAGATTGCTATGTCATAAAAATGTAGAGTTTTTAAAGCAAAACATCAGAGGGTTTTTAAAGTGAGAAATCATTTGAAAGTATAGTCTGTGAACTCAGACATGTGACATGAAAATAAGAGATTAACCACACTCGGGGGAAATATTTAAAATTATAGACCCAATGTCAGAATTATAAACCTATTTATAAAAACACTACTGATAAACAAGGACAGTAGGGGGAAAATGGCAAATGGGTGCATAGTACTGACTGTTATATTACTTGAAATGCTGTCAATCAAAGTATCTGAGTGATACCTTCCAGGAAAAAATGATCTACAGCTTGTCATTAGGGTAGATGCTTCCTCTTCTCCCTCAAATTGCAGCAAGACCTAAAATAATTTTATGCTTAAATCACATTGAGTTAGAGTGGTCATGAAGCTTAGGGGCAGCAATAGTGATTATTTAGCCATTGGGTACTCACTGCTTGTTTTGAAAATGCTACTAATTAAACATCAAAAACTTCTGCTGCTCCTTGGGTAAAAACGATTTTACTGTTCCAATATTAATGGGGTAAATGGGTACTTTACTAGTAATAAAATAAAAAATCAGAATTAGGGAGAAATGAAAAGGAACTTGAGATATAGAGCTTATGGACTGACTATAAAGGAGCATGAATAAGTAAGAAGGTGGGTAAAGAAAAACTGAGGTATATATGGAAAAAGGACAGAATTATGTATTGACATGAATTAAAAAATAAATTTCTTAGCTGCTTGGGATTCACAGAATGTATTTTTTAAAAGTGGGCTTCCATGTCAAGATTGTGGACTGAACATGCAAATATATTTTCCTTCCCCCGTAAGAAGCTGTATCCTCATCCCTAGCATGTTTTGAAGTGGTTTTCTTAGAATTATGGAAGTAACACCCTAAAGAACTCAAAACAGAACAGAGAGTGGTTGAGGCTACACATAAGGAAAGGACATGGGAGTTACAAAGGAGTGAGAAAGACAATGTTGTTTTTATCATTAAGTTCTTCTGTACTGCTGGATTTGTTACCACACACTTCTATTGCTTTCATTAAAATTAAAAGATAAGAGAATGGCTAAAAAGTGAACACTTCTTTTTTCCAGTTTATCATTTTCAATCAGACACAACAGCCCTGGCCAGGTGGCTCAGTTGGTTGGAGCATGGTCCCTTACACCAAAAGGTTGCTGGTTCGATCTCAGGTCAGGACATGTACCTAGATTATGAGTTCGATCCCCAATAGGGGTGTGTACAGGAGGCAACTGATTGATGTTTCTTTCTCTCTCTCTCTCCAAAAATCAATAAATATATCCAAGGTGAGGATTAAATAAATAAAGAAAGAAAAGAAAATTTATATTCTGAACCATTTTAAACCAGATACAATAGCCCTGGCCAGGTGGCTCAGTTGGTTGGAGCACTGTTCTGTACAGCAAAACATTGCAGGTTCGATCCCCATCAGGGCACATAACTAGGTTGCTGTTTGATAACTGGTCAGGCCACATACAAGGGGCAACTGATCAATGTTTCTCCATCACATCCATGTCTCTCTCTCAAATCAATAAATATCCTTAGGTGAGGATTAAGAAAAAAAAAACACTGACTTCAAAGTAACACGCAGAACCATCTCATTCTCCACTTCTTAATCTAAGGCACCCTTATCCATGGGGCTACTCATGTATGCCAGAGTGTGCATAAAGCCTCAGGAGGCATATGGCTTGGACCTTCAATTTTAGCTCCAATTTTTTTTCTTTTTTGGCGGGGGAGGGGAAAGTAAATAACTGATGATTTAAAACATTTTTCCTATTTATTTTATTTTAATTGTTGTCCAAGTACAGTTTTCTGCCTTTTACCCCCATCCCAGCCCGTGACCCCAGTTCTCCCCACTAAAACATTTTACACTGAAAGCAACAGATATGGAGAAGATAAAAGTCATGTAAGTTTAAGATAAAATAGATAATAGGGGGGAAAAGGGGTAATGGTTGTCAAGGAACATGTATAAAGGACACATGGACAAAACCAAAGGCAGGTAGGATCGAGGGTGGGAGGTGGGCATAGCTGGGGTGGGGGGAGTGGTTAGGGGGAAATGGAGACAACTGTACTTGAACAACAATAAAAAAACTTGTTTAATAAAAAAAAGAAATGCAAAAAGAAGATAAAATAGATTTCAAATCTACTTCTTCCCTTCAGCAAGGTAATTCAGTCTAAGAGGTCTCCTAAGAAGAATATATTCATTCTCCTTTTTCATTAGGGGTGTGTGAAGTACAAATGTGTGTGAACGCAAATTAAATATAAAAGAAATTCTCAAAATTATATATGAAATCTGATTTTACAGGTAAATTTCAAAGATTTCTAAAAGGAAAAGACAAAATAAGAAGATTAAATAAGCAGTGAATTTAAGGTGCTTCTTAATCCTCAAAGAATAAAATTAATGATAAAATAAAACCTGATGACATTATCCTGATTTTACAAAGACTGTTTGCCTCTCGAGGTCTTCCTAGGATCATTACTTCACACAGTACCTTGCACCTGCTTCATAAATAGCTATAAAAATGAACTGATGAGTATCTTAATAGAAAGTACTCATCTGTCTCCAAATCACAGAGCAACGTAGTCTCCAAGGTAGTTGGTGTTCAAAATGATTCATTGAAATGTGAAAGGAAAATATTACAATTGCTATTTAGATTTATTTTTAATAAGTAGATGGGGGAAGGAAAAAAAGGAGGGGAAAAGGGGTTTCACAACAATGTAAATGTACTTATCACTACTGAACTGTACACAAATGGTTACACAAAAGGGGAGAGAGAAAGGAACAGAGAAGCAGTAGAGAAGAAAAGGAAGGGGGTACAGGGAAAGGAGAAGGCACAGGGGAAGGAAGAAGGAAAAGGGCTGGGAGAGAGAAAAGAGGAGGGAAAAGGAAGAAGAAAGTAAAAATTGTCAATGTTTAATATCTGTATCATAAATGGTACCTGTTATTTATTAAAAAATATACACATATTGGGGTTTTGCTCAAACAGGTTTCATGGATAGGTAACTGCCCTAGAGTACTACTTTTCAATCATCCTGCTGGCTACAGTATGGATTTGTAAGATTTCAGCCCAAACTCAATAGACTTACTAAAAACTTGAAAGCAATACACACGCACACACACACACAGAAATATTACTCAGGTGTAAAAAGGAAGGAAATCTTGTCACATGTTACAACACAGATGAACCTTGAGGACATTATGCAAGATGAAAGAAGAGTCACAAAAAACCAAATACTTAAGGCTCCCTTATATGAGGTATCGAAAGTAGTCAAACTCATGGAAACAGAAAGTAGAATGGTGGTTACCAGGGGATGGGGGAAAAGGAAAAGGGGAAGATGTATAATGGGTAAAATTTTCAAATTTGTAAAATGAAAAAGTTCTGGAGATTTTTTTCACAAAAATGTTAATGTATTTATCACTACTGAACTGTACACAAATGGTTAAGATAGTATATTTTATGTGTTTTTGACCACAAAACTATAATAAAGAAAATACATTAAAGCTATTTCATTGCAGCATTTAGCACTGCTAGAAATATCAGAAAATGGGGCTGGGCATAGAGATCGCTTGCTTAGTCTCAGAAATAGTGATGGAGTCTTGGTGAGAGCTGAGATGTTTCATAAAAGGATATTTATCTGTAAATTTTACACATGTGCATTTCTTAGTGTTCCTTTTATCTTCTATGCTTTCTCTACCCTTATTCTATAAGAATTTGCCTTCCCTAGTAGTTATAAAATGAATATAATGGTTTTTAAACTTTAAAATTTTTATTATGTGGTCTTCAGTGAAAAGCCTGTCAAAGGACTCTAACCAAAAATGTACTTTCTTTTCCAGTATAACTAATTATTTTGCAGTATAGCAGACAATTAAGTATTTGGTATATTCAACTATATTTTAAATAGTTGACTTTGTTTTATATTTTAAATATGCTGATATCTTACTTTTTCTGGTTAAGAAAGTTTGCTAGTTTGCTAAAGGAATAATAGCAATGATATGTATAATCATTAAATACTGAATGCAGAACTTTTATACAAGTTTAAAGGGGAAAAAAACACTTGAATATTCTCATCTGTGTTTAACATAAATAATCAAATGCCAAAAATATACTTTAAAATGTCTAGAACATCATTAGCATTCTCATAGTTAAACAAAAAAGACATGCTTACCACAAATACTCATTTTATATTTTATTCTCTATTTGGAGACATAAAAAAGCATTACTGTAAATTTATCAAGATAAAAAATTCACAGTTCTTATAACTGCAAATATTATCACAAGATACAATAAAATCTCAAAATATTTTAATTTGCAATGTAATATGCAATGAAAAGCAAAAGTATGGATTTCTAACTGTTAACAGAAAAAAGGTTCTTTTTTGAAAATTCCTATTGCTTAGTTGGTCTACTTTAAAAATTAATCATAATAATAAAATAATTCAGAACTCCATGAACATTCACCTGCACTAAAGTTTTAATTAATTAGAAAATAACAAATCCTTCATTTACATTTAATGGGGTGTTCACAATGTAAATTAAATTTAATTAAAAATAAATTCATGATTTATACACATTAACATGTTTGTTAAGAATTCTGACATGCCAAGCTAACATCTAATAAAAATCATCTATCATTTTCTTATATTACACACCTTAAGTCACAGTTAAATTTCATGTTGCTAAAAGAATTACTATATTGACTATATAATAAACATGTAGAGAGAGACATAATTTAGTTCATTAGACCATTATTTCAAAGAAAATTAAAATGAGAATTTATACCAGAACAAGGAAACAGTGACTTTTAAATTCCTCTCAAAGTACTATGTTTATGACAACACTTTCTAAAAGATTTTTAGGAGTTCCATGCAAGTATTTAATCTTTAATATACAGTACTTTGACACTGATTAGGTTGTCAAAAAAATGAAATACTCTAGACTAGTCAGTTTTCCTTTAGCCAAATTTAAATAGTAAAAACCAAAAAAATATGTATTAATGTTGGCTGCATTCAGATCAACTTTTCTAAAACATTATTTTATACCCTTGCTCAACAATATATACTGAATACATGTGCAATTAGATTCTTGGGACACTCTAGTTATGTTTAGCAGTAATTCAAACTGCTTACTTACAACCTGAACTTTATTAGACTGCTGTGCTGTTTTAGTTGGTAAGCTTTCAGAGCATAACATTGCTTTCAAAAGGTGAGATTTCAGAACTCTGCCTGATCTTGAAAGCCACTCCTAACCTTGTTTCTTGTCTTGGTTGACTTTCTGTTCTCAGATTTTGTCTCTCCCACTGTCAGTGGATCTGCTTCACAGGACTACTGCTTCTAATTACTTTAACTGCCTTCACTATCTACTGTCTTCACTTCTTCCTCTTTTTTTCCTGTTTCTTTTTCTCGGTTTCTGTTTCTCTCTCTCTCCTCCTCCCTACTTCCTTCTCCCTCCCTCCCTTCTTCTCTCTCTCTGTCTCTTTCTATCTGCTCTTTTTCAAACTAGATCAGCTTTGGAACTATCAGACCTTTGGCTTCACCATTCAGTGAGTGTACTCCTATTTTCTGGTTAGCAAATTGATGAATCATATAATTCATGTCTTCTGTAAATGCTCCTTTATTTATTGTTTGTATTCAGAATAGTTTCTGGGTTCTTAAAAACAGATGAGCATCAAATAACTTAGATGTCCCTACAACCAGCTCAACCACTAAGTGAACCACATTTTAAATATTTTATATTATTTGGCTACCATGTTCCAAACCAAAACGTTAAAACATATAGGTGCAGATAATTTTTTGGTCACTTTATTTAGGATTCAAAAATTGGTGGGATAAGGATTATGATAGTATGTATAATGGAGCATACTTGAAGATAATTTATATAATGGTATTTCTGTCTAAAAACAACTAAATCTAGGTGGTTAAAACAAAGGACAACCTGGACTTTGAGTCGGATTCTTTATATATCTATGCTCAGCAAAAATGGTTGGAATGAGACCTACTGACTAGTCATTAGGGATATATTTTTAATTCTGACAGGTATGTGAATATTCCATAATAAGAATTTATCCCTTTTTAACATTTCACATTAGTAAGATCAGTCTTAACAAATGTTATTCTTAGAACACATTAAAAACAGGGCAAAAACTAAGTTACCAATTATTTAATACTAATCTTAATAAAGCTATAAATTTCATTCTGCTAGACTTTGAAGTTAGTCATTTCCTTTTTTATCCATATAAAAAATAAAGCATAGAAAATTACTCTTTAAAAATAAAAAAGAAATGTTATATAAATTAGAATATTTTAATAATTTTATAAGCAAGATTACCACTTATGAGCTAATAAATTACTAAAAAAAGCTTAAAAGAAAGGCAAAAAGCATCATAAAGATTCTTTTCATGTCAAGAAAGCTTGGTGTTTTCATCTTTAAATAAACACATATACTTTCAGTATTAGGGCATTTAGAAAAGGGGATAAAATTGTTTAAAATATTTACATTTCATGGTATTATGAACACTTAGAAATCCAAAACCCCTAATGGCCAGAATCATAATACGCAAAACATGAAGCAGCCTCATTTGAAATTTTTTTCCAGTCATTTCAAGCCATAGTTTGATTTGCCCTGATTAGCAGTGACACTTCTTTATTTCAATGAATTAAAAATATATTAAAATCTAAGGGACAGGAAACATTATAATAAAGAATTTAAAAGAAGAAAAATGCAGAGATGATTTTCTAAAATGCTAATCATTGTTTTAAATCAAAACTATGGCTTGCTTAAAATAAATCACCAATTTTCTATATCAAGTGCCAAACAAAACAAAACTGGCCCACTGTACCCCAACCCCTCCAAATCAACACAAAGCAAGCTGAACTGTAAAAGCCTATTTCTAAAGCTAGTATCTTGCCTGCAAGACTGGGAGGGCTATAAGAACTGAAGGTTGAAAGAGCTTTGGAAAAGCTCACACATTCCATGGAGAATACCACTACTTGGTGGGGGGTAGGCATAGCAAAGTGCCTTCCTGCCAAAGAAAGAAGAGAGAATCTGTATTCGGGATAGAACAAAAACCAATGTCACAGCATATTTCAACAACTAAAAATCGCAATAGTGAAAGATTAAAGAAAACTACAAATGATAGTTCTAATTACTGGTACATTTGTATCTTAAAGTTTGAAACTGCACCAGAAACTTTATACTGCATTTTTATCATAAAACAATTTGTTTAGGATTTAAGAAAATGGTCTGTATCAAGATCTTCCTAAAAATAAATTAAAATGTAATTACATTTGATAAAGTTACCATTCATTCAGATGAATAAATGAAGGCTCAGTGTTTGTGTGCTTTTTAAAAAGAAGATAAAACAGGTTAAAAACTAACCAGGTAATGATTTTGCGTGTGTCGGTTCTTTGCTGGAAACATGTGCACCTCCACCAAACACAGCAGACCACATTTTTTCATTTAGAGGATGTGCCACAATCCGAAATAGTTCATTACTAGAATGTGTTGCCAAGCCATGGATGAAGAGACTGAGATACACTGCTGTCAGAATCTCACAGAGCAAAATTGTAAGCCCTGACTGGGCTTCCTCACCAGAAGAATTCAAAAGTCGAATTAGAGAAGTTATTCCTAGAACAAACAACAAACATAGATACCATTGACAATAAGCTTAACAAGTAGGAAATTAACTACATTTTCTAATTTTTAAAAAAAACTTTATTGCTTCAGGATTAAAATATTTTCTTCTCTAGATTCATAGACTAGTAGAGGTTATTATAGTTAATGTATGACATCTGAGCTATTGGTTCAATTTAGAGAAACACTGAAAATCTGTAATCTAATTCAAATCTGACAGATATAAAAAGTGATATAACAGGACATTTGAGTTATTTTAATGTAATAATGAAGGAAATACTAAAGTTAAGTAGCTACATAATTTGTACGAGTGGAGAACACTGAATTGATACCAATTCTAACAATATTTAACATGATTATCATAGAGCAAAACCCAAACAAACCTACTTGTTCTTCATCTGATTAAATGCAAGTTAAGAAAAACTCATACACATATAAATTATTTATTTATACCTGGCCACTGAGCTGGTGATGTATTGGGAGTTATTGCTTCATCTAAGCTTCCTGTTTTCAAAGAATGTCGATGGGGAAGCAGTACTGTCTGATACACCATTCCAGTAAACTGATTCGTTTGAAATGAACTAAGAGAAGAAAACATTTAAATAACAATAAACTATAATGACTTACAATAATAATATAATAAAACAATAATATGCAATAATCTAAAATCAATTTCACATAATATTTCATGTTTTATTTAAGATTTTATTTATTTATTTTTAGAGAGTGGGGGAGGGAGGGAGAAAGACAGGGAGGGAAACATCGATGTGTGAGAGATACATGGATCAGTTGCCTCTCCCACACTCCCAACCAGGGACCTGGCCTGCAACCCAGGCATGTGCTCTGACTGGGAATCAAACCGGCTACCTTTTGGTTCACGGGCGGGTGCTCAATCCACTGAGCCACACCAGCCATGGCATTATATTCCATGTTTTAGATCTAATTCCTAGGGTACCTTAAATACAAATTTTTGTTTGTTAGCTATACTGCTATTACATCTATGTTATACTCTATAGTCTAATGCTATATTAAAACAAAGTGTCCTTTAATCATAAACACACAAATTTCCTAAATCAAAACACATGTAATAGGTTTTAAGTATATTTACATAGTGAAAGACATAGAATATGTACCAATGAGAAAACTGAATTACAATTGATCACAAGTAGTAAGCTCATATATCACTCTTAAGGCAAGGTTATCTGGTTGAAAACAAAATCATTTTAAGTTTAATTTGATATTTCATGGCTACACTACCCTACATCAGGGTAGGCTGAATCAAGTATATGTACTAGGTTCCAGGCAAATAATAAAAAACATGGTTTGTGTCTCTCATGAAATTTATAGCCTGGTGGGGAAATCAGACACAAATAATTTTTTAAGATGTTTTTAAAGGCAAAACCTATACATACAGTGCCATGAAAGCAAAAGACAGGAGCATTTCACATAATTTGGGAATTCGGGGTAAGCTTCTCCAAGTAAATGGTACTTTAATCTAAAACTAAACAGATAAATGAACAAATAACTTGCAGCTTTACATAAACTATGAAATATAACTGAAAATGGTACATAATATTTTTAACACATCAGAAATTTCTATTATCATATTTTAAGTAAAGGAATATAATGTTTAGACCTGTTTTGATTGGCAAGTCCTATTAGTGATAGCATTTTGATGCATTTGTAAATAGTTTCTCTTGCTTTACTTTCCAGTTTCAAGATGGAAGAGAAACAAAAAAAAAAAATCCCATTACAGTAAATGGATATGATAAGAGAGATAAAAATACACTGATGAAAGTAAAGTCACACTCAATAACAAGAAAATGAAATCCTGAAGGACCAGGGTCAAAAAAATCAAGTTGAGGCAAACTTAGGAATATATAACCAGATTAGTAAGCTGAGGCTACCCATGGGAAAATTCAAACACGTAAGACAGACAGACAATAAAAAATCAACACCAAGGAAGGCCGATACACCATGTAAGAGACAACAAAGTCAGTGAAGGATCTGCACCCGAGGAAGCAGATTTAGCAGCATATTAAGAAAAGTACTTTATATTCAGATAGATTTTTTTTTTAAAATCAAGAAATAAAAAGAATAAGTTATATAAAAAATTGGGCTATTAAAATCAACAGAGATCTTAAAAATGAAAAACAGAATTTCTAAAACAAACTTAGGCTTAATAAAAGACAGGAAATTGCTGAAGAATGATTTAGTGTCCGGTAAAGGAAGCTAGGATTTCTCCTGATATGAGAACATATGAGAGGAAAAGTAAAATAAAAATACAAGGGTCCCACAAGTTCTAGTATCTGCCTAATAAGAAAGGAAATAGAAGGAAGACAAAATATTTGAAGAAATAAAGTCAGAGAATTTCAAAGAACTAAAGAAAGACATAGAAAGATCCCAGAGTGTTAATATTTTTTTAAAAGCCTAGATGAATTACAGTTTCATTGAATTTCAGATGAATTAAAGTTTGAATTACATCAAACCTTAAAAAAGAGAACAAAAATCAACTTCTCTGTAAAATTTTTTTCAGTTTCAAGTCAGTCACTCTCCCCTCTGTGCTCCTAAGCCTTTTACTATCCATCATATTATGCTACTTATCATTTAAGTGCTGTGGCATGTTATATATCATTTATCAGTTCACGTTTATTTCTAACTAGACTGACGTTAAGGAAGGAGAACTTATCTCAGTGCATTAGGCACTGATCAATAAAAGGCTGCTAAATAAGTTATACTGACAAGGGTTTACCTGAGATTCATTTGCCATAAAAGCATAGGTTAAAATTTCAAGATAAATAAAAATACTCAACACTGCAGCCATATGCTTTTTGCATTATTTAAAATGTACTGCTGTATACAGTTTTTCCAAAGCAAGAGCATAAATATTCGGAAACTTCATCAGTTTACTGAAAGCATTCGTAAATTTCACAAAGATATTTACCTGTAGTTATGACTACCACAAAGGCACTGATATATACAAGCAGAAAGCGAGGCTGCTAAAGTATGCATTACATACACCTGGAAAAAAAACAAAATTACTTTAAGTAAATAATGTAACTTTTTTCAAAACCTATTATAATCAGCATTTTAAAAACAATGAAAAATCAATTTTACTCTTCTAAACTATTTCATTTTTTTCCTTAATACTCCTTCCTACCTTCTGAGGTCTCACTACAAATAAAAAATACTGAGGCTTTTGGCAGAAATTATAAAACACATACATGCTACCTAATTTCTATTTCTGGAGTAAATGGGAACACATGTTAGCTACTCAGTAATTGTATGAACCATGTATTAAAAGCAAACCCTTAAAGGTTCAACCTGCTTCCTCCTCAACCAAAATACAAAAAAGCACAACCTGATAAAAGACAGTTCACCTACGGACAGGTCATTGAAGAATATGCTACCACATACTCTAGTTACTACAGAAAACAAACAATTTAAAAAGTAAAATTTTAGAGAAAGAAGGTATGAAAGACAGCAAATAAAGGCAAATTATTTGTATTGGGGAGGAGGTTCTAAATAACAGAAGTAGATCTGACGATGAAGGAGAAGTGTAACCTAGGTAAGAAAGTAGACTAGACTATTAAAAAACTAGGCACTTGATCTAATTATGAAGTATGACAGTCTTTTGTGTTGATAAAAGGAACGAGGAATGATAGATTAAAATCTCATTACTATTTCTACTTCAATTATCAGTAAGACATGTAATACGCGTTAAAATTAAGAATATCATCATCTAAAATGAAAACAGAAAAGACCATGTATGGAAGATTGCAAAGGTGATCAGAATATTTTCCAGCTTCTCCAATCAAGTCATTTCCCCCTTAAATTCAGGCTGGCCCTATAATAGTTTGCTTTGACCAAGAGGATACAATAGAAGTCATGTGTAAATTCTGAACTTGGTCCTCAAAAGGCCTTGCAAATCCTACTCTTTCTGCTTTTTAAACTCCTGCAACCATGATGTGAAATAACCTAGATGTGATTGTTAATTTCATGTGTCAACTTGACTGGCCCTTGAGGTGCCCAGACATTTGGTCAAACATTATTCTGGGTGCATCAGTTAAGGTGATTTTGGATGAGATTAACACTGAATTGGAACACTAACAGATGTGAGTAGGTCTCATCCAAACAATTGAAGACCTGAATAGAACAAAAAGGTCATGTATGAAGGAACCTCTGCCTGGTTGCAGTGAGCTGGGACATAGGTCTTTCCTGCCTTCGAATTAGAACTCTGCTTGGATTCCAAGCCTGCTAGCTTTCAACTGGAATTTACACTACCAGCTATCTTGGTTCTCAGGACTTCTGACTTGGACTGGAACTACATGATCAGCTCTCTTGGGTCTCCAGCTTGCCAGCTGCAGATCTTGGAACTTCTTAGCCTCCATAATTATGTGAGCCAATTGTTCATCATAAAACTCTTTAAACACACACACACACACACACCCACCCACCCACCCACCCACCCACCCACCCTACTGGTTCTGTTTCTCTAGAGAATGCCAACTATGCTCTAGGTTTGCCTGTTGGAGGATGAGACACATCTGACCCAGATTCTCTGTCAACCCTGCAAACAGTCTGCCAACCATCGGAAACATAAATGAGGTTGTCCTAGATCATCCAGAATCCAGTCAACCTTTCAGGGGACCAAAGACAAATGAAAGTATCCAGACATCAGCCCAGCTGACCCAAACCAAAAGAAATGATGAGCCAACCCACAGAATCATGTGCGATAAGTGGTGGCATTTTAGGCTACTAGTATTTAAGGGTGGTTCTTAAGCATCAAAAGCTAACTGATACACAAGGGGTATGCTTATCATTAAAGTTAAATATGGAATAGAGTTTGGCCAAAATGAGCTCAATCTGAAGGAAATAAATTCCTAACTATAAAATATGCAATGTGGACATTTATACTACAGAACAGTACAGAAAAGAAGTGGTAAAATTAAATTGTAAAGGTTAAGGTTTCACAAGAGGGTAAAACTGTGCAAGAGGCCACCACTAGGCAAAGCAGAAAATCGACATGGTGTGATGTCACAGTCTGTGAGGTGGGAGAGAAACAAATGGCAGACTGTGAGGGGGGAAAAAAGACAGATACAACAATAATCAAAATTGGTCATACCTGAGAGGATTTTATTATGTTTGCAGAGTAAAGATGAAATAAGAAATGTGATGTTAATGGCACATAAAGTGGAGTAGTGATGCATGGGAAGATAATATGGTTGATTTAGATAATTATGTGATTAGTTTTATATAAGAGTCACTTGAGGAAATTCTTAAAAATACATATTCTTGAGACTCTCACAGACTGATTCAATAAGTTTGAAGTGAATTAAACATCCAAACATTTAACAAGCACTGCAAGTGTTTCTGCTGTAGCTGGAATCATGAATCACTGCCTAGCCCAGAGGAATGACTGGGGCAAAACAGTTAACATTATCCTTAAAATATGTGATTTTTAATATTAACAAGAGAAACTTTACATACATGTTTGTAACTTTATACCAAAATATTAAGTTTCTATCTCTAAAAAACAATCAGCTTTTTGGCTAACTGTACCACTAAAGAAATTACTCAATTATCTGCATATATACTAATTACTCTTAATAAAATTGCTAAATAAGACTTAATAACTAGCATTTAATTAAAAACTGAAGTACTCTATTGAGTATAAGTAGCACAAGATAAGCCTGGCCTAAACCCAAAGTTTTCTTTGATCAATAAATATAAACCTAAAAATGTTAATAATCGCTGTGTAGAGTCTGATGTTTAAATTGTTTTTAAGAACCACAGCACTTATCTTTTAGTTTTATTATAGTATACAGGTAAATTAAAAGACTGCAACCAAGCACACTTACCTTATTGCTCTGGATATCAGGATGGGGTGGTGAGTCAAAGTTTATTACAGCATGTAGAATATCATGTGTTAGATTACCAAGGTGCAATAATGGATTGGCAACTACTGTTTTGGCACTGGCAGTACAAGCAAAGAGGAGAGGTACTGAGGTTTGTTCTGAAAGAGGGCTAGGAAATATTGGTTCTGGTGTTTCCTTAAAAACAAAGGAAAAAAAGATTAACCAACCATCTATAACCCCCAATGGGTTATAGATATAACCCATTAATTATGTAATTCAGGGTTTTCTTCAAAAAACTTCAAAGCAACTAAAAATTAAAAACCTAACAAACTTTTTACAGTTAGAAGGGACTGGAGGAGGTCAACATTCCAGTAATTGTTTGGAAAAATGATGGGACAATACCCTTATCATAAGAAGTTTATCACCTCATAAGGCATTCATATAAGAATATGAAGTATGAATTCAGTATATCATAGGGGCTAATACAAAACTGTGCTTAAACTGCAATACATGCACACTCTACAAATTCACAATATGAAGTACCACACAAAAATTCCTTAAAACTACCATAATGAAGAAAATCAACAATTTTAGTATTTAAAAACAAAAAAGCAATTATCAAAAAACATTTTCATACATGTACTATTTTGACTGGCTACCATATAAGTTACATACCTGCTGAGATTCTTGTAAAAGCAAAATCAATTCCATTCTCACAGATGCAAGACCCCCGCCATGGGATCCATGAAGTATGCAGTAACTAAGAAACATTCTCAAGAGTGACTGATACTTCAAAAGCCACTGTCTTTTTTCCTGAAAATTTTCTCTCAGTTGTTTCACTTTTGTTTGGTGAAGCAAATCTTCAGCATCTTCATTTATTCCCAATTCATCTCTATTTGCATCAAATGCAGACTGTAATTCCTCAGCATCTGAACAATAGTCACAAATCTTCTGAAGAGCTATCACCTCTTTTTCAAGCCAGTGGTACAGCTGGTAACGCAATTTTCCACCATCTATTTCATAGCCAGTGGATAGAGTACGAAGTTCTCCTGTGAGAATCTTTAAACATGCTCTAAATTTTAATTGAACTGCAATTATATCTTCTGATGGACTTAAAATGTCATTTTCATCAAGTGTGCTGAGAGAGTCTGTGTAATTAGAACTTGTTTCATCTATTTTTTTCTTTAAAGGTTTTAGTTCTCGCATTGAAATAGGGAGAGCCTCATTTTCTTCATCATTATCACTGTCCCATTTTAATTCTAAAGAGTCATCCTGAAATACAACACTTGGTTGGCTCCAGTCAAAAGAAAGAGTGGAGTTTGATTGCTTCTCTGAGGAACCCTCTGAAGAAGATGCAAAACCATTCATGAGTGACTGTGACCAATCAATAGCAGAAGACTTATCTTCCCTTGCATCCAATTTGAATGGAGAAGTAGGAGAACAGTCTTTACTAGTGTCCAGAAAACTTGATGTTCTACAAAAAGGTTTTGTTTTTTTGATAACTTTTGGTATCTTTGATAATACTTCCAAAGCCAACATGGGACAGCCAGCTTTTAAATGAGCAGTGGCAGTAGTAAAAAATAATCTTCTTTCACTTAAATTAATTGTTCCTGCCAGTCCACTTTTTCCTGTTAAACTCACATGTGTGGAAAATGCATCAGATGATCCAAAATGACGTCTCAGCAAAAGAGGATGTGTTCTTAGATAATTGTAGAAATTAAAAACTGCAGGATTACAGGCCGACAGCATGACTTGATCTGAAAGTAAATGCATTTTATGAGTCAAAAAAAAGTTTTCAAGAGTTATCTGTCTGGTCCATCTTTTGACAAAAAAATTTTTATTAACAGAACATACTAATATATAGTGTACTGAACAGACACGAACACATTTGTAATCAAAGTGTTTTAACACAGTAAGAAGACAAAGGTTATGCTGACTTCACATATTTTTAGGTAAGAATCTAAGATAATTTAAAACATTCACTTACACACTCAGTTCTTTTCTCCTACTTTCCTGGACACTCCTTCCCAGTCTGCTTTTCTAGATCTTCCTCATCTTCTCTACCTTTGAATACAGAGTATCCTAGAGTTCAATGCTTGACTTCTTTTCTATCAACACTCATTCTGTGAACTCATACAGTCCCATGGGTTTAAATATAATTATATGCTAATAACTTGCATATCTCTGTCACTTGTCCCAACTTCACCCTGTAAATCTAGACTACTACATCCACAGGCCTACATTATGTTTCCACTTACATGTACATATTCTACCCTCAGGGCCTTTTTATTTAGTGAGCCTTTGGCCTAAACCACTCTTTATCCAGATATTTAGATTGATTACCTGCTCATTTCAATTAGATCTCTGCTTAAAGGTGACCTTATCAGAGAAATCTATCTAAAAAGCAACATTCCCCCAAACCTGCTCCCAGTCTTCCATATATCATTTATCCATTGTTCAAAGTAAAAACCCAGGAATTATCTTTGATTCTTATTCCCTTTACATTCCATATCCAATCCTGTCCTATGTAGTCAACTGTAACACAACTGCTCCTCCCTGCCTCTACTCCTATCATCCTCATCCAAACCACTAATATCCTTTGTATTTTTCTTCTAGAATAAAGGTTTAATTGGCTCTAATAGTATGTGATCACGTATTGACCCCAAATCAAAATGCATTTTTGAAATAAGTATGTTTAGGTATAAAATAAGAGAGTGGAAAAGGCCTTTTATTTTTCCCCTTCATTACATAGAGGACAGTTTGGAAATCTACAGATCACATGGCTAGAAGACTAGAACAACTGAATAATGGTTTTCTCATAGTAAGACACATGATACTTCCTAATTAAATGATGCTTTACGTAAAGCTATGAACTAGAGTCTTTTCAAATTAGTACTCAAAATGATATGACACCTACTATATCAGCTATCATACATATGCAATTTGATTCTACCTATGGAAAAATATTTGAAGAGCATGTCCCATCATTTTTAATTCCATTTTATATTAACCTCTAGAATAGCTTTAGTAGAAAGGATTTTTAAAACAAAAAGGGGAAGTAGACTCAAAGGGAACATTAAAAAATTCTTTATTTCATTCATCTCACGAACAAGACAGTCAAGAATTTAGTTAGCTTAAGTTCATTTTTGTAAAAACATATCACTTTATCTTTATTTTTTATTGTTATTCTATTACAGGTGTCCCTAGCTTGAGATTTTTAATCATGCCACGTACGTCAACTTTCTTTACAATAAATACACTTTTACTATAAAAATTATAAAATTTATTAATATGCTAACTTCTACCTAAGATAAACTCACTTTATATCAATATTTTCTTTAAAACATTTGTATTTAAATGTTTATCTATTTATGTTGAGTGTATCAATTTCATAAAATAAAAAAAACCCCAAATCCTTGATTTTCAAAGGATTTATTTTTCTGAAATAGAACAAAAAACACCCCAAAAACAACCAAAAAGAGATGCATAACTCTTTGTCCCCAACTAAACATAAGGTCTTAGATTATGTCTTCAACTTGCTTTGTATTACCCTTAGTACCCTACAAGTATATTCTGTATCCAGCAGATACTAATAAAACTCTTTATCATTAACATCCTAAAAGTGAAGCTTACCATCCTCCTCTCTGATAGGTTGCTTTATTAGTGTTTCCAGAGCACTACTATAGTCTTCCAAAATCCAATATGCCATACTCCGAAGAAAAGGATCATAATGCATATTGATGTTCAATGAATTGAGTTCATTAACAGGAGAAACAATTCCCAAAACTTTTTTACGTAAAACAGCCTTATATGTTGCAGATTTATCAAATTCAGAGTCATAGAGTCTTGCTATTACAAGAGCCAACTGAACGTCATTTAGTTTCTCAAGACACACCTTCCAAAAAAAAAAGAAATATTGTTTATAAATAAGGATTACTTTTCACTTAAAAGAAACTCAGCTGACTCACTGATAACTAGATGTATACAAGGTTTTATCAATATTTGAAACTAGTGAACAAGGATAAGAAAAAACATACTGCTTATTTTAGCAAGTTGACTTGACAGCATTTGTGTTAATAACTTACAAATCTATCTACCAGTACTAAATATGTTTGCAAAAAGAACTGGCCTAGGCTCTGGCTGGGTAGCTCAGTTCGTTGGAGTGTCATCCCAATGCACCAAGATTGCAGGTTCAATCCTTGGTGAGGGCACATACACGAACTAACCAATGAATGCATGAATAGGTGGAGCAACAAATCTCCCTCTCTCTCTCTCTCTCCTTTCCTCTCTCTTTCTCCCTAACTTCCCCCTTCTCCCTAAAAAATAATAAAAATTTTAAAAAAGGAATTGGCATAATGAGGAACTATTGAATAATTCTTAATAGCATCAGTTTAAGAGATATATTTTATTTTATTCTTATATTTTTATTCTTCCCCATCCACCTCAGCAGACTATAGTGTTTCCAAATTTAAAAAAGTTGTTTGTTGGTATGAAACTCTGAGCAAAAGGGCAATTTAAGACAGAAATATTGTATATTAAATGTTCATAACTTTTTTAAAGTTTACTGAGAAATCATCAGTTAAAAATCTGCTAAGGTTCTTCAACTAAGAGAGAGCAAAATACATATAGATTCAAATATATTTTACTTGACAGGACACAAACTTTTTTTAACCTATTCATGAATATTCTTAAGAGTCAGATCAACTACTTATCTCTACCAACAAAATTTTAAAAGTCATTATTATATATTATCAATTACTTTAGGTATATACCTTGTGTTATTTCCACTAGACCTAAGTTGAAATAAAAAAATTAAAATTTAAACCTTAGATACAGAGTTTAAGGACAAAAATGTCATTTTAAAAAAGGTTTCATTACCTCAATTGCATCTCTGAGGCAACCAGCTAAAAGAAAAAATGCTGCAGAATGTTCAAATCTCTGTTTGCCTAACAAAGAAAAAGCATTCTTTAAAGCAGCTTTACGCCACCTCTCATCTTCAAAATTGTGTCCAAAAAACTGTGTCATCTTGGTGTCTTTTTGGGATCTATAAGGAAAAATAAAGTTAAAAAATGTTGGAACACAATGTTTCTACATCAGAACCCATTTTATAAAGTTAGCCACTTAAAAGACTCGAAAGAAACATTTCACAGTTCGAAAGTTACTATAACATTTTCTATTCTGAGCAAAGAACATTTATGATAAACATTTAGTTTTTCATATATATTTCAGAGATTACTGAAAAAATTCTTTCAAACTACTAAGAAAACTGTATTAGCAGCACTATGAGAAATTATTTTTAAATCCAGTGAAATATATAATTTATATTAACTTCTGTGCTACTTCTCCATTTAAACCCCATCAATCACCTTTACCTCCACTGGCCATCTAAGGATGACACTTAGATGATCAAAATCTAAAGAATCTATCCTGATTCAAGACAATCCTAAAAGATCTAGTCTATTACAAAACTGACTGGTATGATAATTTTCCCCCAAAGGCTGCTGTTCCTATAGATTCATCTGAAAAGAATCCCAGAACAAAGACTTAGCTAAATCTTACAAGGAACAAATGAAAGAGAAAAATTCTAAGTGACCCAAGCTCAATTATGGTGTCTGGGTCCACAGGAGGAGAGGTCCACAGTCTCTTATAGGACACAGAGTAGATGAGTATTCCATACTCCACCAATTCATTTTTCCCACTTCAAATGCAAATTTCTGGCTTAGTTCTTTGTTCTATAGAATATCACAAAAAGTTCTTAAAATAAACAAAATAATATTTTTCTGGACTGATATAACCAGAAAACAAACTAAAATGACCTCATCAAGATCTTCTGCTCTGGAAAATGCCTGGGCTTCTTCCCTATGAAATCCCTCCTTAAATACAAAAATAACTGAGAATCTACATGAATCAAACTAACCAGAATAACAAATCTTTACTTCATACATTTACTCCTTATGAAAAGTTTTTCATTTTAAAGTAGAGTTTTCTCACTTACCTATATAATCCCCAAATCACAGCTTTCTTTTTCATTGCAAGATAAAAAATGGCAGCATCTAAAGGATCATTCTTTCTATAAAAGGCAGCTTTGGCTACCTATAATTAGAAAATATTGGTCAAAATTTCACAGAAATCATTTTAAAGTAAGCAAATAGTTTCCCTCTTATACAAGACTGGCATACATGATCTGTTTAAATGTTCAATGACTTTTAAAAATATGCATATAAACACGTATATATATATTTAAGAATTACAAAAGTAATTTTTGGTAGTAGCCTCAAATGATACAGAGATGTGAGAACAGGACTATATTTTTCATGACAAGTTCTTCTGTTCTGTTTTATTTTTTCTAAAGATGTATATGTATTATTTTGTAATAATCAGACATGTACTACTAAGCAAATATACCAACTAGCAGTAAGAACTAGAATATACATTTTAAAATATTATATTAACATGCCCTGGCTGGTGTGGTTCAGTGGACTTATTGCTGGCCTGTGAACCAAAGGGTCAGCAATTCAATTCCCAGTCAGGGCACATGCCTGGGTTGCAGGCCAGGTCCCCAGTAGGGGGCATGCGAGAAGGAACCACACATTGATGTTTGTGTTCTTTCTCTCTCCCTTCCCATCTCTAAAAATAAATGAACAAAATTTTTAAAAATAGAAAAGACTATAATTATAAAAATATATTTTCAAATATAAAGACTATTAAAATCATTTCACTGCATCAAAAAAAGGGTAAAAGGAAAGGAAATATGGAAGGTCATTTAAAGAAATATCCAAAACATATAATATATTTTTTACACAAACATAAAATACTTACCTTTTCTATGCATTTGCGTAAGATGTGGGTATTCCGGACCCACCACCCCACACCCATAGCTCTCAGCTCAGACCAAGTGGGACTATCTTTCTGCATTGTTGGCAGCATGTTCAACAGTTCTTCTTGTGCTACTGAGTGAAATGCCCAGGCAAAATGACTGGTAGAAAGACCTGAAGAAATGCAAAATATAAAGTTGATAAGAAATATAAACATGGTTATACAATGATTATCAGAAATATAGGTTCTCTATTTACAATAAAAACGTCTAAATTTTATATGTAATACAAAAAGTTGTAATTAAGTGGTTAGGGCTACAGGGAACAGGGGTTATACTTTTTGTCTCCAAACAATTCTATCATGTCAATATGCTCTACAATGAACATATATTTTCTATAGTTAAAATATACAAATATATAGACTTCTGGCCAAGATGGAGGCATAGGTAGACATACTGTGCCTCCTCAAACAACCAAAAGAAGGACAACAACAATTTAACAAGAAACAACCAGTACTGACAGAAAACTGAACTGTATGGAAGTCCAACAACCAAGGAGTTAAAGTAAACACATTCATCCAGAGTGGTAGGAGGGGCAGAGTAGGGCAGCCGGGATGAGAGGGCTTGCGGCAAAGCTGCAGCTGGCTGACCCAGCAAGGCAGTGGATTGTGGAAGGGCCTGGCACACAAGGCGGCTCGGACATTCTCACATAGATAAACCAGGCAAAACTGGGGAGCAAGACAGACCTCACAACCCAGGGTCCCAGCTAGGGGAAATAAAGCTTAAACCACCGACTGAAAACACCTGTGGGGATTGAGGTGCCAGGAGAAACTCCCAGCCTCAAAGGAGAGCTCCTTGGAGAGACTCACAGGTCCTAGAATGTATACAAGCCCACCCAGGAATCAGCACCAGAGGGGCCCAATTTGCTTGTGGGAAGCAGGGGAACTGACTGAAATCTGGCAGAGAGCAGTGCAAGCACCATTGTTCCCTCTCGGACCCCTCCCCTGCATATAACGTCACAACACAGCGACGTGGGTTACCCCACCTGGGTGAACACCTAAGGCTCCGCTCCTCGTATGTAACAGGTGTGTCAAGACAAAAAAAATGGCCCAAATGAAAGAAGAAATCAAAGCTCCAGATAAAATCCAACTAAGCAATGAAGAGGTAGCCAACCTATCAGATGCACAGTTCAAAACACTGGTAATTAGGATGCTCACAGAATTGGTTAAATTTGGTCACAAATTAGATGAAAAAAATGAAGGCTACACTGAGTGCAATAAAGGAAAATGTACAGGGAACCAAAAATGATGGGAAGAAAACTGGGACTCAAATCAACGGAGTGGACCAGAAGGAAGAAAGAAACATCCAAACAGAAAAGAATGAAGAAATAAGAATTCAAAAAAATGAGGAGAGGCTTAGGAACCTCCAGGACATCTTTAAACGTTCCAACATCAGAATTATAGGGGTACCAGAAGGAGATGAGGAAGAGCCACAAGTGAAAAACTTACTTGAACAAATAATAAAGGAGAACTTCCCCAATCTGGCAAAGGAAATAGACTTCCAGGAAGTCCAGGAAGCTCCTACAGTCTCAAAGAAGTTGGACCCAAGGAGGAACACACCAAGGTACATCATAATTACATTAGCCAAGGTAAAAATGAAGGAGAGAATCCTAGAAGCAGCAAGAGATAAGGAGACAGTAACCTACAGAGGAGTTCCCATCAGACTGTCAGCTGATTTCTCAAAAGAGACCTTACAGGCAAGAAGGGGCTGGAAAGAAGTATTCCAAGTCATGAAGGGCCAGGACCTACATCTAAGATTGCTCTATCCAGCAAAGCTTTCATTTAGAACGGAAGGGCAGATCAAGAGCTTCCCAGATAAGGTCAAGTTAAAGGAGTTCATCATCACCAAGCCCTTACTTTATGAAATTTTAAAGGGGCTTATCTAAGAAAAAGAAGATAAAAAGACATGTACAGTAAAATGACAGCAAACTCACAATTATTAACAACCATACCTAAAACAAAAACAAAGCAAACAACTAGAACAGGAACAGAACCACAGAAATGGAGATCACATGGAGGGTTAGCAACAGGGGAGTGGGAGGAGAGAGGGGGGAAAGGTACAGAGAATAAATAGCATAGATGGTAGGTAGAAAATAGATAGGGGGAGGGTAAGCATAGTATGGGAAATGTAGAAGCCAAAGAACTTTATAAGTATGACACATGGACATGAACTAAAGGGGGGAAATGGGGGACGAAGGGGGTATGCAGGGTGGAGGGGAGTGAAGGGGGGAAAATGGGACAACTGTAATAGCATAATCAATAAAATATATTAAAAATATATACAAATATAAAAAGATGGGAATTTTTATAAAATATACTAATATAAAAATATAAAAAGATGGGAAAAAGCTTATGGCAAATGCCTCTGTGCTGAGTATTTTTGTTCTGTACTTATTACTCATGAATTTTTCTTAGAAAATGAAAAACACAAAGTATTGGGCTGGCCAAAAAGTTCATTTAGTTTTTTCCATATGATGGCTCTAGTAGTGCTAAGTTGTTTTTAATTTCATTTGAAACAATTCTGTTAGATTGTATTGTGACAGCTGTCATATCAGTGTGCTTTAAATTGGTGAATTTTTGTGTAGCTATTTTAATATTGAAGATGGAAGAAAATATAAAATATTTTCAGTATATTATGCTTTATTATTTCAATAAAGATAAAAATGCAACTGTAAGGAATGAATTTTCTTACGCAACGAAATGTAAGAAAAGATTTATGCAGTGTACAGAGAAGGTACTGTGACTATTTGCATGTGTCAAAGTGGTTTGCAAAGTTTCTTGGTATTGCTGCCATTTTGGTCAAATAATTCTTTTCTGTGGGACTGCCTTATGCATTGGAAGACATTTAGCAGCATGCCTGGCCTCTATCCACCAGAAGTCAATAGCAGGAAAGAGCCGATATACTCAAAATATCCAAATCACTGCAGTTATTTGTGAAAATAAAAAATGTCTTTTATTTTATGGAAAAAACCTAAACATACTTTTTGGCCAACCCAATATTATTCTATACTGGTATGTGTAATTTTTTTTTCCAAGTTGATTCTCATCTTCCCTTGGTCAAAATTTATATTGTAGATTTCATTCCATGGAATTGAAAAAGCATCAAATAGACGTTATAGCTTGGCAAACAGAACTTATTATTGTAAAAACTCATATGAAAAAGTTTTCATACTATTTTAATTTGTTTTTCTCTTTCATTAATACATATTGTTCATAAATTCATTATTTTTATTAGCAATTTTATATGCCACCATATGTATATATCAATGTTTTCAGAATGAATTATTCCCTCTCTTTGGGGCATTTGATTTATATCTAGTTTTTCACAATACATACTAGAGATATAAAAAAGTTTTAAAAATCTTGTTTTTCTTCTCCAAAGTGGAATTAACAAATATATTCCCATGTTGCTTTTTTAAAAGGTTTTCCTAATTTTCATTACTATAACCAATGCTAAAGTATCTGTTTACCAATTATTTTGCTTACTTTGAATTTTTCTCACTTTTACTTTTGATAATGAGAGTGAATTCTTACCTCATTATTGTTTTAAATTCAGTTTCCTTAATCATTAGAAAGACAGGGAATGTCCCCTAGTATTTCTTTATTCCTTGTATTTTTTCATTATTTATATCTTTTGGCTGTCCATAAAAAAGTATTGATCCTTCATATTTTTATCAGTTTCTTATATAGTTTAGATAATAAACTTTATCTGACATTAAAAAAGAAAGACTGTGAAGACTCTAGAATCAGAATTTCCTGCATTAAACTCCAGCTCTATCTCTAATTAATTATATAACTTCGGGCAAAGTTGTCTCTTGATTCCCCAATTTTTTCATTTACAAAATGTGAATAATCATGAAACCTACCTTATTACACTGTTGTGAGGATTAAAAGAAATAATATTGTTAAAGCATTTAGAATAATACCTGGCACATACTATCATTACCCCATATCACCATATTAGGAAGGTACTTTTATATATATACAGCACCATTTACATCATTAATTCTCTCAACTTACTGTCACCACATGGGGTGTTTATTGCTCAGCTTCTATTTTCTCTTCACAGTACATTTTGTTTAGTATTACTATGGGTGAAGTAAATAATTAATTATAGGATTTGGCTTTGACATATATAGACTGAAATTTTTAACCTAATATCCAGTGCCAAAGAATTTGAAATTCTTACTATACCCAAGTCTATAAAAATAAAGAAACAGAAACTTTTACAAAGACCCATGCTTTGAATGGACTGTTACCCTATTTCTCTAAACCAAGTATTTTTTCATAAATAGTTAAAGAATTTGACTTAGAATTTTAAGCTTCACATTTCCAAAGCTGAATTCAAAAAAAAGGAGGAGAAAGCAAAGAGAAATATAGAAAGAAAAAGAGAGATCAAGAGACAGAGACCAATTAACAGAGGCTAACCTATAGAGTTCTAATAACAACATTTAAACCTGGACAGTCAATTATGTTAGAAGCCAGGTCTCTCTTGTACTTTTTGGGCATTGAGCCAATAAATATCCTGTTTGTTTAAGTTATCTAAAACTTAAATAAAGTATTTCTGTTTCTTGGAAAGTCTTATCAGTAGACAAGGTTTGTCCAGGAAGTGTCCAGACAAGTAATAAGAAAAATAGAGACTTATTGAAGAAGATACAAGAAATATTGTACACAGGACAATGATGCCTCAGTCCCTTTCAAAGTAGGGACCTTGGGACCTCACACAGTTCTCCTAATTGCCATCAGCTGCCCCATTATATTTCCCTGAATCTCATCAATGGTCTGAAATTTCTTTCCTTTCAAAGGCAATGTTAGTTTGGGGAAAAGCTGGAAGTCACAAGATGCCAACTCTAGGCTGTATGGGGGTTGAATCACCTTGGTGATTTGATGTTTCACCAAAAAGCTCTGCACGAGTCTTGATGCATGAGTGGGTGCACTGTCATGATAGAGCTGCCAAGCATCAGTTGCCCATAGCTGTGTGCTTCTAAATCATCTGAATAGTTTCCTCAGAAAAATGTTCAAGCTTAATGCAAAATTTGATACAGATTCATTGCTCTACTTGTTCAATCATTTTGAATGAGATAGCCACACAGTACCCATGCTCACTCAATGGCGTCTACCACTACCACTGACTAGTACAGTGAAGTTGTCATTGTTCATGCATGTGCATGGCAGTCCACTCTGCTTGGCTGCCAGGTTACATCAATGTTGCACAAACCATTCTTGTTATATTAACAATGGCTGGACTTTTTCTGAACAGGCCTCGTATAATAGTAACTAAGATCTAACCTAATATCTAAAATACACATTACTGTTAACAGTAATTTTGGGGGTACTCTTTTTTTGTAAAACAAGTAAAAATTGAGTATGTCTTTTATGTAACAAAAATGTTATTCAAATTTGGGAGTACAATTTGAATTCAGATAAATATCAAAAGGGAGAAAAAAGAAAATCTAAAAAAGAAATTAAAGAGAATGAAATAACACTCACTGCCCTTTAATATATGATGTACTTGAAACATAACAGAACATACAATTGCCCAATCACTTCATATTTCTATGTCTTCATTAACTCTACACCATTTACCAAAAATATTCCAATATCATAAGTAAAGACAATTAAATGGAAATAAACATTTAAAAAATAAATTAAGAAAACTTAGAATGTGTCAATGCTTTTGCCATCATTATCATATCTGAGCAAAAGCAAAGTTAAAAGTTCTTAAGCCTTTCTTCTCTTCTAGCCTTTCTTTCTTTTAATAGATTATTACCAAAATCACCTTGGTGAAGGAGTTGAGCTCGATAAGCTGGAAGGGAAGTTGTAAGGAAAGTATGAAGTCGAACAGCCAAAAGAAATTTTAACCCACATTCATCAAGAGTTTCTCCACCTATAAAACAGGAAAAAAAAACTGTAGTTACTTATTTTTATTTGTAAAATAACATTTCATCTGCAAAACACAAGTAAAAACTAACAATTCTGGAAGGCAACATGTCACAGCACCAAATACCTTGACAAAACATTCTGAAACTGAAGTTACCAGTCTAAATATTTCAAATATACCTTTTTTCTAAATATATTACAGAAAGAAGTAGTATAGTTAAGCATTTTGAAAATAATAAATAAGAGAATGAATTAACTCAGAGTATGTGACATTTTTTGTAATTGGGCCTTCTCTGATCTGAAAAATACTTAAATTAAAATGTGACTACATTTTAAAATAGTTTAACCTTCTTTGTGGTATATGTTATAATATTTCCCATTGTGATTCAAGTCATATACCCATTTTAATAATTTGCTGCTAACACTGAAAGAAACAGTTACACAGTGGGAAGGCCTGCTTTTTACTTTCAATAATTAAAAACACCTATAACATACTTACATCAAAAATAATATCTACTAGTAATACTTCTTAAAGTAAAAGTGTCACAGTTCATGACGAACTTTTTGCTTAAATTTTTAATTATTATTATTATTTTCTTAAATTTAGCTCATATTTTCTTTTCAAGCACAGTGCAAGGTGTATACCCTGCTGACCTCCATCTGGTACACCTGGTTGGACTTATTAATTTTGGATATTATTTGAGATTTGATGGAAATTCTACATTCAAATTTGTTTATAACTCAGGAGAAGACAAAAATGTTCTCTGGGTGAGGAAAACACCTAATTCCATTATGCTTATTTTTGTTATTATAGGTAGGAATATACAATAATGCTAATTTTTAAAAGAAAACTGAATATTTTAAAAAACAAATAATAGTGAATTATTACAACACGAGAGAAAACAAAGCAGAAAGCATATTTTCAGGTATCTAAAGTAATTATTTAATAAGAATGTTAAAGTTGGCTAAACTCAAAGGATTCAGTTGGATCTTTAATATTATTAACCAGATAATAAGGTAAAAATTAAGTATGACTGGCATAATAATTTTTTTACAATTTTTATTTCAAATTCTATTTTAAAGTACTATGATTTATGGGATACATAATATGTGTTCAAGTTAAAACTACTGTGAGCTAGCAGTGATTATTAAAAACTTTCATGTGCTTCATTTTTATAAAAATTATTTTGGATTTTCTGTGAGAATAAGACAAAATATCATTAATTTTTCCTCTGACCCTGTACTCAGTTTAGTTTTACCTTGGCTTCTGTCTCTGCTTTCTCCAATATCAGTGCTGGTAGTTGCAATTGTATCTGCTAAGGCCATCAAAGACATCTGCTCCATCCTGCTGAGTCCTGGTAAACTAGAATGAAGTAAGTGGCCAGAAAGAACCTGAGCATGCTCAGGACCAAAGTAAGTTGGACTGTATTGTGAAAGGTCAATAATCCTGGGCTTTGTATTTTCTTCATCTGTTTCTAACATATTACCATCAGTGATTAAAGCTGAGTTCTGAAAAAGCTCATCATAACTTTCTTTTGATAACTGGTTTGAGTTATTTAAGGTACTCTGATTATTAGATTTCTCCAAAGATGAGTAAGAGCTATCATCATCTGCTGCAAGTAAGGCATATAAAGGAAGTGGAGGAACCGAATCTATTTCTGTGTAATCTGTATTTTCACTCTTGTTGAATGCCTGGGGGTCTCTGGTGGTGCTTCCACTGGCACTGATGGTGAGAGACCTAAGGCGGCGCTCATGATTGGATTCAGCTTCATTCAGAGCCACAACTTCTCCAGCAATGCACTTGACAAGATGTGACAAGATGGCCTTTGCTCTTCGAACTTTGCCAAGATCCATGAGTTCCAAAAGCTGCAAAGGATGGTACTGAGGTAAAGTTGGGGAAAGAACATGAGCTGCTTCAAAAAGACCTGAATCTTCCATGTCCACAGAAGGATCAAATGCAGTTTTCTTTCCACAGATTTTCTGTGCAAGACTGGTCATGGACCGAGTCAGAGTTTTCTTTGGAGGATGTAATCCAGAACTCGATGAATTACTCTGTTTTATTAAACTTATTATAGATGGAGTGCTCCCACTGTATGAATCTGTTATAACAGGTTCTTGTTTAGAAGATGACTGCCACTGGGAATACACACGCATCTCACAATCCATTCCTACCACCAGGATGCCATCCCGGACCCATGATAAAGAAACGGGAAAAGGTGGAAAGCCTTCTACAGAAGAAACCAAATCCACACTTCTTAACAGTACGAATTTAGAAAGTGGCACAATTTTAGTACTCTCCCAGAAAGGAAATGCGAGGCTTTCCTTACCAGTCTGTTCTTGTATCTTGCCAGCTAGGGGTCCATACATAAAAAGCTTGGATCCAATTCCTATAGTCAAAATATGAGAACCATCTTCTCTAGACATCCAATCTAAGTGAATTAAATGCTTTATGTTTGATGTTATACTCTCTTTACTGGATAAATACACCTCTTGTTTATTATAGGCCACCAAATTGCTATCAATACTAATGCCAGAATCCAACATTGTATTTAACTCATCTAAATGAATTGTCTGTTCAAGGACCCAACATGAACCTCCTGTAGACTCACATTCAAAAATACTTACATGCATCACAAAGTCCTGAGATGATCTACTATTAGGTGCAGGCTGCTTATATGCTACTGCTAAACGATTTGTGTGTGCACAGCTAACTTCTACAGGCCTACCAGGTATAGTAATACTACTATTGCTCTGAAGTCCATCTTCAATAAGTAATGGCCACTCCTCCCAAATGTATACAAGATCCATTTTTCCATTATCTGATGTGGCAGATTCTCCATCTGTTACTCTGCATCTCCAGAATCTTACTTTCTCATCTGAGCATGAAGTTGCCAATAAATAGGGAGCACTGCATATGGGATATATGGAAGAAGAACTCAGATGACCTAAAATAAAAATAATCCATTAACAAAATATCAAATTTGGTTAAATATTTCTATTTTCATGTACTAAAGTTTTTACTCTTTTATATGAATTACTGTTAACAACACAACAGTTTAGGCTCAATAAAATCAGTAAAAAGTTTTTAATGACATCAAAAGATACGTAAAAAGGTATTACCAAAACCTAAACCTGAAAAAACTCTGGAAGACTTTAGTTCACTTCCTGTATTTTGTAGGTAAAGATCCTTAACAAAATGTGTTAAGTATTTTATGCCTAAATCAAACAGCTAGGCTAAGGCAGAATTAGAAAACCTGAATTCTAGTCCTGGTTCTCAATCAATATTCTTCTCACAACTCTTTGCTAGTTTTACATTATTATTATAGACCTCATATTAAAGATATCAACACAGTTTTAAAAACTTGTCAATATTGATTGGTTCTTTTTCTTTAATATTTTTCAATATAATTTTGTGAATGGGCCATGCTTACCTAAATACTAAATGGGCCTTCAATGATTGAGGTGTATTCGATATGCTTAATGCTGAGAAGAGTCCTAACTGGGACACACTCTTTTCTTGGGCTTGATATAATCATATATCTTACTCTTAATTTCCTAATCCAGGAGGTAACAAATTTTTTCTTAAAGGGCCAGATAGTATTGCTAACTATAAGGTCTCTTTTGCAACAACTCAGCTCTGCCACTAGAGAACAAAAGTAACCATACACAAAAGTAAACAAATTGATGTCGCTACCTTCTACTCAAACTTACTTCCAAAACAAGTTGGTGGTCCATAGTTCACCAACACCTGTTCTAAGCTATTCAACGTTAGCTACTAATTATAAGAAATGTTATATGGAATATTTATCATATTTTAAAAGCTCATTTCAACATAATTATACTATTTTTTTCCTAAAAATGTTCTCAAGGAATATAGCAATACTGCAATAGAACACAATTAGCATAGCCCACTGGATTCTCTGAGCTGTACAGAGAATAAAAGCTTATCCTTCCCAACAGTCTTGACTAAAAAAATTCTTAAGACCAAGAAATAACATTTACAGTAATCTCCTCTCATCTGTAGTTTGCTTTCTGTGATTTCAACTGCCAGCAGTCAAATGATAAAGTAAAAACTCCAGGAATAAACAACTTATATATTTTAAACTGTATGCCATTCTGAGTAGCATGATGAAATCTCATGCTGTCTAGGCCTGTCCTGCCTAGAACATGAACCATCCCTTTTCCACTGTACCTACACTGTGTGTGCTACAAGGCTTAGTCACTTGGCAGCCATCCCAGTTATCAGATCGACTGTTGCTGTGGCATCGCAGTGCTTGTGTCCAAGTAACCCTTGTTTTCCTTAATAATGGTCCCAAAGCATAAGAATAGTGATGTTGGCAATATGGATAATTCAAAGAGAAGCCACAAAGTGCTTCCTTTCAGTGAAAAGGTATGTATGTATAGGAACAAACATAGTATACGTAGGGTTCAGTACTATGCTCAGTTTCAGGCATCTACTGGGGGATTTGGAACTTACCTTCAGGATAAGAGGAAAACTACTGTACAAATTACTAATGTTTCGCCAAATGAAACAAATTTTTTCTTTTTCCCCAGAATTTTTTCTTTCAAACTCAGCTGGGGCTGAAGTTAAACAAGAGGGTTGTTTTTAGAAATATTTTCAGTTTCTCTTATATTTGCTATATTATTTTAATTTGAGTTCAGTAGTAAAGATCACACTGTCCGGCTAAAGATAATAGCTCTTAAAAGTGTTTTAATGCAAGAGTCATTCTTTTCCAAACTTTAAATTTCCTTGCACTGATGCCTCTTTTATTCAAATACACAAAGAAGCAGAATGCAAATGTTATCAGAACACTGTTAATACCCTGCTTAACTTCAATTAGAAAAGCATTCAAAACAATCAGTCAAAAAAAAAGAGAAAGAGAAAAGACCAAAACCCACACTTTGACTTATGAAAAGGAAAGAATTGAGCGAGAAGGTAGACTTTGTCTTGGTTTTCTTGATATCCTAGAATAGTGGTTCTTTTTCTTTCGTGTGCATTAGAATCACCTGGAAAGCTTGGTAAAGCAAACCCTAGAGATTGTGATTCAGTAGATCTAGGGTACAGCCCAAGAATTTTTATTTCCAAGTTCCCAAGTAATGCTGATGCTAGTCTGGGGACCACATTTTGAGCACAGCTGCCCTAAGATAAAGATAATATATATTAGGAACCACATACTCATACTCCTTCACAGCACACGGCTCCAGGCAGCACAACCAATACGATGAAACTTCAATTCTCAAACTTAATTTTGTTCTAGAAAACTCTTCAAGAAGCAATTTGTTCATAAACTGAATCTTCTTTGTTGCCTGAGAGACATGTGACTGACCGTACAGGTATCCACATGAAAGAACTGTCAGGTCAAGAACTGAGAATTGAAGTTTTGTTTGACAACTGAGACATTTTTTTGGTGAACAACTTGGCCAAGAACCAAATTGTTCAAGAACCGAGCGAGATGTTTAAGAACTACCGTTTTAGTTATCAAAGTTGGCAAATAAGATACAACCACATTACCATCTCTGCCCTAGAAACTTTGTTTGTTTTCGCAAAAGGATAATGAGAATTTGTTTCAGAAATCAACATTTAAGACTATAACTAGCTGACAAATGTCAAAGTAATCTGAAAACAATGAGAAATTTAAGGTTTCAATGTAGCGTCTTAAAGATAGTCTTTCCATTTCTGCTTCTGCGTATATTTAAAAAGAGGTAGTTGCTTCTATTTTTAAATACCTAGTAAATACCCTGGATTACAAAGTTTGCTTAGTCTTTTTTCACAAAATTTACAAACCTGCTGATGGCTTAACACTTATTATCTCAACTCCTTCTGGCAAATGCAACTCTTGGCTATAAACCATTTCTGAAGACAGAGTCAATTTGCTGGTACTCTGAAGATTTGCTTTGCAAGCCTGATACTTCTGTGCAAAAGGAGATAGGATCTTCTCTGGAGAAGAATAATGTTCTTCTGGCTGCCAAACTGCTTCAGATATTTTTCCATCTACTTTTTCATCTATAAAACATAAGAAAAAAACAAAACTGGAGGGAGCAGGGAGAACCCTATAGGCATTATAATTGATATATTTTGTAATCCAAAACTGCCTTATAAAAGATTAAAATATAAACATATTAATGACTGTTTAAACAAGAAAATCAGAAATCATTTTGTTTTAATTAACTGAATAAACTATATTATCATCACTCAACAAGAATAGCTTTAGAAACATACACTGAACTGTCTAATCATATATAATTTGTTAATTTAAGCCTACTTAAAGTTAAAAAAGAAACGACCTACCCAATAAGACAGGAGTAGACTTTAAATGTAAATTCCACATGTGTAACAATGAATGGTTGTCTTGAGTGCACTCTATTACAATCAGGTAGAATTTTTCAGAAAATCCATTAGGTGAGCTGCCTGTTGGTATTAATAATATTTTTCACTATCAACACGAACAAGTGAGACAACTTATGAAATATTCCAACTTAAAATAACTAATTAAAAAAAAATCAAAACTCTTATCTACAGTTCCAAATATAAAGTGGAATTATAGAATGGAATCTTCTTTACCACATGAATTTGTATTAACTTAAAATTTTAACAAGTATGCTATGATTAAATTTAATTTTGAATTGATAGGCTTAAAAAATCACATACTACAGTCATCACTAACATAATGGTCACATAGATTAGGCCATATTAAGTAAGAAATTTCTGAACAGATAGGAACTGTGTGATAGGTACTTTAAGTCAATTAATCATGATGAAAATTATATTGCTAAACATATTTTGAAATAAATAAGACCTGTGATGAAATGACCTATTAACAATGTTTACCTAAGGACCAATATGTAAGTATTATTCAGCAAATTTTTTCTTAGTATAATTGCATAATTTAAGCAGCACATAAGTTGCTCAAAATGAACAAAAAAAAAGCATCTAAAATATATAATAAAATCAGTAGGTCATCATTGGCTGAAAAAAAGTTTTTAAAAATGCTAGATTTTAATCCAAGTTATTTTTAATTGTTTTCATCATGTAGAAAATTATGTAAAGAACATTACATTATAGATAATATATAAATCAAAGACCATATTAATCAGAGAGAAACTATTATTAGAGTGCAATCATTTTGTCCTTTTAAAATTGCATAGAAAAAAAGTTTTCAAAGGAACACTAGGAAGGAAAGATAACCATAAATGCCTTAAAAGACTAAATGAAAAGCTAACTTCGGTAGTGCGTTCTGGGCGAGTCAGGCATTTAAATTACAAGAATTAAGAGAAAGGGAAAGATGAGGAATTATAAAAAGAAAAAATAACAAATCTATTTCTAATAATTTTTCTAACAAGAAAGAATGCCCCAATAATAATAACATTTGTAAAATATTCCTCCTCTTCTTGACATTAAAGCAAAATAAAATGAAAACATAACTCCTTGGGTATATGCTGGAAAACTCTGATAATAAAGATAATCATTTTTGAGTAAAAGTAAGAACTCCTTGAATATTTTAAGGAAAACTAGGCAAAATACTTAGTCTTAATGAAAAAAGTTAAAAATTAAAGATTCATAGAAAAGAAAATGTTAGAACAGATGAAGATCATAGCAAAACTCAACTTTAAGCATAGGACAGTAATTTCTCTAAAAAGTATTACAAAAAGTTAGATTATTAAAGATACTAATATATTTATTAATACCTTATTATAAAAAATAAAATAAATAACATTTTGTTGATATAAATAACCCTTTATCCTGTACTTGACATCTTTATTTCCCTTTTTTAGCATCTTTCCATCATTATATTCAGAGGTTACAAAAGCTCTGGAAGTGTCTTTGTACAGTCCATGAATTCTCAGGGAAAATGACAGAAGACTAAGTGAAAGCAGTGAGAAATTAAAGTGCAGAACTCGAGGAAGTACTTCTTAAAGGAAAAGGAAAATAGAAAAAAGGTAGAATAAAGAAACAATGTACAAGAGGAGTAAAAAATACAATCTGGAATAAATAAAACTGGAGTTATTAATACTGCTTGAAGCTTATAACTGACTTTTAAAGCAACAGGTACACACTATATGATTGCTTTGTAAGGCAAGTTATTTTGTGTTTGGTTTGGCCTTGTAAATGAAAATGATGACTGAGAGATTTTGGCTTTATTTTTTTGTTACCCTTTATGCAAATAAACAGTAAATAACTAGTGGAGGCATTTAAATAATTTTAAAAACTGTTTAATTATAAAAGAATTAAGACACTTAGTTTCTAAATTATAACTTAAAGCTGAAAATTGTAGGTGTGCACATTATCCAGTTTGTTAAGGAAGGACCCCACCCACCAAAGAGCACTCATGCATTAATGACAAAAAACATTTGTATTATGTTTTTTTAAAAAATAATTGAAAAACCTCCTTCAATTTCTTTATAATCACTGACTAAGAATAAAAAAAGTGGTGGGGGTAAATGCAGACAACTGTACTTGAACAACAATAAAACAAAACAAAACAAAGACACTGGTATTGGACTTCTGGCCAAAATGGAAATGTAGGTAGACATGCTTCACCTTCTCACACAACCATAAGAAGGATCACGACTAATCTCAAAACAGAATACAACCAGAACTGTCAGAAAATGGAACTATATGAAAGTCCGACCACCAAGGATAAAGAAGAAATATTCATCCAGATGGGTAGGAGGGGTGGAGATGGGTAGTCGAGCAGAGAGGACACAGTATGGCAGTAGTGGCAAGGCAGTGGTAGTTTGTGAAAGAGGTGGTCTCACATTAACCTGTGGTGGATAAAAACTGGGAGGGACATTTGGGGAGTGAGCCATCCCAGCCCCAGGACCTACCTCGCAGCTCATAGTTCCAGGGCTGGGAAAATAAAGCCTTGTAACTTCTGGCTGTAAAAACCAGTGAGGGTTGGGGCAGTGGAAGAAACTGCTGGTCTCTCAGGAGAGTCCGTTGAAAGGGCCCACAGGGTCCTAGAACATATGCAAATGCACCTATTCTGGGATCCAGCACCAGGAAAGCAGTTAGACAGGCATCAGTTGCATATACGAAGTGGGGGAAGTGACTGGAAATGGGATGAGAGCCAAGCAAGTGGCATTGTTCCCTTTCAGACCCCTTCCCCACATACAGTGCCACAAAGTGGCGAAGCAGGTTACCCTACCCTGGCGAATACCTAAGGCTCTGCCCCAAGACAGAGTCATAGAACCTCTACCCAATACACAGATGCAAACACAGGGAGGCTGCCAAATTAAGGAGACAAAGATATATGGCCCAAATGAAAGAACAGATCAAAACTCAAGGAAAAGAACTAAGTGAAATGGAAATAACCAACGTATCAGATGCACAGTTCAAAACACTGGTGACAAGGATGTTCAGAGAACTCACTGAGTACCACAAATGCATAAAGGAAGAAATGAAAGCTACACTAAGTGAAATAAAGAAAAATCCATAATGGAACCAACAGTGAAGGAAAGGAAGCTGGTGTTCAAATCAACAAGTTGGAACATAAGAGTGAAATAAACTGTCAACCAATACAGAATGAAGAAACAAGAATTCAAAAACACAAGGAGAAAATAAGACTCTGAGACATCTCCAAAAGTGCCAACATCTGAAACATAGGGATGCCAGAAGAAGAGGCAGAGCAAGAAACTGAAAACTTATTTGAAAAAATAATGAAAGAAAACTTTCCTAATTTGGTGGAGGAAATAGACATACAAGTCCAGGAAGTACAGAGAGTCCCAAACAAGTTGGACCCGAAGAGGGCAACACCAAGACACTTCACAATTAAAATGCCAAAGGTTAAAGATACAGAGAGAATCTTAAAAGCAGCAAGAGAAAAGGAGACAGTTACCTACAAAGGAGTTCCCATAAGACTATTAGATGATTTATCAAAAGAAACTTTGCAGGCCAGAAGAGACTGGCTAGCATTATTCAAAGTGATGAAAAGAAGAGACCTATAATCTAGATTACTCTCTCCAGCAAAGCTATCATTTAGAATGGAAGGACAGATGAAGTGCTTCCCATACAAGGTAAAGCTAAAGGAGTTCATCATCACCAAGCCTTATTACATGAAATGCTAAAGGGACTTATTTAAGACAAAGAAAATAAAAACTATGAACAGTAAAATGACAACAAACTCACAACTATCAACAACTGAATCTAAAAAACATAAACTAAGCAACTAGAACAGGAACAGAATCATAGAAATGGAGATCACATGGAGGGTTATCAGTGCCGGGGGGTGGGGGGAAGGGGGAGAATTGGGGAAAAGGTACAGGGATTAAGAAGCATAGTTGGTAGGTACAAAACAGACAGGGGGATGTTAAGAATAGTAAAGGAAATGGAGAAGCCAAAGAACTTACATGCACGACCCATGGACGTGAACTAAGTGGGGTGGATTGCGGGAAGGAAGGGGGGTACTGGGTGGAGGGTGGTAAAAAGAAAAAAATTGGGACAACTGTAATAACATAATTAATAAAATATACTTAGAAAAAGAAAAAGAAGATACCGGTATTTATGATAAATAATGCCACAAACCTACACATAAAAATTTTAACTTCAAATAGATGATATGAAACATTATATCAATTTATTTTTATTAACTGCCTAACACACCATACAGATTACTTCTCATTACATACAAAATTCATCTTTACCTTCATCAGATAATATTCTGTCTTTTGCTATACTTTTCTTCTTAAGGTTATTTAAAATGAAGTCTTCTTGAAAAACATGAAGCAGCTGGGTTTTTCGGCCTTGCTGAATGTAAATAAAAAGCAACATAAGTTTACGTATATGTTATTTACCTAATATTAAGCAGCCAGAAAAATAATACTTACAAGTTTTGTAATGGGATCTAATGCGATAATACATCCTGGCCTGGCTGTTGACTGTTGACTTACGATGTTAAACACTTCACCAACATATCTCTGTTTTTAAAAAAATGGATAGCTCCTTTATTAAACAATTAAATAAAATAATAACAACAATGTGAAATTCCAGGAGTAATAAATCAATAATAAATGTTTGATTGTGGCTAAATAAGTTCTCAAGTCTCTTTTATATACATTCTAGGACTTCACCTTACTAAAGAATTACATAGTAATGAGTAAGAATTACAGTTCAGTTGGTGCACAGAAAAACAAAAGGAATTCTTGGTAATTTTAAGGGGAAAAAAGTATTTTATATCCATGAATGTGACTGACTTCAATCTCAAGGAATTGTTCTAAGAATCGATACTTTTTCAACATTAATCTTCAGGTGAGAAGGATTTCAAGTTGACATCCTGTTTATGTATGTATGCTGATTTCTTGAGCCACTTATGTCCTGACTGCTGTAGTCAAGGTCATATTGTTAAATTCAATATTCATCATACTTGGTGTATCAGTAACACTTGATCCTGGTGATCAATCCCTCTCCCTTGAAATAACTTTCTCCACTTGCCTTCCATTGTACACAACACTCATCCCACTTTTAACAATGGAATGCCCCTGGGTTCAATCCTTCTATCACTCTAATTTCCAACTATATTATCTCCCTCAGTGATCTCATCTAGCTCCACAAATTCAAATTTAAATTATGACAACTACTTTTATCTTTAGACTAGCCTCTGCCTAAATTCCAGAGAGTAGCCTACTGGATCTCTTAGATGTCAAACAGGTATCTCAAAATTAACATGTCTAAAGCTAAGCAAGCTCTGGAATATAACCTGCTGCACAAAATCTGTTTCTTATACATTCTTCTCATTTCACCTTGAGGCAATTCTATTTTTCCTAGGGCTCAGCCACAAACCTTGGGAATCATCTTCTCTTTCTCACACAAACCCCATATCTAGTTCAACACTAACTTCATTGTTCAAAATATATCCAGATTGGATGAATTCTTATTGTCTTTACCACTACCATTTGCCACCATTCTAAGCCCCTTTGACTCTCTCTGGGATTACTATAGTAGCTTCCTGAATGTGTCTGATTGCACTTTTGCTCCCTTGTCTAATCTATATAGCAATCAGAGTGATCCTTTTAAAACCTAAGTGAGATCATAATATCACTCTGACATTTTCTTCAATGGGTTCTGTATTATTCAGAGCAAAAGCCAAAGTTAACACAATGATCTCGCCATTAACAGGAACCTAAACAACAAAACAAAGAAACAAGTAAAATATAACAAAAGACACTGAAATAGAGGACAGGTAGTCAGTGACCAGAGGGGAGAGGGGAGGGAATTTCAGGGAAGAAAGGAAGGGTTTACAGGAACAAATATAGAGGACACATGGACAAAACTAGGGGTGTTGGAAAGGGGAGGGAGGAGGGGAGGAATGGGTGAGTGGGCTGGAATGGGAATAAAGGATAGAAACTGTACTGAATAAACTAAAATAAAAAATTAAAAAAAAAAGTTAACACAATTACCAGTGAGGCCTTATATGGTATGGCCAGGCTAACTTTCTAACTCATCCTGGACTACTCTCCTGCCACCTTACTTATTCTGCTCCAACCACAATGGTCTCCTTGCTGCTCCTTTACATACCAAACATGTTCTGGGCTCAGGATTTTTGCCCTGCCTCTTCTCCCATAATACGCTTTCTCTAAACATTCACATTGCTAGCTCTGTCATCTCCTTCAGGTCTATACTCAAGTGGTACCTTTTTCAAGAGGCTTTCCCTGACCAGGACCTTACTTGGCACTTCCTACTACTTTAGTGACACCGTTGCTCTCTATTATATTTATTAATATATTTTTACCTTTTCCCTCTATATCCCTTCACTAGAAATATAAGCTCTGATTTTTGTCTGTTTTGGTCATATCAAAATTTCCAGCACTTAAAACAATTCTGAAAAATAGAAAAGGCCCTCAATAAATATATTATTTCTACTAAAATGCTATATATGTGGTTTGAAAAAAACTATTCTGTAAAACCATGCATTAAAAATTTTTTAAAACTTAGTAATAAAACAGGATTGGAGCATACCACTGACACTCATGCAATTTTGTAAGCAGGGCACTAACAAAAACATTAACTGGTAGCTGAGGAGACACCTCGAATCTCCTAAACAGGAAGCTCAGTATAGCTGAAGGTTAACACAGGGAATATTTTAAAATACCAAAACCAAAAATGTGAAAATACTGGCTTGCAGGAGCTGTTGAAACAATACAGATGATGGACTGCTATTAGCTGGGCACAGGAAGAAGTACTGCCTGTCACAAGACAAAAATTTTGCAATAGTGTTGAAAGGACTCCTGCTTGTAATACAACAAAGCTGACAGCTTTTTTCTTTCTTAGTTAAGATTAAAATTCCACTCCTATTATTCCAGCTCCTTTTACCTAAAAAAAAAAAAAAAACTGCAAAAGAACCAACATATATTCCATATTATACTGCCATTAGTCCTCATTTATCTCTGAGCAAAAATTATTACAGAAACATACATTGTAAGACACAAGACTTTACTTCTGAATAAATAAAAGAAATGGTTTCTTTTTAAAGGAATTTAGAATCACTGTAATGGTACAATGCAGTTATGAAAAAAATAACTAAACAATATACATTATAAATTATATCTCACAATTTTAGAAGGTGCTCAATACGTATAAATTAAGTACCTAAAAATCATATAATATGCTTACGTTAAGACATTTACTTACAGAAATTTCAGGATTGGAAAGCTCACTTAGAAGTTTCTTGGCATCAATAACTGCTTCATATAATCTCAGATATTGTCCATCACTTGCTACAAAGCATGCACTAGGAGAGTTGCAGTATGCACCTATGAAGTATTTATGAACATTTAAATCCTTAAGCAAAAATGTCAGAAAAATTTAAAACTATTAAATAAAAATCAGAATTGCTTACCTAGACAGTAACTGGGTATAAGAGTAGGCAGCCATGCCACATTGGAAAATGCAGAAACATGAAGAGAATTAATCCGGGCAAGCTCAGAAACACCTCCAGAAAAAGACAATGGCCCAACTGGATCAACCCTCCAAAGAATTAGTTCACTATAAACTGATTTGGGATCCTGAAATGCCATGTCAACAGTGTTCTTATTCTGTTGTGCCAAATCTTCAGTATTTAAATCATCATAAGGTTGTTTTTGGCTATCAACCTCTGGTGTTCTTAATGCATTATGGTGTGACGTTGTCAACAATAATGGTAATACTGAATGGCAAGCTAAATCATTAAGATGAAAGCGATGACCACAATATCTGGATTTGTGCGAAATACTGAGAACCGTAGAAAAAGCAGATTCCTCGGCAAAACTAACTAGCCACTGATTCAGAGAGCCATCGGCGTGCTTTGAAATCATCATAACATTAGGAGTAAAAATACTTAATTTTAAGCTGTTAGTTGATTTACTGTGACCAGCAGAGATAAGCATTGATGTGGAACGTGTGAGGCTAGAAGGCTTTAGTTTCCCTTGCTGAATAGCCAAGTCAACATTCTTGGTACAGGCATACATCACTATGCTTTTACAGAGAGAGTTCGCATCACCTGTGGGGAAAGCTACAGGAATCCTGGAAACAAAGGACACCTAGAATTAAGAAAGTGAACATTAGAATGCATGAACTTGTATAAAGATGTGTTACAAAACTGTACCGACATTGAACAAGAAGTAGCTCTCCAGAGGATCAAGTACCTGTACTTGTCGAAACATACCAGGCTGGTATTCATCCAGCCAATCCACATGCCAAACCAGCAAAGAGCCATCCATGGGATGAATACTGAATAGCATGTCTGCATTTTTACTCCATTCAGAGAGAAGTACTTCAATCTGATGATCAATGGCAGCTGATGGTAATGGTACAAAACTTGAGTTTGGTACCATTTTATCACCACCCAATTCCTTCTTTTCATGATTTATTTTCAGATCATCAACACCATCGTCCGTTTCTATAAGTAAAAGGGTTCATGAACCAAGTAAATATAATCAAGCTATTACCATAAATTAAGAAATATCTTTAAAGATGCATTCAAGATGAAAAACATAATAGTTTTCATAAACAAGAAATGGGCTCTCCTTTAAAAATAAGTTTGCTCCAGGAATATAAGGCCACTGGAGTAAACATAATAATCAGAAGGCCATGGGGACTGAGTCAGTGGATTACAGGTAGAAGAGCTATTATTGGACTGGAAAATAGGTAAACTGGTTTCTAAACCTAGTAACACAATTAACTACTCAAAAGTGAGGCATACTGGTTCTCTGAATCTTAGTTTTGTTCATGATAAAAAGAAGGAGTTGAAACTGGGGCTATAATTCTAGGCTGAATTTTTAAAATATATTATTGAAATGTAACTTTTTTCATAATATCAGATTTATCAAAACCTGAGTCTGCTATACTAGCTATTCTGTAGGTGTTATGTACTTATAACTGATATGACATTTTAAAGAAACCATTTAAAGGAATACATTTATAACAGCCCAATTTCCAGGTTTTCTCCAACACATAGGTGATCAGAAATGAACTGGTACCACTCTGGCAAGATGGCTCAATTGGTTGGAGCATCGTCCCACATACCAAAAGGTTGTGAGTTCAATTCCCACTCAGGGCACACATCTAGGTTGTAGGTTTGATCCCTGGTCAGAGTGGGTATGGGAAACAACCGATCAATGTTTTTCTCTCTTTCCCTTCCTCTTTCTAAAATCAGTGAACATATCCTCAGGTGAGTATTACAAAAATAAGTAAGTAAATAAAAATGAAATAAACTGGCATAACAACTTAATACAAGTAAATATGTATATTCTAACCTTTATTTCAAAAACCCTGGCCCCATTCCTGTTTAGAAATAGAGAGAATTTCTTAAAAGAGACTCAAAAAATGTTAAGACTGTTGACCAGAGTTTAAAAATTGGTCAAGACATACAAATCATTAAGAAAAAGAAAAATAAGTCAATAGAAAATCAGATAAAGGTCACAAAAAGGCAAACCACAGAAGGGTTAAAATAATTCTGTTCAGTATACTTCAAGAAAATGCCAAGTAAAACAGGATGCCATTCTCCCCATATTTATTGGCAAGGGTAATAGAATGAAAATATCCAGTGGTGGCAAGGCTATGAAAAAAAATAAACCGATAAAACATTTCAATTTGGCAGAAGTTACTATACCATACACTTGAAAGTACTACAAAATAACATTTAAAAAGTTAAATTAAAAAATTGGCAGAAGTTAATACAATTTTAAAAGTTTACACTCTGGCAATTCCACGTCTAGGAATCTATGTGATAGAAAAATTCACACAAAGATGAAAAGATATGTCACTGTACCATTATCAGTATAGTGAAAAACAATTTAAATCAATTTAAATGTCCATCAATAAAGGAAATGTTAAGTTTTCTCTTGACATGGAATATTCAGAAACTTAAAAAAAATGATATTGAAAAGTTCCCATACTGAATTTAAAAAGCATGTTACAAAACACAATTTCTGTTTAAAACTGAACTCCCAAGTTAAAAAATAAACTTCCTGCATAAATATGTTGTAGGAAGATACAAAAACATAAATGTAGAAGGACACTTACTTAAGCATATGGAAACTTTATACCTATCTATATCATTTGATTCTTCTTCCTAATGTGCATGTCCAATCTTATAATCTTATACTCGTATAATTAAAACAAAACTTAAAAAAATAAAAACAGTTATCAACCACAAACTATAGCAGAAATGGCTAGCTGGCCATCACAAATTTGTGCTTCCTAGTCCTTAACACAGAATGGCTAAGTATCCAGTCAAGGACTTGCAAGGACCCTGTGACTAGTGCTTTATAATGAAAGGAGAAAGTGATGTGTGCCAACTCTAAGTCAAAGTTAAGAAATAGCTATACCTTCTCCTCTCTCTCCCTCCCTACCTGACTAAGGCTAAATGCAGAAGAGTTTAAGGCCCTACTATAATGCTTCTCTAACTTTAATATATATACAAATCACCTGGGGTTTCATTAAACTATGGATTCTTGTTTCAGGAGCTTTGGGTAGAACCTGAATCATGCATTTCTAACAAGCTCCCAGGTAATGTCAATGTTGCTAGTTCACAGATAATCCTGTAAGTGGCAAGGCCCTAGGACTGACCAAAAAACCCCAAGTATGAAGAATCCTGAATCCCCAAATCACCATGTAGAAGAAAGCTACCTGGAATAGAAATATCTACAATAAATTATTCAATGAGCTATTTCAAATTGGTATTATGCCACTGTAATTTTGAAGTTTATTTCTGACAGTTACTAGTGTTACCCTAGTACTAAATTCTTTGCTATTTTCACCAAATTTTACATTTCATACCCTTCTTAAAGGTTTACCTTCATCAGAGTTTACATCTGCCTGATTAGAGTCTTCTACACTGGCCTCAGATGATGGTTGTTCCAAACTTTTTCTAAGTTGCTGTAAAAAGACTTCCATGGACAAAGTAAAATGTAACTCTTTATTGTTTAGCCAGTGTACCACAAAAGGTCCACTCTTCTCTTCATTTTCACTTAGACTTAGAGATGTAATAGAAGGAAGAAGTGGAATGTCTGTAAAGAACAACAACAAAAAACACAGTTAAAATTTCTATCATTCTAGCATATAAAATATCCAGGTCTCATATTTTTATTACATTGTTATACTTATCTTTAAACCTCTGTAATATATTTTATTTAACCTATAAATAAGACTCCCAACATAATGTTTGCCAACAATTATTATTAATGATAGCACACATAAATGGTAAATTTAACATACCTATAAAGGAATTAAAATTATATATTCTAGGTCATATAGCCTAATTTATTATATATATATTTTCTTTAATTCTAAAAAATACTCTCATAAGAAATGTCTATAATTTGTAGACATCTTAATAGGAAAATCTTAATTTATATATACACTTTGATAAGAAACCTATGGTATTTTAATCTGGCCTACCATGCAAATGTCACCAATATGATGACAAAGAACTAGTAATTTATCTGAATAGCAACAACTTTCTTACTTAATAGACTGGCATACTAATTTTTTTAATGACCTACCCATCTAATTCTAAGACAGACACTATTTATTAGCATCAAGATTAAAGTTGGAAAGTAAAATTGAGGTTCCCTTCTTATATTCAAGAAAGGCATTCAAGACAAACAACTCAGCTTAAAAAAGTTCCTTGGTATTACTTTTGATATAATTACTAAATTAAGCATATTGAAGTGTAAATTCAAAGTAAGTTATGAAAAACAACAATCTCTAACTAATAAAGGTCAAGAAAAATGTGTGTATTATATTAAATCACATCTAAATTTAGCTCATGCTGGTATCTGCTGAATAGTAAAGGCTGAAATGGATTGAAGGAATGTAAACTGATTCTATGCTTCATGAAAGCAAGGATCATGCCTGTTTTGATCACCCCTGTATCTGCAGTTCCTACCACTATCTTTGATTCCCATACTGGCACAGACTAAAAACTCAATAAAAGCCTCAAGGGACTGAATTGCCAATTCCACTGTTTCTAGGTGATACACACTAATGCCAGGGATTAAGAGAGTGCCCCCAAAATCCTATTGGGTTGGACTTTCTGATTTTTGATTTACAATCAACCCAAAAGAGATTAAGGATGCCTCTAGTGAATCATAGGCCCAGTTGTTAAGTAAGTACACAAGAAACAGGAGCTAATGCTGGCTTTTAGCAGAAGCATTCCAAGGGAAAAAAAAGAAAAGAAAAGAAAAACATCTCACATTTCTTCTGTCTCCTGACCTTACTTAAAGAATTTGATTAAAGTCATTTTTTAGTGAGAAATCTTCATGGAAAGGATATAAGAACTAGAATCAGGAGAATATCTCTTAGGGCTCTTTTTCAGTTTCTATTTCTATAAATGGGGCAAATGAGTGAAGTCAAATCTGAGAGCTGATCCTCAAATAAGAAACAGAGCATCCAGAAGGGTCAGTCCAATAGATCTAATTTCTGGAAAGGAATTTTCCATAGGGTCTATTCTAACTGCTAATAATATTATTTTGCCTTGATTTGTCCTATACATAGGAATTTTCCTTAGGGACCTACGACCTAAGAAAGGTTTTTAGGAAGGTGGTCAAGGAGATGCTACATTGAAACTAAGGATTTCCTTTTTTGTAACCCCTTAGCCTTTTCCATTAAAGTGAGAATTCAAGATTTCTATATTCTCAGAATATTGTCTTTTACTCAGCAGAGATTGAAAGTTATTCTACTGACCTTAGAACTGCCTCTGGGTATTATAACCTCTGTCAATGTATACATTTTAATAAAGGTAATGGCATTTTCTAGCCTATATAATTTTTTAATAAAAATAATCAATATTCTCCCCTTCACATTTTCTTGGCTCATGGATTCTTTTAGAGTTGGGACTGTTGCCTATCAAATAAAAGCTGAGAGAACCATCAAATACTCTTCATTCCTACCACAAGTATCTCTACTCTTTAACTTACCAGAGCACTACTCACTTTTATTCAAGTAACTAATGGACCATATTTATCGCTATATTTCTTTGAAGAATGCAATACAGCAAAATCCAGTGTGCTATATGAAAATAGATGATGCTAAATTTATACTTAAGAATATCCCCAAATACATAAAAACTCATCAATAGTGCTTATCTTCTGGGGAGAAGGACTAGGGTAGGATACAGGTGAAAAATGGCTTTTATTTTTCTCTTTCTGTACAGATGACATTACTCATATGCAAATACTGTTTTTCTTTTTTCCCAGTAATAGTATAAGGTTTTACTCTAAATGCCCCAAATGTGATTAGTTGGCTTTTTCCCCATTCTTTTTTCTTAATCTTTATTATAGTTTTTTCCATTACCAGTTAGTCCCCTTACATCCCCTCCCCACAGCAGTCACCATTTACTAAAATGATGAGCACTTAAATTCTTCCATGCAGATATTCTAGATCTGTCAATCTAACAGATATATTTGACTAGAGAAATAGGTGTCTTAATTCTTCCAGTTATAACTTCCAAATATTTCTTCTCTACTTCTGAAAGGGCTCCAAAGATCAAGTACTAAATACACTGGTTTTATTTTAACAACTCCACAATAATGATGAAGCACTACTCTGTGGTGTTAACCTGTCTTAAGTATTAGCTCAAATCTCCACTTTAGAATAAACTAATAAAGAATCTAAATGGCTTATCAAGATCTTAAATCATAAATCAAATCACAGCCTTAAGGAGCAAACAAATAAACAAAAACCTCACTTTGTGTAATCAGTGAGTTGGCTACCATGAAAAATTAACTAAGAAAGTCATCTCTAATATTTTACCTATTTATAACTAAAAGTATAACTTACTTGTTATAAAATCAATCTACTCAATTCAAAAACATGTTTTGAACAGTGCTTTATTACCTGTGGCTGGGTTGATGCTGGCTGCAATATGAAAGTGGCAGAGTGCATTGGCATGCAGTGGAGTGTTCCTGTGGACCTGATGAGGGTCCTGCTGGTGGGGCAGGTATCCGGTATGTGCTACAAGTGCAAGAGATCTCCTTCGGCCTCTACGGAAATGTCTCAGATTTACCTGTGTGAAAGAATCAACAAAGTAAAACTAATGCCTATGTTGTCATAAAGATATATGTATAGGTTCAATAATGATTGTTAGACATTACAGGTATTCTATTTCAGATGTGTTTATATGTACAAATATTTTTCAGCAGTTTTGTACAGCAAATTTGAAAGTTGAAGAAGCTTAGAACTTAAACTGCCTGACTCTTAACTATCACCCAATACATTGCAATTTGTATTTGATTTATTTTCCAGTAATTAATTTCCTGAACGTAAAGGCAAAGTTTATATAATGTGTTTGTGGATGATGATGTGTCTATGTATGTCTGTTGTTTGTATCCAAAACTTACCTCCTATGACCACAAGGCACTGGATAATATTACCGTAATAAATTAGGGTGGTATTTCATAACTTACAAAGCATTTTCATAGATCACTTCATTTGACCCATAAGGCAGACATTGCAAATATTGTTATTCTCATCTTTCAAATGATAAAATAGTTTATACAGAACCCATGGTTTAAAAGTAGACAAGAATCATCAGATTCTAGTTGTTGAGTCTCCATGCATTATACATTTAATAATATTCAGAACCATTAAAATACTGTACTAACTTGAAAAATAGGTATTCTTAATCATACAAAGCAATCATAGATAAATCAATTTAGATTACTTCCTGTTTTCAGTATTAAGAAAAATAAAAAGAATCTGCATTATTAGTCTATGTTCAATTAATACAAACATGAAAAACTGAATTTACTTTCTACACTACTTAGTAAAATAAATACTCCAAGTTCAAAGGGGCTCTAAAAATAACAACCATAGAACAGAATCTGACAAACTAATCATTCATGTAATTAAGACAGGACTTTACAGTCACACCTCTGTTTTCTCAGATTTTAATTTACTTTGTTATTTTAGCTAAGAGAAGGGTAAGCATAATTTTGTTATCATTAGGTGAGCTAAAATTAACTTCATAACTGTAAGTAGTTTTTTGCTCTAGGCAAAATCCTTAAGAACACTTTTTAAACCAAATAAAACTAAAAATGTTCTGAGATTTCCTAAGACATACATATTTTTGTAACTATCCATGTGACTTCTAATATTAATTAAAATCACTGCTACAAAAAAGCAACATACAACAGGTTTTAAAACTCGTAGGAAATAACATCTAATTAAAACACTCACATCTAAAGTGTTTTGAACTCGTTCCTTACTGGAAGCATTTCTCTCGAAATTATTTGTTAAATTAACTGGTTCGGTCCAATGGTTGCTGTCACCTCCATACAGTAAACAATCATTTGGTAAAAATGTCTCTACCCAAAGACGACACACATTATCTTTGCAGTAAGTCAACAGTACATTACACACAGAAGCCCTAAGAAATAAAAAGATTTTAGAGGCAAAAATATAAACTTCACACAGTATCACATTACACAATGTTTCTATAATGTACACAACTAAGGTATCAATGAAGAAAATATCAACATACATTTAGGCAATGTATTTAGTCAAAACCATTACAATTGAGTGGGTATTTTATTTCACTGCATCAAATGCTTGCTAACCTATTTCTTTTCTGTCTAGAATTCAGTAGTTCTTGTTTCAATAATCTAAGATTCTTCTTACCACTAAACAATAAAGACTAAAATCATGATATCATCTCTTAGTTAAAAAGCAAAAGAAAACCACATCTATTAAAAAGATCTGACTTATTCAGTGGATGGCTTTTTGAATTATTTCATAATGCTTAACTTTTACTTCCTGTACAGGCACATGTACACTAGTCACTAACAGGCTACATTAACTAGTAGTTTTATGCTCTCCTTGCCTAACACATATGCCAAAAGCAATGAAGTGCAAGAATAGAAAATTCATGATAAAATAAGTACAGCCACCTCCTTCCTTAGTCATTCTTGATTTTCAGTGGATTTCTGTATTGCAATCCACAAAATAAAAGCAAAATCAATTGCACATATATTAGTAAGCTCCATAAGCATCAACAGTTCAAAGGTTGAAACTCTATCACCAAAGACTACCTCTTATTGGGACACTCAGCAAATTTATAAAAAAGGAAAAGAAAGTCACAATATCCTGTAGTAGATACTTATTCAAACATATTTGATTAAAAATGAACGATCAGCAGAAGGCTTCTATCAGTAACTCAGTAAGTTGAAATTTTTAAAAAAGAAATAAATATTCTGTAGCAGTCACTTTGGTAAACACACCACCTGATTAAAAAAGGATGTGAACAGAGGGGAAGAAAAGGGAGAATGGCATGTTTTGTCTTGGTTCCTCTTCCCTTCAGCTTTCCTTCTCTATTGTCTCACCTCTCTCCTTTTTTCCCTCTTCCTTCCCTTCTTTCTGTCTGTTCCTCTCAATCCCCTTGCTACCCATTGAGAGAGAGAATTGAGAACTTCTGTCTCTCAATTCTCAGCTTTTTCTCCTCTCCAGGCTACCTTTCCTTACCACCTCTCTTCTTCACCTCTTGCCCCTTCCTAAAGTGCCTCCTTTCCCTTCCACACCCTGTTTCTCCTTTCCCCATCCTCATGCCTCTCTCTCCTCCTTCAGGTTTTCTCCCTCTTTTTTCTCTAGTCCTTTATGCCCTTCTCCTATCCCTCTTCCCTCTCTGTTTCTCTCTACAACATTCACATACAGAGGCAGTGGTAATGAGATTAAATGTAAGCAAATAGAAACACAATAAAATACCCGTACATCAAAAGGAAATATGCAAAGTTCAATGTTAATAGTTCTAATTAGTAACTGGCAGAATAGAAAGGCTTACCAAGGAAGAACAGAAGGTAGGAGACTAAAGGGATGAATAGACAGCAAGCAATCAGAAAAGGCGTAAGAATTTAGGCAAGGGCAATGAAATAAGCAAGAAAGGTACATAACACAGAAGCATGGAGAAGGCTTTGACCCTGAAAGGTGGGTGGCCCCTGGTGACTTTCTTCAGGATACTAGGCCTTAAGGACAGTCAGTGTAAACAGCTGGTAGGTAATATATAAGCAGAATATGTAAGAAGTACTCTGATCTGTTTCAGTCACTTCTCTGGCAATATCTTTCTTCCTCACTTCATCATAGAGTTTTATTCTTTCTTCAATGTTATAGCATACTTAGGTATAGCCAATAAAGAAAAAAAAGAAAGAAAAAGAAAAAAAAAGGTATAACCTCAGAAGACACCCATGTGATGGGTAAGTGTCTGTAACATCCATCCTATTTTGATGTAACAACAACAGACTAATGACAGTTTGAAACTAGTTACCTAAAACTAACTTTTGGAGGTTTCTGGAGGATATAACCAAATCTCCCAACCTGTCCTACATTCATCAATTTTTAATTAGTAAACAAGTATATGCTTTACAAACACTTCCCCATTATTCTCTCTTAAGCCAGCAGTCCATTGCATAATGCATTGCCATTTTGGTTGAGAATCTTAATTTTATGGGAAAAACAAACCACCTGTATTACTCTGTGAAGATGCCATATCAAAAAGAGTAATGGTCTTTGATGGGATCTCTCTCATTTTCATGAGAAAGGGTCAGCGTTCCCACTATACACCTGCAGGAAGTAGGCAGTTAGTAAAACAAAAGTGAAAACTGAGAGACCTCAGGGAGATTAGATGTTTTTAAATAACATGGATCCAAAAGTAAAGTTCTGGAAACCTGTAAAAGATGCCACAACTAACAGAAACGCTAGTTCTATTTCCCTATGCTGCAAAATTTAGTTGGTAAGAGATCAAATGAACACAGGTAGTATAAACAAACAAACAAACAAACAAAAAACTGGTATGCCTCATTGCTGTTATCAGGCATTTGTAATGGCCCAGTTTAAGACATCTGCCTGTGACCATTTTTGCCAACACTGAGTGAACATGGTCAGGAGCAGATGATATGTCTATCCTCTGTTAAAAGATACAGTACTTCATGAGCCTCTTTTTTAAAAATATGCTAGTAATCTATCAATAAATGAAAACACTTGGATGTACCAGAAGAAATTAGCCTCTGAAATGATGTAATCTTCAGATACTTCTAAAAGGTTCACAGTTTGTGACGGCAGCTATTTTTATTGGGGCCATTTACAACCTTTAAGAGAACAGTTAACATATGCCACAGCTCATTCTATTCTAAACACATTTTTATATAAGTAGACAATGCTCTCAGAGGTACGAGACCAATAGTTCTCAAAGTGAAGCTAAGCTGAGTGAAGCTGTGCTAACTATACAGGTTGTCTACAGCAATTTCCTTAGCCCAAAGACTGATAACATCCTCCTACAACAGAACTATTATTGTTCCTCAAGTGTCTTGCTCCTATGCTTTCCTATATTGGAGGGCTGGGGTAGGAAGCATAACTACTACACTAGAAAATAACTTACAAATCTAGGTGTAAGAATAATGGATACAAGCTATTAAATGTTTGTCCAAACCCATAGAGTGCACACCACCAAGAATGAACTGTAATGTAAACTATGGACTTCAGGTGGTGCTACTGTGTGGATATAGGTTCAGAAGTTCTAACTAATGTGGAGGATGATGACATCAAGGGAGGCTATGCATGTGTGGGAGCAAAGGGTATATGGGAAATCTCTATACCTTCCCCTCAATTTTGCTGTGACCCTTAAAATGCTGGGTGTAATTAAAGAAATGTTTGAGGCCTCATGGTATGTCCTCTCAGTAAAGATAGGTTATTTTTTTTTGTTTTTTTAACCAGAGGTGATACACATAGAAAGCACAAGATAAGGGAGTGAAAAGTGAAAAAGTTCACACAAGCAACAATGTGGAGAATGATTAGGCATAAAAGAATTGGATACATAATATAGAAAAGAAAAAGATACACTACTCTGCCACTTAAAAAAATATCAGATATGGAAGTAAATATTCTTTCATATTGCTCTCCTCTTCAGTGTCAATCACAAATGACCCATGGCCAGAGATCTGCAAGCCAAGGACCATCTAATATTACTTAAATCTTCACAGGCAAAAGTCCAATACAGGAAAAGTAGTCAAAATCACAAACATGACATTCTCTTAATACATGGTAAAAATTACTAATCCACTGACCTAGGCATATATTTGCTTGTTTTACGCCAGGAAAATCCATTGACAGCTCGAGGATGGGCCAGATACACAAAAGAAAAGTCAATTTCTCCTTGGGATTGTTTTTCTGAACTTTTATCTGGAGAGAGAACAGCTGTCCGCCAGTTTTCTACATTATACCATACCTTTAAAAGGCAGTCATCCTAAAATGGGGGGAAAAGCAGAAAAACATCCACATGAGAACTAAAGATTAAGTTAAACAGCAACTGTAAGATTTTTCTCCCCAATCCCAGAAACATAAGGATGGAAGAAGGGGTTGGCATGGAGAAACAGCAAAAATCTCTGAATCTAATACTTTTCTATCAGCATTCCTTAATTGTGCTTTGAGAATTAAGGTGTGTGAATGAATACGTGTATTTTGCAAGGGTTGGTTCAAAAGAAGTTCTAGTTACCATATAGTATGGAAAATGGAGACATTCCGAAAAGACTGAAAGATGAAGTTAAGTGTTCTTTTTCCATTTAGCCAAGTATCAAATAAGAAAGCATTACTACTAGCAGACTTAAAAAAACTAGTAACTTCTGAAAACAAAGGATAATTTTCATGAATCATCATATTAATGTTCAAAGAAAATGTTGACAGTGATAATAAGCACTTAACAACTACTACTATATAAAATAATCTAAGTATAATTAAAATTGCATCTCCTAATTTGGGATGGGAAGAACAAGGGAGACTAAAATGTGCTAGGTTTTACTCTTAAGCTATAATTGCAGTGTCACCTGTAAGGTTAGTCAGAATAAACAAATCCACTACTCTCCTAAAAAAAAAACACTCACTGAGGATTTAGAGTATTTCACATTCTTTTTTAAAAATTTATTTATTTTTTATTGTTGTTCAAGTACAGCTATCTCCATCCTCCCCCCCACTCTCCCCCGTCCCACCCTCAATCCTACCTGCCTTCAGCTTCTGCATGTGCTCTTTAAATGCGTTCTTTGACGACTCTTTCCCTTCTTTCCCCTACCCCACCCCTCTGGTTACTGTCAGTTTGTTCTTTATTTACGCTAAGTGAAATAAGGCAGGCAGTGAAAGACAAATACCATCTCACCTTTAAGTGGAATCTAATCAACCAAACAAACAAGCAAGCAAAATATAACCAGAGACATTGAAATAAAGAGTATCTCACATTCTTAATCTGCAGAAGGCTTTGAGCAATGAGAGTAACTTCAGTTGTGCATTAACTGCTCTGTGTACTAATTATTGAAAATAAAACAATTTCAAAGAAATACATTGTGTTGAAATCAATAGGTAATAACAAAATGATTACAAATGTCTTCTAGAAAGTCTGTAAATTCTTTTACCTTAAATACAGCTTAATACATCTGTCAGCTCAAGGATGATATAAATAGTAGCAACAGTTTATTGACAATACACTATATGGAAGACACTAACCAGTCACTTTACATACACCACCTAAATTAATCCTATGATAAATAACATGAAATAGATATTATTATCCTAAGTTTATACATGAGAAAACCAAGGCTCAAAAAGATTAACTACTTACTCAATGTCAAAAAATTGGTAAGGGGCAGATTATATCAGATTACCTTTAAGTCTATGCTGTTTCAATTATACCATACTGCCCTTTAACACAATATTATACCAATTTTTGCTATTTACCATTTTAAACAAAAATATATTTTCAACTTAAATAAATAAGAGAATAAAGCCTATTAATGTTTTTGAAATTTCAAAATAAATCATAAACACAATTTGACAAAAGTAGTTTCATAAATTACCTTCCCAGCAGTGGCAAAAAATTCTCCATCTGGTGAAAATTTCATTAAATAAATTTGGGAAGCAGTTCTGTAAATTAAACAGATGAATAATATTCAAGGAAAATTAAATAGGGAAAATTCAAAATTATTCCACTAAACTATATTCAGCAATTTCTTCAAATAATAAAACTTTTTGATAACACAAGTTTCACGCTCACTTTTAAGCTCATAAATATGAATTTTAAAATATAAAACTTTAAATATAATTTTTATGTAAATATATCCATGCATAAAAATCTTGCAAGGGACTTATCAGTCTTTAAAACTTATGATAAGAATCATAGTTCTTACTCCCTCAGAACCTGGAAATCTAATTTCAAGAGTCATAGATAATCTGTATTCCAAAATACACTTTCATGGACAAATCAATATTTTTAAATGAATTCTATTTTAATGTGGTATTTGACTAATTAAAGATTATGTGTGGTTCAATGACCATCAAGGACTCAGCCTTCCAGCTTCATCTATAAGCTTGGTGAGTACTTGCTTTTCTTTTCCAAGGAGCTTTGGCTCACTTCTCTTCACTGCCTTCCCTTCTGGCTATCCATATATGATGATCTCAAGACACCTCTCACTATCTTTGCTTTCCTTTTCTCACCTAAGTTCATGCTTAGATTCATCCTAAAATCATCTGTAAAGCAGGCCAAAGATGAATTCTGTCACGGTTCATTCCAAATACAACCTTTTTCCTGATTTTAAATATAATAAATAGAAAATATTAATGCAGATCACTAAGAAAATGAAATCATATGTAGTTTCACTGATACCATGACACTGATTCCCAGGCAAAACCACTCAATGTTTTAATACACAGACTTCCAGATGATTCTGTCCACTCCCCCTCTCCATCTACTTCCTATGAGAGGGTGTAGGGGAGGAGATGGAAACCAGTGTCATATTTACAATTTGCTTTGTAAACATTTATTTTAAAATGTTATAGATAGTTTTGCATATCAGTATGTGTAGATCTGCATTATTTTATTGGCTTATGGTATTCTATTACACATATATGCAATGATTTGAAATAATTTAATAACTCACTGCTGTTTTCTCATTTTTCTGCTTTAAAAAATGATGCAATGAGTATTCTTGCACATCCATTTTTATGCACATGATTAGTTCTAAGGATGTGTGTCCTGAAATGCCTTAAAAATGCCTTAAGAATGCCTGGTCTCCATGATTGTGATCTTGTTCCCTCTACAGTCTTTTCTCAAAAGAGTAGCTAAAACAGTTTTTAAAAAGGGAATCAGATCTCAACACTCTCTCTGCTGAAAATCCTGACTCCCAAATCACTAAGAAGAAAAAGGAAAAGCCTCACAGTAACCTATAACCTGAGTCCTGATTTTGATAATTACCCCTATCACTCTTCACCTTGTTCACTTTACTTCAGCCACAAGCTAAGGAGTCTTAGCACTTAATGTTTCCTCTGCCTGCAACGTTCTTCTTCCAGAGACAGGCACACACGGTTTTCTGCCTAACTTCCTCCAGGTCTGTACTCAGTATTACAACTACTCTTCTTCCCCTTACCCTACTTACTCTTTCTCTATTGTACTTACTGGCCTCTTCACCTACACGTGTAGCTAGAGCTTTAAATTTTTGCCTTTATTTAGTTAAGTTATAGAGACCTATTATTAAATATAGTTAACGTAATCTTCAGCTAATCCTAAAATAAAACTTGCAGTTTCTAGTTTCATGGCTTTTCTTACTTAAGAAACAAATCAGCTCAGATAAATTATTAGTATGTCTAGTCCAAGTTACTACTGTATATTCTGATCTTGATTTAACTTAAAATTCTTCTCCTCTCCCAAATAAATGAAATACATTTCAAATTCACAGTTTAACCCACGGGAGCTCCTTACGAGATCTGCAGTGAAGGCAATATAACACTTTGGTGCTCCCTTCTTCCCAATTTTCTATGAAAGACCAAAACAAAGCTACAGCCCTTTCCAAAGAATAATCTTTGCAAAATCCTATCCCCTTTTCATATGTTAACACTTTTTAATACCCATGATCTACCTGAGGAGTGTAAAATACATGGAACCAGCTCCTTTGAAATTTCCTTTGTAAATTCTAAATATAGCAGGACTGTGTTACTCTCACTTTGGTATCTGATATGTATCTCATCACTGCTTCATATAAAACTGGCTCAGGAAGAATGGCATTTAACATCCTGTCATACCAGTTTACCAGTTATTGTCTATCTCCCCCCATCTGTTTACTGCTATATTCCAAGCACTTTTAACCACTGCTTGGAACATGATAAGCACACAAAAAAATTTGTTGAATTAATGAATAAAACTTAAAATTGCTATTAAAGGGTAGGAAAAAATTAAGCCTGCCAATTAATACTTCTAAATTGCTCTCTAGAAAGATAATACCAATTGCACTCCCTTATTAACAGTATATAGAAGCAACTGTTTCTCCAAACACTCACTAGTAATAGGTGTTAGTCACCCTCTTTCTGGACATTTTACATTTCTTGATTTCAAGTAAGGTCACTCAACTCTTAATGTGTTTATTATTCATATGTACTACCATTTAAATTTTTTCTCTTCATTGTCCATTTTTGTTCACCATTGAGATATCGGTTCTTTTTAAATTAATGCTAAGACCTCGGTTTTAAAAAGGCATTAACCCAAAATTGCAAATATTTCCTCTCAAGTTTTTGTTTCTTTTCCTTATGGTCTTTTTGATTTACATGAATTTTTTAAAAGTTATCCATTTTTTCCTTTCCCTTCCTTTCCCCTGCCTTCCCTTCCCTTCCCCTTCCTTTCTTTTCCATTTCTAGTTTTGGTGTCATACTTTAAAAGGCTTTCCCTAACTCTATAGCAATAGAATATAAATGACAGATGTTATCCATATATATAAGTTTAAATTTCCCAGTAGCCACATTTTAAAAAGTAAAAAGAAACAGGTGAAATTAATTATATTTAAGCTAATATATCAAAATATTATCATTTCAACAAATAAACAATAAAAATATAGGATATTTTACATTCTTTTCTTTGTGCTAAGTTTTTGAAATCCAGTGTATTTTTTACTTACAGCACATCTCAGTTTGGACTAGCTGCATATGAAGTGCTCAACAGTGATATGTGGCTAGCTGCTACCACACTGGACATTGTAGCTCTAAAATATGAAAATTCACCTGTATTTTCTTCTAATATTTGTTTCATTGTACAGAAATTCATTTTTTCCTTTCATTGACATTTATTTTGGTGTCAGATATGAAAGACTCTACCTTCATTTTCACCCCTAGAGCTAGCAAGTTTGCCCCACAGATGTAAAATGTCATCTTATATTATTGAATCTCCATGTGTAATTGGGCCTATTCCTGAATCCTAATCAGTCTGTTCTTATATCAACAACAAACTGCTTCATCAGCTGTAGCTTTAGAATTCATTTTTCTATACTAGATGTCTTTGTTCTTTTTTCTTTCAGAATTTTCCCACATTTGACCTGTTAAATGAAGTTTAGAACTATGCTGAAAAGTAGAAATTCCAAAGGGATTTTGACAAAAATTATGTTTAAAATACAGGTTACTTTGGAAAAACTACCTCTTCACAATAGAAGAGCTTTCATTCAAAAGCATGAAAGGTGTTTCTGTACAATTTAGCAAGTTCTACTTAATGATCTTCATGTAGGCCTTAAACACTTCTTAGGTTTTTTTCATAGTTGTTTTATTCAACAAGTTAAAAAAAAATGAACATACAGAGCATGGCAAATGGTAAATCCTCTATATATAGGAAAAGGCTTATAACAGAAATTAAAAAATCAATACTTTTTATGTTAGTGTCGCTTTACACAAACTAAAATGCATTATAATGAACCACATGGAACAGGTTTATCAATTTAATCCTCTAATTAACTGCTTACTTGCAATGCCAAATGCATCTCCAATTCCCCAAGTTAAGATCTCTTCTATTTGGGTTTTCATCTTCAGTTGGCTTTTCCAAGTTAGCACTGGACCAGAGTTGCAAACAGCTAGAACCAGTTAAAAGACGATTGCCTAAAAATATATATATTATTCACCATTTATTACTTAGGTATTTAATTAGTGAGTTAAGTTACATATTCAACAGTTTCACATAACACTATAAAGATAAAACATTTACTAAAAATTCAAGTAACAGAAAGATTGGGTAAAGGGGTATAAAGTCGTATTTTAATTTTGTTGAAGCAGCTTGGGAGGAAAGAGGTCATATAATCTCTCATTCAGTGAACATTTAATGAACATCTTTACAACGGCATTGTGCTAGGCATGGAGGATACAATGACAAATATAACACTGTCCTTTTACATAATGAGTTTACATGCCAATGGAGAAATATTATGAACAGATGCATGAAGACATGAAAGTTCAAATTACTCCCAAGAATGGCTTGTAATGTGGGATGGATAAGAAATAAGGTGCATAGAAGCCCCGGAAATCTAAATAAAGTTGGGAAAAAATGTGAGGTCGTATTATGAAACATTTTTGATGTTCATAAGGACTTTGGAGTTTGTAGGTACTTAAGAGTTAAAGGTTTTTAAGCGGGGGGGAGACAGTTTACATAAGTGGATATGTATTTTAGAATAAGGGGCCTCAATGGCTGGGGGGGGAAGAGTATCAACAGAGTCTTGACTAGGCCTGTGTACCTCCGTTCACTGAGATATGCAAAAGTCGTATATATAGTGTGTGCATTTTTCTAGAGAGATGATACCCAATTTTTACCATATGACAAGTACTTTCAAAGATTCCAGTACTCAAAGAAGTATTTTCCATTCTAGAAAATAATGAATTTCCATTCTAGAAAATAACTCCACTGAAATTTAGGGAAAATTAGGGAAAATGTAAGACAGAGAAACCTGGTTAACTGTCTGTAATAATACTGATGGGAAATCAGGGGATCCAAGTCAGATATTAAGGTTAGAAGCAAGGATTTGAAAGCCATTTGAAAAGCAATCACTTCAAAGCTTAACACCAACTAAGAAACAGAAACATAAAATAGGTTTCAAGGATAGATTTTTCAACTCTATAACTTGGATAGAAGATTATGCTATCATCCAAACAAAGAAGATAAAAGAGGAGATGAAATTTTGGCCAATAAAGTATTCACATTGGCAATTAAGGACTATGGATTGGTGCCTCTCTAAAAACATCCTTCTATTTCAAAAGGAAAGGGGTTCTGAGGCAAAATATAGACTTTAGATCAGAAATCCCTGTTTTTAATTCCCAAGTAAGTAACTTAATTAGCCATGTGAATTGATCAATTTGGGCAGCATTTGAGCCTCAATTTTCTCATCTATAAAATTAAAAACTTGTGTAGAGTTGTGGTAAGGATTATCTATAATATGTATAATCTATTGGGTTGGCCAAAAAGTCTGTTATGATTTTTACTGTAAAATAAAGGACACATTTTCATTTTCACCAATAACTTTATTGATCCAGATATTTTGAGTATGTTGGCTACCTCCCACATGGTAGAACACTGACTGCTCTCAATTAAAGTCTCAATTTGATCACTATCAACTTCAGCCAGTTTACCTGATCGTGGAGTCAGAAATCTGCAGCACAAAACTTAACAAACAACTTGTGACACATTTGATCAGTCACAGCACTTTCTCTATACATTGCACAAATATTTTTTTATATTTCAGTTGTGCTTTTACCTTTCTTGAAATAAGAAAGCATGATATGCTGAAAAAGTTGTGTTTCTTCCATCTTCAGGATTAAAATGGCTACACAAATATTCACCAATTTTGTGGGGTTTTTTTAAACACACTGATACGACAGCTATCATGATACAATGTAACTAAAATGTTTTGAATAAAGTTAAATACAACTAAGAGCTATAACAGCCATCTTCCAGAAAAAAAACAAATTTTTTGGCCAACCCAACATTTAGCACAGGCTAGGCACTTAGCAGAAGCTCAATAAATAGTAGAATCTAGGTGGAAAGCCTCACAGGCAGATAAAAAGTGCCCAGAAAGTACTAATGAGGCATTCCACTTAAATCGGATTACTATTCCACTTGTTAGCTTACAAACAGACACAAATCATCTTTTTTTTGAGATATAATTGGTATATTACATAATATTAGTTTCAGGTGTATAATGTAATAATTCTGTATTTGTATATAAGGGAAATCATCACCGCAATAAATCTAGCTAACATCTATCACCCTGAATGGTTACAAATTTTTACCTTATGATGAGAATTTTTAAGATATGCTCTCTTAACAACTTGCAAACATGTAATACAGTATTATTAACTATGGTTACTGTGCTATATATCACATCCCCAGGGCTTATTTATTTTATAACTGGAAGTCATTATCCTTTGACCACCCTCACCTATTTTGCCCATGCTCCATCTCTGGCAACCACCAATCTGTTCTCTGTACTTATGAGTTCGATTTTTACAAGTTTTCTTTAACATAAACTGAAAACAAAATTATCCCATGAAGGATTAAGAATTTAATACTAAATACAAAATAATTAATCCCAGGTGTTGAAATGAAACAAAAGTAGGTGACATATGGTATAAAATATATTGATTTGAACACAAAGGGTAGAAGTATGGATACTGAAATAGGGAAAAAATAATAAAAAGCCTATGACAAAAATCTTATGATTTAAGCAAGATGCAACAGTGGGTTTAGAGACAACACAAAAACATTATAGTTTATTAGTGTCATCTGAAAAAAAGGTCTTTGTATCCCAATACCTGGCAAATAAATATGTAAATACTGATCAAACCCCAAGTATTACTATTTCATGTAAAATAAGAATAATCATTTTACAAATAACTACAAATTTCATATGCAAAAGTAATAATTATACTAACAGTTCCCAAGTATTTATTATAGCTATAATCTGTTCCTCAACTGAATTCTGTGTTTTAAACTTTTCAATATTAGAAGGAAAAAATAAACTTTTATGTGAATTTTAGCTCAATTACAGTTAAAAAAGATAATGGTCATAAGCTGCTGTCAAGTAGCTACTAGATATGTTAAAAATAAGTAATTATTTTTTAATACTACTCTGTAATGATGATTTTAGAGGAATTTAACATTAATACTAATATTAGTACTAACAGACCATAGGTACAAAAATTCCAAACAACTGCTATGTCATTACTTAAAAAAAAAAGAAAATCATTCAATTCAAATATTAAATGTTCTTATTGAAGTTAATAAGATACTTCAAGTAGCCAGTTCACTTGCTAACAATATTTCTGTAGGACTTTATCACTTACCAAATACTTTCATATATACTGCCATATCTGGCCACTAAAAAACTATTTTGTGAATTAGATATCTTAATTTACAAGTGAGTTAACCATTCTTGATCTCTTAAATACTGTGTTTATGATCATAAAACTTATAGTCAAATATGTGAACACTTACTGAAAGCTTACTACAAGATGAGTCCCTAAAGACAACTAAATAAAACACTGAATAAAATAGAATCTCGTCCCTTGTCTAATCAATCAATAAGATAAACCATGTAAACAAATAATTTTAAGGCTGTAGTGCCATAACAGAGTAACTGTAATTTATCATCCAAAAAGAACACTTGTGAGAGTAGAAGGAACACAATTCATAATCATATGAGGACAACAGGCATAAACTGGGAGAGAAGTCACCCTGTTCACAATAGAGTTATATACAAAGTGATATATACCTGTATTTTTTGGACTATAAGATGCACTTTTTTACCACATTTTTTGCTTCAAAAATTTTCCCCATTTTCCTCCTCTAAAACCTAGGTGCATCTGGGGTCCACATCATAAGATACACCTAGGTTTTAGAGGAGGAAAATAGGGAAAAAAATTTGAAGCAAAAAATGTGGTTAAAAAAACCATTTTATAGTCCAAAAAATATGGTATATCTGACCTCTTTTCATTGTATGCATACAATAAACACGTAGGTTACCAGCAAGTAAGCATCAATCTTACAATCTCATGAAAAGAAACATTTTAAAACATTGTGTGATTTTCTAAAAAAATAATCTCAAGAGGAATTCCTGCTACTGAACTATGAGGGCCTGCTGGGGACTTCTATAATGACAAATATGTTTAGAAGGCTGAGGTCCAAGGGCATTTTTGCCAGCTATAAGCGGGGTCTCCAGAACCAGAGGACACACACAGCTCTTAAGCTTGAAGGTGCTTATGTTCAAGATGTCTAGGCAAGGGATGTGCTTTTGTGTACAAAGCAAAGAACAACACAGTGACTCCTGGTGGCAAACATAACAAAACCAGAGTAATCCAGGGAAAAGTAACTCATGCTTATGGAAACAGTGGCATGGTTTGAGCAAAATTCCAAAGCAACCATCCTGCTAATAAGGCCATTAGACACAGAATCTGTGTAATGCTGTATTCCCCAAGGATTTAAACTTATTGAAAAGTAAATAAATAAAATTAGCCTGTTTTCTTGAAAAAAAATCTCAAAATAATCTCTTCTCTTATAAAATAATTCCCAAAGATTCTGAAATTTGTGTTCTAAATTAACATTTTTTTCTCAACTATTTCAAAATGTAAACTATTTTATTGATCTAAACTGAGGGACTTCTAGTTCTATATTTCAAAGATAACTTCTTTCCTATATTCTAAATCAGCAATTTTCAACTGGTGTGCCATAAGAATTTTTAAAACATGCAACACCCGACAATTTAGTCAGGGGCACTCACCTCTTTTCCCTTAGACTGTCAAATTAAAAGAATGACGGCAGCCAACGCAACAGTTGTCCAGTGTGAATGAATCAAAATTATACCTATTTTTTTTGTTGAGATTGGCAAAATATATAGTATATTTTTGGTGGGCCATAGAATTTTAATAATTAGCTTATGTGTGCCATGAGATGAAACAGGTTGAAAATCACTGTTCTAGATTCAAATTTCTAATTATCTGCTGGATATTGCTATATCATATTCAAGCATCTCAAATTCCACACATCCAAACAAAACCTATGTTCTACTCTCTCTAACTCTTGCATATTACTCTTCTTCTAGTGGTCACAAATATCTGCAAAGTCATGTGAAATCTGGTTGTCAAGTAATGTCAATTCTATTGCCTAAATGCATTTCATATTCATGTACTCCATTATTCATTCAGTATCAATTGATACCTATTATTATGTTAAAGGCACTGAAACAAGTTCTTATTTCTCATTTAGACTACAATAAAGGCATACTTTCCAAAAGGTAATTACAATTATAAATAATATAATATTTATTGTCTTCTTCCCCTTCCCTCTAATCCTTCTCTCTGCTACCAGAAAACTCTTGCAAACCACTTGTCACCAGCCACTTTCAAAAACCTGTAATATTTTTAAACAATTAAAAAGAATTAAATTCAAATCCCTTGCCATGACTTTAAAGGCCTTCTATAATATGCCAGCCTCAATGAAGTACTAATCACTATCAGAATCTATCTTACACTTTTCTTTGTGCTTTTGCTCATTGTGGTAGATTGGTAAAAATAGCTTTGGGATGGTTTTTAAATGCAGAAATAGATTACTGGCACATATATACATTAACACTTCTTAGAAGACACTTCTTTTTCCCTCCTACTCTATGCCCACCCTCATTGTTAAATATATCTACTCTCAGGTCAAAAGGCTCCTCTTTGATTAAACTTTGACTCTCCAGAGAGAATTAGTATGACCTTCCTGAAACAACAGGTATTCCTCATACAGCTGGATACTGTTACAGTGCATCTTCATTTCACCATATGCTATAAAAGAATGCAATCTGTTTTATTACTATTGTGTTCCCCACAATGTCACACAAACCAGGACTGAAATACATGAAAGTAATAAAAACAATAACCTAGGAAAGGGATATTTATTGCAGTTAATCCTGCTTATATTCTTACCTGCGGGATCCCAAGTTATATTGTGTGCTATTGATTCCAGAAAAAACTGACCACTTTTCTGCCATTGATTATATAATTCCTAAAATTAAAAAAAGAGGATCATTTATCCAAATTGTTACTGGCATCTTTTTTCTGACAAATGAATATGTTCATTATTATTACTGTTAATAATACAAGCCGTCACTTATTTTTGGGGGGTATAATTGACCGTGCAGTCATTTTTAAGGAGAAAATGTTCAACTCTGTCCAGAAAAATAAGGAATATGTGACGGAAAAGATTAGGGAGAGAGTATCCATTCCTGGAGGTCCAAAAGTCTGTCTTTATTATACTTAAATAACAAATAAGTATATGCCACCTTGGACAATACTGTTACTGACCTCAGAGCTTTAAATTACTTTATTATTATTGTTACAAATATTTAATTTTAAATATGTCTGTGTCTCTGCTATTTAAGACTTTCTTCTCTTTTAATGTTTTATACTCAACGGAGATATGGTATGTGTGAAAAATCAGAATAAGAGATGTAACACCTGTTATAATGTGTAATTTAAATCTTTTCATTCCTTAAAGGAATAGTTTTCAACTTTTTTACCTGAAAACCAGTAAGAAATATATGTTGCACTGTGACCCAGAATACACATAACATACATACAACTGCAATCATAAGTAACCTACGCTTATTACATACGATGTACTCTAACATTTTCTATTCCATTTCATTTTATTTTACATTCAGATTGTAGCCTACTAAGATGATTTCACTAACCTTTATTAGACTGAGACCCATAAACACTCTCTTAATGTGAGACAGCCAACCTATCAGATGCACAATTCAAAACACTGGTAATCAGGATGTTCACAGAAATGGTTGACTATAGTCACAACATAGAGGAAAATGTGAAGGCTATGAAAAGTGAATTAAAGGAAAATGTAGAGGGAACCATAAGTGACAGGAAGGAAACCAGGACTCAAATCAATGGTTTGGACCAGAAGGAAGAAATAAACATTCTATCAGAAAAGAACAAAGTCACAAGAATTCAAAAACATGAGGAGAGGTTTAGGAACTTACAGGACAACTTTAAATGTTTCAACATCCGAATCATAGGGATGCCAGAAGGAGAAGAACAAGAGCAAGAAATCGAAATCTTATTTCAAAAGATAATGAAGGAGAACTTTCCTAATCTGGCATATGAAATAGACTTCCAGGAAGTCCAGGAAGCTCAGAGTTGCAAAGAAGCTGGACCCAAGAAGGAACACACCAAGGCACATTATAATTACATTACCCAAGATTAAAGATAAGGAGAGAATCTTAAAAGCAGCAAGACAAAAGGAGAGACAGTTACCTACAAAGGAGTTCCCATTAGACTATTAGATGATTTCTCAAAAGAAACCTTTTAGGCAAGAAGGGCCTGGAAAGAGGTATTCCAAGTCATGAAAGGCAAGGACCTACATCCAAGATTACTTCATCCAGCAAAACTATCACTTAGAACGGAAGGGCAGATAAAGTGCTTCTCAGATAAGGTCAAGTTAAAGGAGTTCATCATCACCAAGTCCTTATAATATGAAATGTTAAAAGGATTATCTAAGGAAAAGAAGATCTACAACTATGAAGAATAAAATGACAAACTCACAACTATCAACAACTGAACCTAAAAAAACAAAAACAAACTAAGCAAACAACTAGAACAGGAACAGAATCACAGAAATGGAGATCACATGGAGGGTTATCAGTGGGGAGGGGAGAAGGAAGAATGCAGGAAAAGGTACAGGGAATAAGAAGCATAAGTAGTGGGTACAAAATAGACAGGGGGAGGTTAAATTAAGAATAGTATGGGAAATGTAGAAGCTAAAGAACTTACATGTACGACCCATGGACATGAACTGGGGTGGAGGGGGATGCAGGTGGGAGTGGGGTACAGGGCGGAGGGGAATAAAGGGGGGAAAATGGGACAACTGTAATAGCATAATCAATATATTTTTTAAAAAACACTCAAGTACTGATTCTGCCCTGGCTGGTATAGCTCAGTGGATTGAGCGTGGGCTGTGAACCAAAGGGTCACTGGTTCAATTCCCAGTCACGGCACATGCCTGGGTTGCAGGCCAGGTCCCTAGTGGGGGCCACGTGAGAGGCAACCACACATGATGTTTCTCTTCCTCTCTCCTTCCCTTCCCCTTTCTCTAAAAATAAATAAATAAGTAAAATTAAAAAAAAAACACTCAAGTAGTGATTCTCATACTTGTACATACTAGAATGTACATACTAGTACAAGGATGTACAGTAGCCAGGATGTTTATTAAAAATCCAAATTCCAAGGCCCATATCCAAAGGTTCAGCCTCAAAAGGTCAAAACAGGGCACAGGAATCTGCATTTTAAACCAACAGCCCAGATGATTTTTGACACAGACAGCCTGCAGAATATGCTTTCATAAAAAACACCACCTTGTAGGAATGGCTCTCAATCAAGTGCACATCAGAACTCTCTCTAGAAGGAGACCTACAAGTGCCTACACACAATCCCACACCTACAGATTCAGAAATCCCCAGGGCAGGAACTGGACACATGTATCAACTACTGATTGTGAACAGTAAGTACCTCTAAGGAAGAACCACTGTCTTAAAAGAATATTCCAGAATGTACAAAGAAATGGAAATAATATCTTTTTTATGAGGATCTAAAGATTCTCTGAAACTGTATCCTGGAATAACAGATTTTGGGTGTCTTCCAAGTCTACGATTTTTCCATCTAATCCAGTTTTCCCCTTATTTATCAAGCTTTTTTTTACCTTTTCTCCAAAGTCTTTTTAATGAGTTTTTGACACTATTATATCAAAATATCATATAACAAGAGCAAATAGGCAACTAAAAAATCTCAATTCTACCCTTACTAATACAGGCATTTTAACACACAGATTTGTTAAAAGTTAGTTATTTCATTTAACAAATATATTGAGTATTATTTGAAATACATTGTTCTTAGTGGAGCAACCACCTTTAAAATTTATTTTTAGTACTGTCGGTTACTAATTCATAAGGCTACAAGAGCTTCTAATAATGGATTTATTAAGTCATATATAAGCACAAAAATCAGGGAAGAATTGTGGACTCGCCTTCCATAAAATTTAAAAATGAGTATCAATCCAGAGAAAATATTTTTCATTAACACAAAGCAGAAAAAAGAATGCTCACACCTAGGAATCAATAAAGCTGATTTTACTCTTAGTTCTATGGCTCAATAGCTGTTTCATCGGTCAAGTCACATTTCTTTTTGGGCCTCTGCTGCCTTATTTATGAAGAAGGAAATAACAGCTGCAAAACTAAGTCAGAGGAAATATGTAAGATACTAATTAGTGAAGTGAAAAATGAAAACTATTAAAAGATATATAAAGCCATGTCTATTATTAAGACACTATTTAATTCTTCACATTTAACAGATTTCTACACAATCTCTGACATATCATCCTTGCTATAGTCATGCTGCATGAATAAACAGTAACCAATTTCAAAATTGAGCAAAAAGTCTCATAATGCTCCTTGCTTAGAATTAAATACTTAAAAAGCAGCAGAGGAATCCCAGTCCTCTGACTCCTAATAAATGTTCTTTGGACTATACTATACTGATACTCTTCCACATGGTTTAAATTTCTAGTTTAATCTTCAGTGGAGATGAGTAAAATAACCTAGTTTGTCTGCCATACTTATAAGCATTAAAGCACCCAAGAAATCTACTATATAACTTCAATATTTATGAACTACAGTTTTAACCAGCTTTCAGAACTACTGCTGAATACAATGTCTTTATTAAAAAAAATCACTGGCCTGTTAACAATTATATTACATGATATAATAAGAAGAAAATAAGTCCTGGAGGTATATTAAGACCTGCAATTAAAACCTGTAACTGTAAGAAGAAAATACGGCAGAAAAACTATATAAAAGTAGATCATAAAAGTGACGAGTAAAGTGCCACATATGACTAGACAATGGTGTTTGCACTAGCAATAACTTTATTATAACTGCCAAACTTAAAGTTGTTGACTCTTCAAATACAAAAGAAAAATGTCAGAAAAAAATAAAAATATTTCAAGATAATTCATTAGCACAATTTAGTTTAATTCAATTTCAATGAAAGATTCAAACATTTTTACTATAAAAGTGGCATTTAACATTTATCTTTAATTACAGTGTTTAATTTATACTGATTTATTTAATGATCACTGATTTTTTGTATTCTAAAAAATAACATCTTTTAATACTCAAGACATTTCTATTCTTAAAAGGAAAATAATAAGTTACTGACCAAATTTTTCTTTTGCTTCGGTAGTTTAACTGGTTCAAAAACAGATATAATATTTCCATAGGATGCTGCAATCTTAAAAAAAACAAGAAAGAAAGATTATGAATATGTTAACATACTTATGAATCAAAAGAGCAAAAGAGAAGTGAATAGTATAACTTAAAATAGGCCGACATATACAATTTCAGACACCAATACTTGAGAATGTGAGTTTTAGAAACCACCATGTATGGATCAGAATCCCAATGTACACTATCAGCACTAACTGTGTAACTAGCAAGCTAATCTTTCTGAACCTTAGTTTCTCAATCTACATTTATAATAGGTATATACTATCTTCCTAACAGAATTATTGTGATTATTGAAATAACATTTGTAAAATACCTAGTATATCATAAGATGCATAGTAAATGCTAATTCCCTTCTCACAGAAGAGTATGTATTGATATATTCCTTGCCAAGGATAAAATTTGACATGACTTAAAAATCAGTTTTGGTGCAGTAGCTCAGATGGTTGGAGTGTCGTCCTGTGCACCAAAGGGTTGCATGTTATATCCCTGGTCAGGGTACATACCTAAGTTGCAGGCTTGATCCCAGGTCAGGGAACATACAGGAGAAAACCAACTGATGCTTCTCTCTCACATAGATGTTTCTCTCTCTCTCTCCCCCTCTCTCTCTATCTCTCTCTCTCACACCCCCCTTCTTCCCTCTCCAAAATCACTAAACATGGCCTCAGGTGAGAATTTTAAAAAATCAGTTTTTAGATTATCAGTCCTCAAAGTTGACAATTCTGTGAGTGTATATTTAACTTTTTAAAAATAAAACTTAGATATGTTCCTTTGTAAACTCTCTAAGGAGAATGTTTAATATTCCATTTTATTTGAATATGTTTAAAATTTACTATTTAAACCAATGGAGCATAACCCTTCTGGATCTGTTTTATAAGGTAGCTATTACTAAAGTTTGAGTGTGCCACAAGTGAAGAGCATTGAAATATCAGAAGACAGATAGATAAAATGCATGAATGAATCAGGGATAAAAATAAGAATATGTAATCTAGCAAAGGGAGGTAAGGAATGAAAACATAACATACATAAGGGAAAAACCTTTCAATGGATACATTAAGTGTTCTGAGGAGTTCTTAGGATATAGAATCATCTGCACTTAGCTGGTTTGGAAGGGAGTGTTTAGTTTGGGCCTTTAAAGCAGGGGTGTCAAACTCATTTTCACTGGGGGCCACATCAACCTTGTGGTTGCCTTCAAAGGGCCAAATACAGTTTTAGGACTCTATAAATGTAACTACTCCTTAACGGTTAAGCAAGAGCTCGGTGCTGTCGCCAGGTAGAAACAAGGTGACAAACTGGATAAAACAAGGTGAAGGGCCAGATTCGGTCCGCAGGCCTTGTGTTTGCCACCTGTGCTTTAAAATATAGGTAGTGTTTCTTCAAAGGACATAAATATTCAATTTTAGAAATAAGGCATAAAATGAACACAAGTGTAAAGACTAAAAGATGCACTTTATGTTTGGAGGGACTGACCACCAGTCCAGCTAGAATAGTGTTCTTTACAACAAAACAAGGAACATGAAGTCAAAAAGGCATATTTGAGCTAATCGTACTGGGCCCCATGACCAAGGTGAACAATTAGAACTTTCCCAAGGTAATGGTAAGCTAGGAATGTTTTTAAGCAAGTGAACACAAGATAAATACAGATGAATTTTCCCAGGAAAATTAATCTGGTAGTACTACAAAGAAAAAACAATAACGATAACATACTTATGCCTATAGTATCAAGAAGCATTTCCTTCTTAAAGGCAAATAGAAGTCCCCGTATACTCAAACCTACAAAATTTTCTTTCTGATACCTTAGGAATCATTTGATTATAGTGATATTAGTTAAAAAAAATTGCCTTTTATCAGAATGATTATAAAACCAAATAACTTCTTCATTTTAATTTGAACTCTCATGTAATCTAGCCACAAAAAGATAACTCATATTGGAAATTATTCAAATTAGACTTCCAATATTAACCAGCCCTATGTGTGTCTAGATGGTATTAATACAAGTGAATTTTTATACAGTATTGAAGATTACAGAACTACAGAGGTAGGAGATCAAACAAACTTGAAGAAAAAAATGTCAGTAATTTTTGGCATTTCATAATGAATATCATTTTGTAGTACAGTGAGAATGAAAGGAGTGAACAAAAGAAAGACAGGTGAGAAACACTTGTAACTATATTAAAGGAAAGGAGACCCAGGAGTAACAAAAAGAGTGATCAACAGCTAGGTAAAGATTGCAAGAGTCAAAATTCATTTTACCATGAGTTTCTTTAAACTAGGTCCCAAGAAAGAACTTTTCAGACTATCAGGTCTATTAGAAATTATTTGATTTTAAAAAAAGCATTGGGTCCACTTAGGTTCCTTACACAAAATATTCTGGTGAAATCATATAGTCAAACCAAGTATTGAAATATCCAGCAAAAAAAGTTTAACAGATTTGTAAAGTTCATCCTAGTTTAGCCCCTAAGGAGCCATACCTAGGTCTGGTCACCTATTATAAGTTGCTATATTAAGCTACATACTATGATGCCTACTAGTTATGACGTTCTCAATTCTGATCTATATAGAACTGTATTTAACCTGATATAGCATCACATGCCCTTTCTTTCATTGTTGTTGCTTTGCTTTCAAGGTTACTTTTTACTTTTCATATGCAAATAGAAGTCCAGATAAAAATTTTCATTTTTCTTATAAAATTGCAATAAACAAAAAATTATAGACTTCAGAAGAGCATATCTTCATTTTAGTATAAAATTTATCCAGAAGTTACAAGGAGATAACTATCTGTTCACAGACAAAAAAAATGACTAACAAATGACTTCTCTTCAGTAGTTTATTTGTAAATAGATGGAAAACTACTGTCATTCCTATCCTTTGATCCAATCAATTTTTAAACAAGTAAGCTTTATACTTGTTACATAGGTAGTAAGTATTAAAGTTCATTCTCAACTCATAGAGAATATTATACTTTATTTCAAAGTTATATAAGAATAGGATTCCTGAAACTCTCAAAGACACATATAAGAGAATCAGGGATTTTGTTCTCTACAGCGCATGTAGGGAGCCAAAGAAATTTGTAGCCACATTGTCCTTGAAACAAAACAAGTCTCTAATTCAATAGGAAATATACTTCAGAAACTATCCTGGCATAAACCATATTCAAAACAAATCTCATTATATGATTACAAACCTTGCCTTGTTGCATTGAACAGTCTACACATCCTACTTGAATATTTCCATGTTTAGCGCCTGGGATTATTTGTAGTCTTTCAAAATCACTTCCCAGTATAACAATGTCACATCCAGATGCATAAGCCTGGAAACAAAAGGGAACAAAATGAACTAAAAATGATGAAATTGTCAAGACAATATTTATCATATAAAATACTGGCATTAAATATTACAGTTCAAAAGATAAATTTTGAATTCTTTTTAAAAAATGTGTATTATTTAAGAATATTTCCTTTGTCTCTCATATATAGTCCCATCAGCAAATTCAATCAATCCCATCTGCAAAAAAACATACCAATTCTGTTCACTTCTTCCTTCTCCCCTAAGCTCTTCTCTTTCCGGCACTATTAATAGTCTGACTGCTTCCATTGTTGCTTCCCTCTAATTTCTTTCCATACAAAGACAAAAGTGATCTTTTAAAAATGTTTATTATACGAAGGACTGTATTTTTAGGACTATAAGATGCAGCACACCATAAGATGTACCTGGTTTTAGAGGAGAAAAATAGGAAAAAAAAATTTGAAGCAAAATATGTGGTAAATAGTTAATAACCTGTGACCCCACTCCACCACTGCCCCCTGCACAGTGAGCCAAGTAAGCTACATTCGGAGTAATAAGATGCACCCCGCTTTTCCTCCCAAATTTGGGGGGTGCATCTTATAGTCTGAAAATACAGTGATTTTTTTTTTTTTGCCTGCTTAAACCCCTTCAATAGTTTCTTGGAATGAAATCCCAACTCCTCACCATCTTTACCATGATCAATGCCCTAAATGGCTGTCTTAATTCTCCAAAACCTCTCAAGGTTCTCTTTTCTTCCCTCAACTGGCTCCTGGCCCTATGTTGCCCTTCTTTCTGTTCCTTAGGCATATCAATCTTTTCTACTTCAAGGCAGCTTATCTACCTTTTATCTGCTTGGTCTTTGTCTAGCTAATTTCTTTTCAACACTCAGGTCTCAGCTCTTGACCTACCCCCTGACCCCCACCTCCTTCACCCTACCCCTCTCTTTCTCTTTCCTCCTTCCTTTCCATCACATTACTATTTATTTTTCTTTGTAGCATATATCATCATTTGTAAATATATTTCTTATTATGCATTGCTATTACTGGATATTCAGTTCCAAGACACAAATTATATTGTTTATATTGTTCTGTACTTTAGCACCCAATTCTGACTGAAGGGCCTACTTTATAAATACTTATGGAATAAATGAAGTATTTAGTTTTACAAAGACAGCCACTATAACCAAACAAAAGGGTATGTAGTTCAAGGCTTGTTACACCAAGTATTTTAGAGCTGTTTTTGAATTTTACAATGAGCACAATTTTTCCAATTTTTTTTTGTGTTCTTTTCCATACCTTCCTAGATCATAGGAGTTTCTTCCATTACAGGGTACATGACTATCCTAAAATTCATGTATTATAGGTTAGCATACAGATATACACTGATAATAAAACATCTATCACAAACTGCTTTCTATCCCTGTAAGTTCTTGAAGTTTCAATAATTTTTTCTCATCATTTTTGCACATGCACATATACCTTACTTAATGTAAAAAGTATTATACTTAATATATACAGTATGTCTAATTTCTAACAACCCAAAATGGTCCTGTACACAGCTACCAAAAATATTAAAAACGGTCTTGAGAGAACATACAAATAAATCTGCTCACATTACAGACAAGAAAATGATGCCTAAATAGGTTGACATAACTTCTTAGGAGCAGAGTAGGCTTCCGACCCTGATCTCTTGATTCTTGATCTAGTGTTATTTCCATGGCACCACAAGGACTTCCCTAGTTAATCATGCTTGCCTGGAATTTTCCTAAAAGAAATTAGGGATAATCAAGTCTGGTTCCACCAGTGTCATACAGTGGAAAAAACTGGCTCAGTAAACAAACAAAAAAAATCTCATGATGGCCTGTTCACCTATACACATGTCCACAATAGGATCATAAGGCTTATCACAAGATTATTAGCAAGAATAAGCTCCAAAAAACTAATTTATTTCATGAAAATTTTTCATTCATAATACTCTAAATATCTTAATAGTTTAGAAACTGGTTTTTTCATTATTAAATTTTGATAAATACTGATTGTCACAGTTTTCCAAAATTATTTTAAATTTTGAATGTTTACAACTTGTATTTCCTCTTCACTATATATTTGAAGTCTTCATAATTTTGCTTTCCTTTTGTTATACCTGAAATTATCTACCTACTTTCAGATATTGTGTTGTAATTATTTTTGTCAACAGTCACAACTCTGAACTTTCCAGAATTAAGTCTACATTAATCCTGAAGTACCCTCACAAAATTATTGTTGAATACAAATGTTAAATATTTGTAGAGTTGAAAAATGGAAAATTATCTCAGAAATACACTTAGCCCTCTAGAGAGAAAGATGCCAACTTATAATATAATTAACCCTTGATCATGAAAGACTTACCCATTCTGGATTTCCTTGTTCTTTTGCCATTGCTGTATTATATTATCACTTGACTTTTGTCACTTATATTGTCATTTAACTTTTCTTCAGTGACAGTATTACAAGGTACAAAGATGTCTCCAGTTTTGGTAAACTTTAAATCAATGAAAATTATTGATCTTCATCTGGAATATCTCTCATTCAACCCTTACTTTCTTCCCTCAGATTTATAACTAATGTATGGTAATAAACTAGTAGATGGGGGGAAAATAATATAACCGGCTGCACTCCACATTTCACAAGTTGACTATTATGCTTGGGGCTTTTAATGAAGATCCTCTGGTTTTCTCAACTATAGAATTTAAATGCTTAACAGTTTATTTGATTATATAAGTAGATGTGGAATGCATGAAAAACTCAAACCATATTTGCATTTTTTCCATTTCTTAATCAATGTCAAAAATTTGTAACTGTCTCCCCCAAAATCTGGCTGTGCAAGTAATATTGGTTGAATAAACTATGATATATAACCACAATGAAATATTATACAGCTGTAAAAAGAATAAGGAAGGCATCTATGAACTGACAATGGTATTTTCTAGGAGATACTAAGTAGAAAAAAACACCCAAAGTACAAAAGAGCATATATAGTGTGCTACTATGTGTGTGTGTGTGTGTGTGTGTGTGTAAGGAACAAGTTGAATAAGAAAACACACTAGTACATGTTTGTGATTATTACAAAAAGAAAGGAAGGATAAAACAAGGAAATAATTAAGTTTGTTACCAACAAAGATAGGTGGAGAAGGATGGAGTGGAAGGGATACAGGAAAGAATAACATTTCTGAATACAGTTATGACTTTTGAAAACATAAACATCATACATATTCAAAAATTAAATCAAATCAATGAGAATGAGGGGGCAAGTGAAACCACTGAAGTAACTGCATTTCAAATGAATGATAGCCACACCTAAGGAAACAAGGCAGGAAGAAGACAGTGTCAGATCCTACAGGTTAAGAAGAACTCAGTCTTAACTGAGACTGCCTTCCACTTCAGATGCTTATCACAGGTATTAGGACCCCAGATTATCCAAAATTTCTGCCCAGCTTGGCTACAAATCAGAGGTTCCCATGATCTCCTTCTCAGACTTGATTATTTGCTAAAAAAAATTCATAGAATTCAGAGAAACACTTAATAACATTTACCGGTTTATTAAATGATAAAAGATACCAATAAACAGCCAAATGAAGATACACAGGGTGAGGTCTGGGAGGGTCCCAACATAGGAGTCCCTCAATCCCTGTGGAGTTGGGGTATGTCACCCTCCCAGTACATGGATGTTTCACCAAACTGAAAGTTCCCTGAACCCCTTACTGTTGGAACTTTATGGAGGTTTCCTCATGTAGGCATGATCAATCATTAAGTCCATTTTCAGCCACTCTATCCTCTCTGGAAAATGGGGGGTGGGATTGAAAATTACAAGCTTTTACTCATGGCTTGGTCTTTTTGATGACCAGCCACCATCCAAGAAGCATCCAGGAGCCCACCCATTTGCCTCATTAGAACAAAAGATGCTCCAGAATTCTTATCACCTAATGTACAAGGGTTTCAGAAACTCTGTGCTAGAAACAGGAGGAGGGATGGAGTGGTGGTGGCACAGAGACTGATACATATATTTTCTATTATCTCTCAAGCAGGGGAGGGTGAAGAAATACAAACAAATTCTGAACTCCTTTTGTAAGTTTTTAAATTGTAGTGGTACAGACAATGCAATTTTAAAACTTTTTTTAGATGTGTTATAGAAATGAGCCACAGTTCACATTGTATAAGAAAGCACAAGGATATGAAATGGAAGAATAAACAATACAATCACGTAAGGCTGGACTAGAACTGGAAATATAGATACAAAATCATGGTTTCCAAAATGCATGTACAGTAAGTTCTTACTTAACATCCTTGATAAGTTCTAAGACTTTACTTGAAACTCCATATAATGAAACCAATTTTGTTACAGGTTAATTAACATAAACAAGAGTTATATTTCTATGGCATTTCATCAACATTATAACCAAATGACACTGAATGAAATGACATTATTTGGGGACCTGCTGTATTTTCATGTACACATGTAAATATATGTTTGTAAATATATTTATTATATGTGTATGCCATATACATACACACAATATATGTATCTATTTGTGAATTCTGTCCAAAGAAAGGTCAGGAGGAAACATTCCAGAAGCAATGAAATCAAGCATCTTGATCTTGGTTTCTAGTTTTTTTAATTATTGTTGTTCAGTTACAGTTGTCCTCACTTTTCCACCGTTCCTCTGCCCTACCTCATCTAACCCCTGCTCCCAAAGACAATCCCCAACCCCACTGTCCTTGACCATGGGGTCCTTTGTACATGTTCCTTGACTTGACCATTCCCCTTCTTTACCCTGTCATCTCTCTCCGCACCGCCCCCCCCCCCCGTCTCCTCTGGTCACTGTCAGTTTGTTCTTTACTTTCATGTCTCTGATTTTTTTTTGCTCACTTGTTTGTTTTGTTGACTAGGTTCTACTTATAGGTAAGATCATATGGTATTTGTCTTTCACTGCCTGGCTGATTTCACTTAGCATAATATTCTCCAGTTCCATTCATGCTGTTGTGCAAAGGGTAGAAGCTCCTTCTTTCTTTCTGCTGCATAGTATTCTATCATGTAAATGTATCATAATTTTTTGATCCACTCATTTACTGATAGGCACTTAGGCTTTTTCCAGCACTTGGCCACTGTAAATTGTGCTTCTATGAACATAGGGGTGGCACAGGTTCTTTTGAATTGGTGTTTCAAGATTCTTAGGATATAATCCCAGCAGTGGAATTGCCGGGTCAAAAGGCAGTTTCATTTCTAGTTTTTCAAGGAAACTCCATGCTGTTTTCCCCAGTGGCTCCACCAGTCTGCATTCCCACTAACGGTGTACTAGGGTTCCCTTTTGTCCACAATCTTGCCAGCACTTGCTGTTTTTTGATTGTTAATTATAGCCATTATGACCAGTATAAGGTGGAATCTTGTTGTGGTTTTAATTTACATCTATCTGATGTATAGTGATGTGGAGCATCCTTTCATATATCTATGGGCCCTCTGTATGTCCTCCTTGGAGAAATGTCTGTTCAGGTCCTTTACCATTTTATAATCAGATTGTTTGTCTTCCTGGTGTGGAGTCATGAGAGTTCCTTATATATTATGGAGATCAAACCCTTATTAGAGGTATCACTGGCAAATATATTTTCCCATCCAGTTGGTTCCCTTTTCATTTTGCCAATGTTTTCTTTAGTTGTGCAGGAGCTTTTTAATTTGATGCAGTCCCATTTGTTTATTCTTTCCTTTATATCCCTTGCCCTAGGGGACATATCAGTGAAAACACTGCTGCACAGAGTATCTATTTTCCTGCCTACGTTCTCCTCTAGGACTTTTATGAGATCACAACTTCTATTTAAGTCGGGTTTTTTAAAATTTTTTTTTAATTTATTCTGAGACGGGAAGGGACAGAGAAAGAGAGGGAGAGAAACACCAATGTGTGGTTGCCTCTCATGCACCCCCTACTGGGGACCTGACCTACAACCCAGGTATGTACCTGACTGGGAATCGAACTGGCAACCCTTTGCTTCACAGTCCAGTGCTCAGTTCGCTAAGCCATACCAGTCAGGGCTATATTTAAGTCTTTTATCCATCTTGAGTTTATTTTGGTGTATGGTAAGTTGGTGGTCTAGTTTCATTCTTTTGCATGTACCTATCAAGATCTCCCAATATTTGCTGAAGAGGCTATTTTTACTCCATTCTATGCTCCTGCCTTGTCTGTCAAATATTAATTGATCATAGAGACTGGGTTTATTTCTGGGCTCTCTATTCTGTTCCATTCATCTATGTGTCTGTTCTTATGCCAGTACCACACTTTTGATTCCAGTGACCTTGTAACATAGTTTGATATCAGGTATTGTGATCCCTCCTACTTTGTTCTACTTTATCAAGATGGCTGAGGCTATTTGGGGTCGTTTATGGTTCCATATAAATTTTTAAAATATTTGTTCTATATCTGTGAAATATGTCATTGTTATTTAATTTTAATAGGGATTGTGTGGAATATATAAATTGCTTTGGGTAGTATGAATGTTCTGATGATGTTAATTCTTCCAATCCATGAACACAGTATAGGCTGCCATTTATTTGTGTCTTCCTTAACTTCTTTCTTCAGTGTGGTATAGTTTTCTGAGTACAGGTCTTTCACCTCCTTGGTAAAGTTTATTCCCAGGTACTTTATTTTTCTTGTTGCCATAATAAATGGCATATATTTCCCAACTGCTGTTTCTGATATTTCATTATTGGTGTACAAAAATGTCTTCGATTTCTGAACATTGACTTTGTATCCCACCGTTTTGCCAAATTCACTTATTAGGTCAAGTTGTTTTTTGGTGGAGTCTATAGGGTTTTCTATGTGCACTATCACATCATCTGCAAACAATGACAGTTTTACTTCCTTCTTTCCAATTTGGAAGCTTTTTATTTCTTTTTCTTGTCTGATTGTTGCAGCTAGAACTTCAAATACTACATTGAATAGAAGTGGTGAAAACAGACATCCTTATCTTGTGCCTGGTCTTAGGGGTAAAGCTTTTAGTTTTTGTCCATTGAGTATGATGTTGGCTATAGGTTTCTTGTATGTGGCCTTTTTAGTATGTTAAGGCATGCTCCCTCTATTCCCATTTGCTGAGTGTTTTTATCATAAATAGGTGCTGTACCTTATCAAAGGCTTTTTCCACATCTATTGATATGATCATGTGATTTTTGTCTATCCTTTTGTCTATGTGATATATTACATTTACTGATTTGCAAATATTGTACCACCCTTGCATCCCTGGGATGAATGTCACTCAGTCATGGTGTATGATCTTTTTAACGTATTGCTGGATGTGGTTTGTCAATATTTTATTGAGGATTTTAGCATCTATGTTCATCAACAATATTGGCCTGTAGTTTTCTTACTTTGTTGTGTTTTTATCTGGTGTTGGGATTAGGATGATGCTGGCCTCATAATAAGTGTTCGGTAGTATTCCCTCTTTTTGGATTTTTTAGAATAGTCTGAGAAGGATAGGGGTTAGCTCTTCCTTAAATGTTTTGTAAAATTCTCCTGTGAAACCCTCTGCTCCAGGGCTTTTGTGTGCCGTTTTTTGATTACTGCTTCAATCTCACCAGCTGTTAGGTCTGTTCAGGCTTTCTGCTTCTTCTTCATTCAGTTTTGGAAGATTATATTTTTCTAGAAATTTGTCCACTTTGCCCAGGTTGTCAAATATCTTGGCATATATAGTGGTTCATAGTAATTTCTTATATTCCTTCGTATTTCTGTGGTACTGGTTGTAATTTCTCCACTTCTGTTTCTGACTTTATTTTTTTGAAACCTCTCTCTTTTTTTCTTGGTGAGTCTGCTTAAAGGACTTGTTGAATTTGTTTATCTTTTAACAAACTGGATTTATTGATCCTTTGAATTGTTCTTTTAGTCTCTATGTAATTTAATTCTGTTCTATCTTTGTTATTTCCTTCCTTCTACTCACTCTGGGCTTTGTTTGTTGTTGCTCCCGCAGTTCTTGTAGATGTAGAGTAAGGTTGTTTATTTGAAATATTTCTATCTTTTTTAGGTGGGCCTGTCTCACTATGAACTTACCTCTCAGGATTGCCTTTGCTGTGTCCCATAAGTTTTGGACTGTTGTGTGTTCATGTTCATTTGTTTCCAGAAAATTTTTTATTTCTTTCTTGATCTCATTATTAACCCATTCATTGTTTAATGGCATGCTATTCAGTCTCCATGCATTTGAATGTTTTTGAGATTTTTTTCCTTGAGGTTGGTTTCTACTTTCAAGCCATTGTGATCTGAGAAAGCGCTTGACATGATTTAAATTTTCTTGAATTTGTTGAGGTTTGTTTTGTGTCCTATCATGTGCTCTTTCTTTGTGAATGTTCTGTATGTATTTGAAATGAATGTATATTTTGCTTCTTTGGAGTAAAAGGTTCTGTATATACCAGTTAAGTCCATTTGATCTATGCCGTGATAGCTTTGTTGATTCTTGCTTGGAAGATCTGTCCATTGTTGACAATGGGATGTTAAAATCCCCTACTATAAATGTGTTATTGTCTATTTCTTGAAATCCTCCAAGATTTCCCTATATATTTGGATGCTCTTAAGTTAGGTACGTATATATTTACAATGTTTATGTCTTCTTGATGAATTCTTCCCTTGAGTATTATGAAGTGACCTTCTCTGTCTCTTTTTATGGCCTTTGTTTTGAAATCTACTTTGTTTGATACAAGTATTGCTATGCTTTTTTTTCCTGTCCACTTGCTTGAAATATTTTTTTTCCAGCCCTTCACTTTCAGGCTGTTTAGATCTTTTTGTTCTGAGGTGGGTTTCTTGTAGGCAGCATATGTGCAGCTCACATTTTGTTATCCATTCAGGTACCCTATGTCTTTTGATTGGAGCATTTAATCCATTTGCATTTAGGTTATTATTGATAGGTACTTATTCATTGCCATTTTTCCCCTTTGTACCTGTGTTCCTTTCTCCTTCATTTTTTTCTTCATCTTCTTAATGCAGTCCCTTTAGTATGTCTTGCAATGCTGGTTTGGTAGAGGTGTATTCTTTCAGCCTTCTTTTGTCTGAGAAATTTCTATTTTCGCCTTCCATTTTATATGAGAGACTTCCTGGGTAGAGTAGTCTTGGTTGCAGGCCTTTGCTTTTCATTACTTGGAATAGTTCTTGCCATTCCCTTCTTGCTTGTAGTATTTCTGTTGAGAAATCAGCTGCTAGCCTTATCATGGCTCCCTTATATGTTACTAACTATTTCTACCTTGCTTCTTTTAAGATTCTTTCTTTGTCTCTGAATTTTGGCATTTTAATTATGATGTGTCTTGGAGTGGGCCTCTTTGGGTTCATCTTGATTGGGACCCTCTGTGCTTCCTGGACTTGCATGACTTTTTCTCTCATCAAGTTAGGGAAGTTTTCTGTCATTAGTTTTTCAAAGAGGTATCCTATCCCTTACTCCTTTTCTTCTCCTTCTCGTATCCCTATTATACAGATATTATCATGTTTAATGTTGTCCTGCAGCTCCCTTAACACATCCTAGATCTTTTTTTTTTTTTCATTTTTTTGCTCTGGGAATTTTTTTCTACCTTGTGCTCTAGCTCACTGATTCAATCATCAGTTTCATCTAACCTGCTATTAATTCCTCCTACTGTGTTCTTAATTTCAGATATTGTATGTTTCATTTCCTCCTGCCTCTTATTAATAACTTCTATATCCTTTTTCACACTGGTATAGTTCTCAGTAAATTCCTTGAAGCTTTCCTGGAGTTCTCTGAGGTTCTCATTGAGCTCCTTGAACATCCTTATAACCATTATTTCGAACTTGATGTCTGATAGTTTGGTTGCCTCAATTTTGTTTTGTAGTCTTTCAGCAATTCCTCCTTTCCTTTTGATTTGGGGTTGTTTCTTTGTCTCTCCATTTTTGGTGACTTTTCTTGATTTTTTTTTCTGCTTGTCAGATTTATCTGCTTTGACTCCCAGTCTTCATGGTATGATATTCTGTAGTAGGAGACCTGTGGGACTCAGTGGTGCAATCTCCTTGAATCAGCTGTGCCTGATGCTCTCGTGCTGCCCTTTATGCCTTTTATGTGATTGTAATTAGGTTTTGGTTGTTGTTGGGTCATTCTTTGGTGGGTTCTTCCCTCTGGCTGACTGAGAGTCACTCCGCCTTCCATATCTTGTATATTGTTGTACAGGGGCTACCAGAGCACAAACAAAGTGGCTCGGGAAACAGACCCACACCCGCAAAGATATGCTCCACCCACAATTACACTATCAACAGTCAACATGCCAATATTAGTAAAGGTGAAAAGAGATTAAGACTATAATAGGAAAGGAAAAACGAATATGAGATGCCTAACTGAACAAAAGATTTTCTGAGGGTAGAAGGAAGGGCAATTATATGAGTGGAGAATAGAGATAAGGCATAACGGGAAAGGGAATAAAATTTACTTCATAACTCAAAAATGGAGGATGGAAGTTGGAATGGAGTAAGAGAGAAGCATATAATATTAGGTTAAAACTGAAATTTAAAGGGAAAAAATTGTATATATCTAGTGAGAGAAAAAACAATCACAACTACATATGTACAAATACATATAAATAAATAATATGGCTCTAATTGCAGAAAAATACCACAGAAATATTAACAACCAATGAGCTAAGATTTATATAGGTGGAATGGGAATAAGAGGGCACAAAGAAAGAAAGAAGAACTTAAGAGATGTCTACAGGAAAGAGAAGTTATTTTGAGAGGAAAGAGGGAGAAGGGATACTAAGAGTGTGGGATGAAAACCCAGCTAAGACAGGGAAAAATTAATATTTAAAATGGAAAAAGGCAGGAGGAAGGACAGGAGGATGGCAAAATGGAGTAACAGAGGGGAACAGTGAAATTTAAGATTTGAAATACAAAGACAGTCACTAGCTAGAAATAAGACTGAAGGACTGTAACAACAACCACCTTATCCACTACAAGACTGATAAAGGTTGAGAGAAAACACAGGTATTTAAGAGTGGGAAAAAGAATGTGAGATGTCCAATGACAGGAAAAATGGTTTTGAGAGGCTGGAGGGGGTAGAAATAGTTAAGAGTGCAGAATGTAAACAAGTTGTAACAAATAAGAAAACAAAATTTGAAACAAAAGTAAGAAGAGTAAAGAAGGTGAAAGAAGAGGGTAAAAGAAGGAAGGAGCAAAATATGAGATTTGAAATAAACTATAACATAAAATCTAGGGACTTAATATACACAAACTTGATGAAATGAATGTTAAAAAACTATGCAGGAGAGAAAATATGGCAAATCATGAAGAAAACAGCAATGGTTTTCATCTCAGTAGCATCTAGTATTTACCACTGTGTTTTTCTTTCTGGATCCGCCTCTGGTGATGTCAGGTGGTGTCCCAGTCTGGTTTTAGGCAGCCTGTTCAAGACTATAGTGATCCCTTACCTATCGTGGGAGTTAAGTTCCAGAGACCCCCACATAGGTGAAAATCCATGAAGTAGCAGCGTTATATTTATTTCATTATTTATATATATTTTAAGGCTTTATAAACCCTTCTTCCCACACTCCTATAAACCTTTTCCATTTTGTTATTAACCTTTCCCACACTCTTATAAATACTTCGTATGCTCTTAAACACTCTGTACACTCTTAAACCCACGTAATTTTAACAACATATAAAATTCTATATGGGTATTCACTAGTGAAATATACAGTTGTCCCTCGCTATATCGTGGTTCACTTATTTGTGGCTTCACTGTACTGCAGGTTTTTTAAAACCCATGGGACGACTGTACAAGGGCTCTACTGTCTATGGCTGACTCCTTCAGTTGTTCACCTAGTTACTCTATAATCAGCAGTCAGGCTTAAGCTCCACAGGGTGGGGCAGAGTAACCCCTGTGGGCAGACTACTGCTTCCCCTCAGGCTGATGCCACTCAGAGGTGGGTGGTCTGCCTAAGCAAGATGGCTTCTGCAGAATGGGGGATGATTTAGCACCAGGGTTCTGGTAGCTGTTCTCTCAGTCCTCTCCCCAAAGTCACTGGCCCCAGTCTTTCCTCAAGTGTCTCTAGTCTTCTCTGTCCTCGCTTTGCCAGAGCCCAAAGTTAGTAGCTACAAATGAAAATTTATTCACTGGCCCTTTAAAAGGCTCTTTTCATCTCCAGCTGTCTGTCTTTGGCAGAGAGAAACCCTGCCACTTTTTGCAGCTGGATGTTTTCTGGGTACTTTTCAGGCTCTGGTGGTGTTGGCTGGGGAGCCCAGCTTGGGGGTTAGACCCCGCACTTCTCAGTGGGAATCCCCCAGAAATATTCCTCTAGCACTTCAGCTGCCGCCTGTGGGAGCCCAGTCAGCCCTCTTGCATCTCCTCTGCACTCTGTACCAGTCATGTTGTGGTGAAGCTGTGTCTTCCGTCTGTTCATGGTTACAAGGCTTCTCTCCTGCTATTGTTCATTGCTTATTCCAGATGATTTCTCCGCAATTTTTTAAAGATCTCAGATTGGTCCTGGGAGGAGGTTAGTGTAGCTTCCACTCACTCCTCTGCCATCTTGGATCTCCTGTTAATCTTGGTTTCTAATATCATTCCCACTAAAAGAAACCAGGGATTCTCAAAAAAAAAAAAAAAAGGGTAATTACAGGGCTGGGGTAGGGAAGCTATAATGAGAGCCCAGGACACCTTGTTATGCCAGAAAATAGTCATGTTAAAAAAAATAAAATATGAGGTAAAAATCATCCTCAATGGATGCCTAATTCTGTGGAAATTTTTTATAAGAATGAGGATATCTTCTATATGGTCATAAAGTTTCTTTCTTTCATTCACTGCTTATTATTATTGGGGGAAAGCAAACCAGTTTTACAGTGGAAACACTAGCTGACACCTTGATGCGTCACCAAAATTAATATCACTAATGACAGATAATCATGTGCCTCCAAATATGATATCCAGAAAAAGACACAACATCATTTACACATAATTTTGGGCAAAAATGAATAACCTCATTCTAATTAAGAGGAAACATCAGACAAATACAAAATGAGAAAAGGTTGTTTTTTTTTATTTTTAAGGGAGAGGGAGGTACTATATTCTTCAAATGTCAATGTTAAAGTGAAATTTTAAAAAGGAACAGAAAAACAATGCTTAAGAGACATGATAACTAAATGTTATGCCTGCCCATGGACTAAATTCTGAACTGTAACAGGTGAAATCGCTGTAGAGGACACTGTTATATCAGCTAACAAAACCAGAATATGAACAATACATTACATAAAAGTAGTATATCAATATAAATTTATGAAGTCGATAACTGTACTGTAGTTATATAGACTAATATCCATTATTATGAAATACAAACTAAATCATTTAGGGTAAACAGTCATGATGTATATAACTCACTCTCAAATGGTTTAGAAAAAAAATTCTGTAGGAACAAACACACATACAGTATGCACAAATGACAAATAGGGTTAAATTATTATCAACAGCCAATCTAGGTAATAAAAATATCGTGTTCCTTGCACAATTTTTATTTTATTTTCTAGGCATGAAATTATTTCAAAATATTTACTTTCCATGTAGTAATGAAAACATCTAAAACCTAATAATTATTTCTAAAAATATTAAAAAGTACTTCTGTCTTCCAGAAACCAAGGTCATTTGAGCCTACTTTTTTCTCCTTGGCATTATGCTTCAAGGCCAATGCTTTTTGTTGGTATCCCATTTAACCCTCATAACAAATCCTAAGTTTATACTCAACAGAAATATATCCAAATGCACACTAAGAGAAATATACAGGAACATTCACATCTACTCATAAAAGCCCCAAAGTAGAAGGAGCTCAAATATCCATCAATAATGCAATGTACAAAATAAGTTGTAGTATAATCATACAATGGAATATTAAAGCAATGATTCTCAAATTCTGTGGTCTCAGGAATCCTTTGCACTCTTAAGAAAGTATTAAGGGTAATCATCCTCCCTTCCCTCTACCCAAAATCTTTAGTTTATGTGGGTTATTACTATCAATATTTACTTTTTTAGAAATTGAAACAGAGAAAACATAATATATCAACTGCATTGGTAATCTAAACCTCCCAACAAATAAAAGTACAGGACTAAATAACTTCATCAGTGACCTCTACCAAACACTTAAAGAAGAATTAACACCAATCTTCTTCAAACTCATCCCAAAACCTGAAGAAGAGGGAATATTTCCAAATTTATTTTACAAAGTCAACATTACCTTGATACCAAAGCTAGACAAAGATAATACAAGAAATTACAAACCAATACCCCTAATGAACAAAGATGCAAAAATCTTCAAGTTACTAACAAACCGATTGTAAAAACACATTAAAAAGTTCATACACCATAATCAAGTGGGATTAATCCATGGCATACATGGATCACTTAATAAAGGCATAAATAACAGGCCATATATAACAAGCTTTCACAACTAAGATTGTGAAACCTTTCGTCTAAGAACAGAAGCAAGACACGTGTGCCTACTCTCATAACTTCTATTCAACATATTACTAGAAATCCTAGACAGAGAAATGAAGCAAGAAATAAAAGACATTCAAATTGAAAAGATGTAAAACTGTGCCTGTTTGCATATAACAAGGTATTATATAAAGAAACTCTAAAGACTCCTCCAAAAAACTGTTACAACTAATAAGTGAATTCAGCAAAGTTGCAAAATACAAAATCAACATTAAAAAATCAGTTTCATTTTTATATACTAACTATTCAAAAATTTCTTTCAAGCAATCCAATTCATTATAGCATCAAAAAGAATAAAATACTTAAAAATAAATTTAACTAAGGTGAAAGATCTTATACACTGAAAACTGTAAGACACTGATTAAAGAGACTGAAGATGACACAAATAAATAGAAAGATATTTTGTGCTCATGGATTGGAAGAATATTATTAAAATGTCTGTTACCCAAAGCAATCTACAGACTGAACACAATCCCTAGCAAAATTCCAATGGCATTTTTCAAAAAAGAAAAATCCTAAAATTCATATGGAACCACAAAATGTGCCAAATAGCCAAAGCAATCTCGAGCAAAAGGAACGAAGTTGGAGTAATCATACTATTTGATTTCAAATTATATTATAAAACTATGATAACTAAAACAGTATAGTCTTGTCATAAAAAGACACATAGAACAAAGAAACAGAATCTCATACATAAACCCAAGCATATATAACCAACTAATCATTAGCAAAGTCACCAAGAATACATCATGGGGAAAGGATAGTTTCTTCAATAAATAATGTTGGGAAAACTGGACAGCCACAGGCAAAAGAATGAAATTGAACCCTTATCTTACATCATACATAAAAGTCAACTAAAAATAAAGATGTGAACATAATAACTGCAACCATAAAACTTCTAGAAGAAAACAGGGAACAAGTACCCTGACATTGGTCTTAGTGATTTTTGTTTATTTGACACAAAAAGGAAAAGCAAAAACAAACAAGTGGGACTACATCAAACTAAAAAACTTCTACACAGCGAAAGAAATGATCATACCAGACAAGGACTTAATATTCAAAATAGCTATGGAATTCATACAACTCAATAGCAAAAAACAAAAACAAATAATCCAACTTACAAAAGGGCTAAGAACTTCAATAGAAATTGTTCCAAAGAAGACATACAAATGGTCAATACATACATAAAAAGATGTTCAACATCACTAATCATAAGGAAAACATAAATCAAAACAACAAAGAGCTATGACCTCATACCTGTTCAAAGGGTTATCGTAAAAAAGACAAGAGAAAACGAGTTTTGGTGAAGGTGTTGAGAAAAAGCAACCCCTGTGCCCTCTTGGTGGAAATGTAAACTGAAATAGCCTCTATGGAACACAGTTCTTCAAAAAATAAAATAAAATTATCATCATCCAGCAATCCTGCTTCTGGGTATACATCCAAAGATGATGAAATCACTATCTAGAAGAAATATCTGTATTCCCATATTCATTGCATAATTACTCCCTATAGCCAAGACATAGAAACAATCTTAAGTTCCTGAAGTATGAATGGATATATACAATGAAATATTATTTGGCCATAAAAAGGAAATCCTGTCTTTTGTGACAACTTTGAGGACACTGTGCTAAGTGAAATAAGTCAGACAGAGAAAGACAAATACTATATGCATGTATTCCACTTACATGTGGAATCTAAAAACATTGTACTGTTAGAACAGAAAGCAGAATGGTGGTTGCCAGGGGGTGATGGAAGGGGAAATAGGACACGCTGGTTAAAGGGTACAAACTTTCAGTTATCAGATGAGTAAGCTCCAGAGATCTCATGCAGAGCATGGTGACTATAGTTAATAATACTGTATTGCATACTTGAAAATTGCTATGAGAGTAAACCTTTAATATTCTCACCATAACAACAACACAATGGTAATTGTGTGAGTAAAGGATATGTTAATCAACCTTATTGTGGTAAACATTTCACTACATATATATAAAATCATCACACTATATATCTTAAGCTTACACGATGATTTATGCCAATTATATATCAATAAAACTGGAAAAAAAAGCGTTAAATCGGTACAGATGATCCATACCGGGTATCATCCAAAATGACTTGAAGTAGACATTTTGTTACAGGTAGCTCTAATAATTATTAAAATTATTTCAAATCTCTATAGTTTATACATCATGATGAAGTAATAAGGAAGTACACACTTGCACATGCACACAAAAAAAAACAGGTAAAACAACCTATAAATTAAATTAAATTAAACCTTTAATTTAAAATGGGCTACACATGAATTTAAAATAATTTGCCACTAAATTCTTTAATAAAAATAAAAACCTAAGATGTAGCATAATACATTATATTTCTAGAACAAATCGTAACTAGCTTTACATATTTTTCTAACAAATTATTCTCAAAAACTCACTTCAAGGTGGCTTGTCTGTATTGTGGAAGGTTATCAAAACCATAGAATAGCACTGGTTTATCAAATACACTGTCATGTTACTTTGTCTGCAAAGTTAATATGCAAAGTTAATTGGTACACTAGCTGCTTCTGATTATAATCAGAGCAATCTATGACTAACCAGTTAAAATTAAATTGACAAATGAAAACCTTACTATTAGGCACACGTGACATTAGGTTTACTAACTGAGACTAAGTGAGATGCACAGGAAGAACTGAGTTCATATGTGTGCTAGCAAGCATATAATAAAAACGTGATATTTAAGGACTTCCGGCCAAGATGGAGGCATAGGTAGATGCACTGTGCCTCCTCGCACAACCAAGATAGGGACAACAACGATATAGAAACAAAATAACAACCAGAACTGACAGAAAATTGAAGTGTATGGAAGTCGGACAACCAAGGATTTAAAAATAGACACATTCATCCAGACCGGTAGGAGGGGTGGAGTCGGGCCGGGTGAGGGACTCGGAGCGGAGAGTTGAGCACCCAGGGCAGCACACAAGTCCGCAGCAGGCAGATCCTGGGTGCACAAGCAGCGGTGGCTGGTGGGCCCCGGCCAGGGGGTGGCGACTGGCAGACCCAGTGAGGTGGACATTGTGAAGCAAGGCACTGCACACAACTCAGGGTCCCACCACCGGGAAATAGAGCTTTGGGTCACTGACTGAAAAGGAAGGTCCCACGGGGTGCACAGGCCCACCCACACCAGAATTGGCGCCAGAGGGGCCCGGTTGGCTTGCAGAAAGTGGTGGAAGGGTCTGGGGTCCTACAGAAAGCAGAGCAAGCGCCATTGTTCCTTCTCGGACCCCGCCCCCACATAAACGTCACAACCCTGCGACTGGGGTGCCCCGCCCAAGTGAGCTCCTAAGGCCCCGCCCCTCACTACAGGAGCTCGACAAGACCAAAA
>CM052540.1:117820304-117889905 GCA_028533065.1 Trachops cirrhosus
AAAAAAAATGTGTCTTTTGTTTCATGGGAAAAACTAAACGAACTTTTTGGCCAACCCAAAAGTTTCATCCATTGTAACAAATGTATCGCTATGGTGAGGAATGTTGACAATGGGGAGGACATGCCTGTGTCAGGGCAGGGGTATTTGGGAAACCTGTGTTCCTGCCTCCTAATATTGCTGTGAACCTAAAATCTTTCAAAAAAACAAAGTCTTAAAAAGTGGGAGGCGAAGTGTGGTTTTGGAAATCATCAGAGCCTTCCACTTCCCTCTAGCTCAGCGATTTTCAACCTTTTTCATTTAATGGCACATGAACTAAGTACTAAAATTCAGTGGCACACCAAAAAAAATTTTCTTGTTTATTTGACAAAAAAAATAGGTATAATACTGATTCATCTGCACTGGAAGGCTATTGTTATGTTGGCTGTTGTCATTTTTTTAATTTGACAATCTAATGGAAAAGAGGTCAATGGCCCTGACTAAATAGTGAGGCATTGCAAGTTTTAAAAACTTGCCAGGCATTCCAGTTGAAAATCACTGCTCTGGCAAAAAGGTAAGAAAAGATAAGGGAGGTAAATTAATTTCCAGAAATTTTGGGAATGTTTCTCAAGCATGGGGAATAATTTAAAAAGGCTGATATATTCTAAAAACAAATACAACAAAAGGGGTATGCAGGGGGCAATTTTTTACCTAATTAGATTACAAACGAAGATTATCAGGGACTATGCTTAAACTCATGAACTGATGAGGCAGAACATAAAATTTTCCAGCAAAAGAAACTCCTGGACTCTTTTTTGCTTAAAACACCATTGCAAGTGCCCTTCAAGCGACCTATGTCTATGTAAGAGCTACTTGAATGGCTTTTTTAAGTATGCCATGTAAGCTGAGGCTACCTCTGCATAAAGACAGGAGAATGAAATGGGACACACATTTTGTTCACCAATGTATAACTAAATAACAAAACATATACATTCAAAAACAGCACAATTTTGTCAGTAACAACCCCATTAAGAAAGACACACAACCTTGTAAGGTAAACCAGAGAAAGTAATGGCCAACTACACAAGTAGAAGTTTCTGCTGAGGCTTAGTGTGGCTCTACTTGCATCTCCCAGGAGCAATTCTTGGAAGTTAAAAACAAATCATAAGATTTCTCACAATAATCCCAAATTTAGAAGTAAGTGGATTGAGAATATATCCTTATTTTTTTCTCTCTGCTTAGAAAAATGGAAATGCCTGCTAGAGAATGATAGATGAAAGTGATATGGACAGCTAGAACCTGGGCTGCCTCTCACGAGTCAGTTTTTAGGCTCCAGGACTCTATCCTAGATTTTCAGAATGACAGTGGTAGTTCCCTTGCAAATGGAATTACCAGCCCAGTTAATTTACTTTTAGATTATATAAATCTACAAAATTCCACCAGAGTACATGCCCTTGACTGCTAGATCATACTGCCTCACTTCAGGTTCCCTGGCCACAGAAATTGACTCAGGGATGAATCCCCTTTGGGTCAATGAGAATTCTTCTCTGGGATTTTTCTGCTAGTAGGGAACTTTTGCATTTTTAAAAGAAAGGACCATCATCTCTAAACATAGATGATGCCTGAGTGTTTTAGGTAAGAATGAAGAGAGTCAAGTAGAGCTAAGTTTATTTTTGATAGGGAGTAGGAGGACACCATGACAACCTCACTTGGACTCGTGGTCTAGTTCTGTGTAATGCCCATCATACCCAATTGTGAGCTCAAATATTCCCATCTACTTTTATTTTGTTTTGCATTCCCTCCTTCTCCTTCTCCTCCTCCCCCTCCTCCTCTTCTTTTTCCTTCTCCTTTTTCTTCTTTGCTTAATTTGGTTTGAGTTTTAATTTTTTCTGTCACTTTGGACCATAAGATTAATAGATGATAACTTACACTCCAACCAGCATGAAAGTTCTATTTCTTCTGACTCTGGAAAATATGAACGCATGAGTTAGCAGAGAGAAGAGCATCAGATATGGGAGAAAGGCAAGAAAAATACTTTATGCATAACTTGACATAACTGGGTTCAATTGCGGACAGTAAGGTTTTTTAAAAATAAAAGTAGAGACACCAGGTAGAAAATTAATTTCACAGAAAAACATCTAACAGGGGTCTGTACAAACAGAAGAAAGAAGAGTTGAGGAATAGATGAATTTGGTTTCACCTACTGATTTTTTTTTTTATTTTCTACATAGCAGATTCAAGAAAAGGAGAAGCTTTTAAGGAAGGATGCTCAGTAAGCAGCTTCCTAAAACCCCTTATTTCTGTAGCTGAAACTGCTAGAAATTTAAAAAGCCACAATACCTTTCCTTGTGTTCTGGAAGAATACTGCCATAGTCTTGTGGTTCAGAAGCTTTTGATCGTAGTTCCTACATCAAAAGCATCCATAGAGAGAGCTCCAGATTGTAAGCAGTACTTTTGTTAAAGCTCATCCATCTGAACCAGCAATGGACTTTCAATAAACAGGGCATTCTGCTTTGTGAATCATCAGAACTGGAGGTAGTTTTAAAAAAAACGACCTTTTTTGTTGTAGATGTAAAAGTCACTTTTGTTGTATATATTTCTGAGAAAAATAAATCTTATCCTCATCTGTGTTTTTCAAAAATGAAATTAAAAATGTATAGGATAATTTTCTATTATCCTATATACAATTTTCTATTTTTCTATTATAGATGATGAAGTTTGATGTCTAACATGGTATGTTTATTTGCTTAATATTCTTTCTAGAAAGTTTTATCCTGTAAAAGAGGGGGATAAAACTTTCAAAATTGCTCATAGGAAGTGGAAATGGATACAGGGTACTGATTCAAAGGGGAACCATAGAGGAACTTCAAAAAGTATGTTTCTTGAGAAAAAGAAAAAATAAACTATTTTACTCAGAAGGTAAAAAGAGTTCAAGTCCAAGAAGAGAGCTTTGGATTAAGGATATAGGAGGTCATTGCTGACTTTCAGGAATGTATGAAAAGGACACAAGAAAGCATTAGAGGGCAATGTCTTTGCCTTTGTACTTATTCCTTACTCTGTTCTCAAGCCAGGTCCTGAAAAGAGAAAAATTATGAACAAAATTACAAGGCTCCGAAGACTTATCCCACCGTGAGGGATTCCGTTCTTCAGCCAAGCCTTGAATCTGACTTAGATAGTGACAGCTTTTAAATAAATAAAAACAGACATCTTCCTTTTTCTTACCTTTCTTCTTTCTTTCCTTACATAATTCTTTGTTTTTAAGTTTTGTTTATTGATTTTAGAGTGAGAGAGAGGAAGGAAGAGAGAAAAAGAGAGAAACATTGGTTCGTTGTTCCATTTACTTAAGTATTCATTGGTTGATTCTTTTTTGAGCCCTGACCCAGGATTGAACCCACAACTTTGACCTATTGGGAGGATGCTCTAAGCAACCGAGCTACCCAGCCACGGGGCCTTTCATACTTCTTTTAAAAATCTGTTTGTGTGTTTGTTTTTTAAGGATTAAGAAGTTTTAACATTCCCCTGATATCTAGAATGGTCTGACTGGGAGAGGGGCTGACAAGAGAAAACCTAGGCCACAATAGTTAAGAAGGACAATGTTTCCTGAGGCAAAATCAGTCAAAGAACAAGTTCTTTCTAGCACTGACTCTAGACCACCAGCCGAGGAGTCTAATTAGTTTGCTTCTCTGACCTTGATTGCTACCTTTAAACGAAGCCTTAAAGCTTCTTGTCTCCTAAACTTGCCAAGCCCTGATTTTTCAGCCTTGTCAGCAGTCTTGCCCTGCCCAGACCTCTTGCTGTCTGACCGCAGTGCTTCACTAACCTCGTTTGTGTCACAACCTGCTGCTTATTCCTCTTTGGAAAGGCCTATCTAAGAGGTAGCTCCTTACACAAGTGGAAAGACATTAGAGTATTGATGGAGTCAAGACCAAGGAATAAAAACTCAAGGGCGGAGGGTGTAAACTTGGAAATAGAGGGTGTAGGTGGAATGGGAAAGGGTAAACTTGATAGTCTATCCTTTCTGCAAAATAGGTTACAAATCCTTTTCAAAGAAACAGTATAAATTTTATAGTATGTGAATTATGTTTCAATAAAGTTGTTTCTTTTTTTAAAAAGAAGCTAGTATAACAGGTGGGATAAAATTAGAAAAGTATTGACTTTGAAAATTACATTTATATTAGCATGGCAGTTCCTAATTATGTTTCCCTTAATGATGTTTCTATATTGGGTGATTGCAATTGTCTATATGTTCTTCTCTTCCTTTCTCATTGAAATATTAGATTTCTCCGGAATTCCACAGAACCTGTTCTATTTCTTAGTGGTCATCCCAGGGAAGAAACAAATGGAGCATAACTATGTATTTCCAAATCAACAAATGCAAACATGATGTACATACAAAATATTTTAATGCATACATAGTATTATGCATTAGATTTTTAGGCTTTCTCTATATGTAGACTATGCAACCAACAGTGGCTTGAATCACGGAGACATGTAATCGTGTCATATGACAAAGATGGTTTCAGGATGGCAGAGCAACAAAATGTGGGCTTTCCCCTGATGGGCACACATAGGCACACACATAGAAGCCCCCACATGTTCCTCACCAGAAAACACACAGGAAGGCGAAGGAAGGAAAGTTAAATCTCCTCACTTTCTACTTTTTTTTTTAACCAAGGAGGAAAGTCTTCTTAAGATGCTACCAAGCAACTCCCTATTATATTTCAGTGGCCAAAACGGGTCACATTGCAAACCCCTAAGCATTATGGGAGGCTGGGGAAATGGATAACTGCTCTTACAAAGCTTTAGAGAAACAAGGGCAAGAAAAGAGGGGACTAGAAATTATGTAACTGTCTGCTATAGTAATTCACTTGGGGAAAAGGACAATAAAACCAAAAAATATTTACTTGAGAAATTTCTGATATGAGCAGATTTCATTTAAACTAAAGTAAGACTTAAAAACTGAGGACTAAATTTTGAGAAAAAAATAGCATACTTGAATAGCAGACAAAATTTCAAAAACCCAAACATAAGCATATGAAAATATGTTATGAAAATAGATCTGATTAAGATAGCTTTGTTTTTGAATTCCACTGAGTTTAGGACTACAGATTTCTTGTAGTACTAGCTGTTCCTGGAATTCTCCTGTATCATTCAGTGCCTCCAGAGTAGATGCCTACCAGCTAAGAGCCTGGATGTTTCTATCTCAAACAAGTTAGGTGAGTGTTTCTAACAACCACTCCTAACAACAGTATTTATTTTCCTTTCCATCTGAATTTTGAATTGTGTCGCATTTATCATCCCTATATTTCTCAAAGAGGTTTAAAGTAAAACACTTCAGATCCTAAATATGATTCTAGAGGATGAAGAAGAAAAGTGCTGATATGTGGAGAAATGTAACCTAATTCTTAGACCTTGGGTCCTTGTAAAAGCAAAAAAAGAAAAAAACCCAAAATATTAGAAAAGAAAAGCAACTGTTGTTTTGTGGGTTTTTTTGGTTTGAATTTATATTTTTATTAAATTTATTGGGGTTAGATTGGTTAATAGAATTATACAAGGTTTCAGGTATACAATTCTACAATATGTCATCTGTATATGGTATTGTGCGTTCATCACCCCAAGTCAAGTCTCCTTCCACCACCATTTATACCCCCTTTATTTTCTTCTACCTCCCCCATATCCCCTTCCTTCTGGGAAACATCATACTGGCAAAACAGTTTTAATGAATGTTTTTCATTCAAACTGTGTTGAAGTCATGTTTTGAAGGTGTACTCCTAATTAGTAACTTGTAAACTTAAAGAGTATCTTTTGTATGTTTTTTATTATACAAAATGAGAAAAAGAACCACCCTAGTTTACTTTTTAATTTATTTTTTAATCTAGTTTTTAATCGTCACCAGAGAACATGCTTATTGATTTTAGAGAGAGGGAAAGGGATGGAGGGAAACATTCACGTGAGAGAGAAACATCAGTTGGTTGTTTCTCTCACGCACCTCCACTGGGGCTTGGTCTGCAACCTAGGTATTTGCCTGGACCTGGAATTGAACCCATGACCTTTTGGTTTATGAAATGATGTTCCAACCAACTGAGCCACCTGGCCAGGAATCCCACTGGTTTATTTTTCACTGTCATTAATAAGTGGAGATGTTGTTCATATATTCTAGTTTTAATAACTTTGAATATATTGACCCTTGGGTTTTTATTTTGAAAGAAGGTAACTAGAATTGATTAAAAAGCACACTTTATGCACTATGAGGTGATTCTATAGTATAGAAACAGAAGTTGTTAGACACAGTTAAAATTTAAACTTCAGTTTCTGTTTTCCTTCTACTGTATCAATCCTCTCTCTAAGGATAAATACAAAAATTATTACCAAATTTTCCTTATAATGGAGAACATTCTTTCCAAAGATTATACACAAAAGACATTAAAGAAGAAAGCAGATTCATGATTAAGAATCTATGGGGACCCACTTGGAACCCCAGAGTTGGTATGAATATTATTTTAAGCTGAAGACATTTGAGATTCAACAGATGCAGAAAGAAGTTGCCTTGGAGATTTCCTTATTAAAAGCAGAAACTTTTGGGAAAAGAAATTTCCATAAATTTACTCTTCTGGCAGCTCTTATGCCCAGAAAGGAAGCCAGGAGTAAACCTACCATAAATCCCCACTTTCTGGGGAGTTTTATAGCCTCGAAGAAGAAAGACCACCAGTACAAACATTATCACACACTTTTTATCTCTTCTTCATTCTCTTAAAACTCGTTTGTCTCTCTTAAAAAAAATTATTTATTGTTCCCATGGAAAACTTTTCTCCCCTCTCCTTTTCCCTTGCTAAGTCAGATATATAAACCTCTAACTTCAACTGATTAATGAGCTACCCACTTCCTTTGTTAGTTCCCTTAAGCACAAAAGCAAACAATTTTTGTTTTGTCAATTTAATTTGCAAGCCTCTACTTACTACAAATAAGAAGGTAGAGAAAAAGTGTTTTTCCTCCCCACAAGTCTGCCAGTTTTCACAAGTGGTGCTATTGGCATTTTGGAGGGGACAGTTCTTCACTGCATCAGACTGTCCCATAATTTCAGGACATTAAGTGTCCCTGGCCTTGGCCAGTAAAGCTCACAGGCCCCACTCCCCTGCCATTTGACAATGTGTTAAACAAAAATATCCTACACTTACTCTACGTAGGGATGTCAGATACAGAAAGACCAGTTCAAATTATATTTCAGATTATTTCAGATTAATTTTTATAAGTACATTCCAAATATTACATGGACCATACTTATACTAATAAATTATTTGCTGTTTGTCTGAAATTCAAATTTAACAGGGCTTCCTGTATTGTTAATAGGCTTTATTCTTTTAGAGCTATTTTAGATATGCAGCAAAATTAAAAGGAAGGTACAGAGATTTCCCATATACCTCCTTCCCCCACCCATACATAGCTTCTTCCATTATCAGTATCTCCTTCCAGAAAGGCACATTTCTTGCAATTGATACATCTGCACTGACACATTGTTATTACCCTAAGACCATAGATTACATTAGGGTTCCCTCTTGGTGTTGTACATTTTATGGGTTTGGATAAATAGGTAATGACATACATCAACTATTACAGTATCATATAGAGTAGTTTCATTGCCCTAAAAATCCTCTGTGCTCCAGCCTCATGTCTTTTTATATGCTAAATCTGGCAAACCTAACCCAAAAGCTCCCTAGAGTGGTGATACCACCCAACCCCTCATGAGAGCTACCACTTCTCAGAAAGAGCATTGCCAGCTTGCTGAACATTCTCAAGTTCAAAATATTGCAATCATTTATTCATTCAGCTAATACAGATTTGCAATATATAAAGTGTTTAGTAAGTGTCTTATACTTAATTAGATGTTGTAAAACACCAAACTAAATAAGACATAATCCCTAATCTCCAGGGACTGTTGAATGCTGGCTCAGTTAAATCGCTTAAACCTGCTGGTAAGACAAAGCTGAGTTTATTTTTACTCCAGTAAGAGAGAGCACTATGACAGCAGTGTTAATAGTGTCTCAGCTAGAGAAGGGCAAAGTTGGGATATTTATTGAGATTTTGAGGTTTGATTTAAAGCAAATCTTTTAACTCTGGAAGAGAGGGGTGTTGTTAAGTAGGATTGAGTATGGATCATTATATGGATTCCATGAATGTTATAGTTTAGAGTTGGCGGACACAACAAGGTGAGATTTTTGTGGCAATTTCTAGGTTGTAAACTGTTGTTTGATACCTTCTTTTGAAAAGTTGATAGTTCTCCCCAAATTCTACTGTTTGACATTTTCCTTCATATCAAAATAGTTAATTCGTGGTTGCCTAGTCCTGGGAAAGTCAATGGTTATCCTGGACAATTATGCCTGGAATTTTAGTGAGGCAAACTCTATGTTGTGCTAGTCTAGAAAGGTCATAAGTTTCCCAAAAGAATTTATAATTTATCAAAGTAAAGTTCATTAGCTAGGACAGATTTATAAATCCTTTACTTATGACAGACTACAGGCTTATAGGCTATTCAAAATTTTGCCAGGCCAGAAACAAAGACACAATTAAGATTCCTGTGTCTCACTGGCTTTTTCTCTCAGACAACGGATTGCCAACTCTTTTGAAATAACAATGTCTTTGTACAGTGTTTGTAGGAAGCAGTTATGTGACTTAACTAAGTCCTTGGTAATGAAATCTCTTCTTTGGGAACCTAAATTTGAACAGGCCTCTTGAAAGTTAAAATGAGCCCTTCAACAGCCTCGCACTGTGGTTTTTCTAACAGTAGTCCCAGTTGCTACACCAGTGGAGACATCAGCAACTTGTTTTGGGAGCTTCCTTTAAATCTGGTGTTTCTTCCTGTCTGGTTTAGCTCAGTTGATTAGAGCATTGTCCCTAACCGAAAGGTTGCAGTTTCAATTTCCAGTCAGGGCACGTACCAGGTTGTGGGTTTGATCCCTGGTCCGAGTGCACATGGTCTCCAGTCTGGATGTGTACAGGAGGCAAGTGGTTGATGTTGGTCTCTAACATCGATGTTTCTCTCTTTCTCTCTCTAAAAGCAATGAAAAAAAATGTCCTTGGATGAGGATTAAAAAAAAATTTGATGTTCCTTCATGCTGTACAATCTTTGATTTTCACTGAACAAACACCACATGTCACCATAAGTAAGCTTAACTTCTATGAAATCCTATTACCTTCTCTGTTACATATTTCTGATCATTGTTATAATACTTTAAATCCTGCTACTATCCTTCCGTTACCTGAAGAAGATGAAACTTGTAACTGTCAAACCTCTGTGAATCCATGTTCTGGGTAAATTTATTAGAAATTCCTTTAGAAACTGCAGACTTAACATTTTTTTAATAAGGGGAAATTTATTTTGAAAGTCACAGAGGTAGAAGAAGTGATCAGTAGAAGAAATGGGCTCAGAAAGCAAGTTACAGAGGCAGAAGAAGGGCCTTTGGAGCTTAGAAGAGAGAAAAGTAAAGGTAATTTGGAGACTGGCGGGGTGGGAAGCTGTGGGCTTCCTTCCAGTAGGGAGAGCTCCCTTAACCTTGCTTTTGATAGACCATGTTTTAAAACCAAAATAGAAAAATGTCAGGTAAAATAACACTGTAAACAAACAACAATAATTCATTTCACCCCTAAAATATAATCCTTTGCCAGAAGGAAAAATCTGCTCACGCAGCAGAACTCACTGTGCTTACTAGAGCTCATTACTAGATAAGAGCATTAATGTTTACAGGGATAGTCGCTGTGCCTTTAGAATAGTCCATGAAGTTGAAATGCTCTGGAGACAAAAAGGGTTCTTGACCACAGGAGAAGCCCAATTAAGAATGGTCAGCAAATTTAAAAAGTTGTTTTCTAAGGCGGTAGCTACTATAAAATTAAGAGCTCATAAAGGAAATGCTCTGGCACTCAACTCCGATCCTAGCCTTCACAATACCTCGAAAAAATACATCTTTGAAGAGGTTCTAAGAGTCTATTATAGAATGCCAGCATTCAACAGAGATTACAATCTAGCCAGGTGAAAGAAACCTGTCAGTTAGTGAATGACAATGAGGGGTGGAAGTACTGTGACAGAAGTAGACTATGGGGCAATATATGGAGAGGTGCACTTGTAGGAAAGGGTCAGTTTAAACAGGGATGAAGAGTAGTGATGTATGGAACAGTTTCTTAGAAGAAGGTACCCATTAGGTAAGTCTTTGGAAGCTGGGGGTGAGAAGGGAAAAGTGAGCGCTTCCCAGGCAAAGTGAGCAGCCCAAGCAAAGGTTATGAAAGAGCTTGGCCAGTCTGGGGACTTGCAAACATTTTGGGTTGGTTAGAGCAGTTGAGTGAGAAATAAGAGATGATACATTTATTGTGGAAATGTGTGTACCTTGTTCACAGCCTCAGATAAAGCAAAATAGAGGAGAAAAGGTAATTTGATAAAAGTATTCCTTGTTTAATTGAATGTTTCACCTGAAAAGCTTCTATTTTTACTATTATAAATGTCTTGATTCTGATCAATAGTCTTACTTTTTTAACTGCCCTAGGACTTAGCTTTAAGAAAAGAATTATGCCACATGTTCAGTTGTACTGATAGACTTTCTCCCACCATAATCCAGTTGCTACAAATTTTTCAAATCTCATTCTGGATAAGCATACATTTCTGCAACTGCATCTACTTTTAACCAGATGTTATTTAACTGGTAAAGCAGTCATGTTCTGATATTCAAGCACACAAAGCAATTTATAGACATGGACAATATCCTTTTAAAATCCTCACCTGAGGACATGTTTCCATTTAGAGAGAGAAAAAGGAGGGCAGAGAGAGAGAGAGAGAAATATCAATTGGCTGCCTCCTGAAGGTGCCCCAATCAGGGATGGAACCCACAGCCTAGACTTGTGCCCTTACCAGGAATAGAACTGGCAACTTTCTGGTTAATGGAACCAACCAACTGAGCCACACAGCCAGGGCAGGACACAGACATTATTCTTATAGATGAATAACAAATATATATTTGTATATGTGCCTGTGTATATATCTGTATGTGTGTACCCACAAGTACCATTTCTATTTTTGTAATGTCTATTTATACCTAAACCCAACATTCCATGCTATCACCTACTGGTTTCCCAATTATTATTGTTAAGCAGCATTGTTGCTAGTAAACTTTGTACATGCAGAGAAGTATTACAGTAAACCAGCTGAAGCACAATTCGGTGTCCTTACCCAGTAGGTTTTTATTTGGAACATAAGCAATGTAGACCCTAATGATAGACACAGAGACATGTCATATCTTTGTTTCCTTTTCTTTTTTGTGACCTCAGGTTTAGAGAGTTAAGATAATAATCACACTTCTTTGTTTATGGCACATTGCCACCATTTGTGCAAACTTTTTCTACAACCCCTTACTTTTAAACATTTTAGGTAAGTCTAATATTTTACATGTATACTCCCATCGCCCAGATGGAAACAAAGTTCTAGCTAGGAGTCAGAAAAGTCAGGGTGTGGACCCTAATTTTTTGCCACTTAATGAGCATGTAATCTAGGTAAATGAGTTAACCTCTCTGAGACTTCATTTTCTCTACTGTAAAGTGGGAATAATAATAACTGCCTCACAGGGTTGTTGAGAGAATTGGATTTTGAACTTAGTGTTCTCAGTGTAGTGTCTCATACATGGTAAGTATTCAATACATTTTTGCTGCTACTGTTAGATTATCATTGGTATAAGGATTTTGAATTTGAACAAAGAACACTCCAAGCTTGGAATACCTACTGCCAATATGCTATGTAACTTTAAATCAGTCACTTTGCCAAACTTTAACTCTGTTTCGGCAGCTAAGGAATGGAAATGACATTGCAATTGTTTGTAAATAAGATTGTGCAGCACTAAATAAATGTTAATCTATATCACTTGTTAAAATCTGTAGCTATATTTATAATCCTGAAGATAAGTATAATTAGATGAAGAACAGATATTCTATAACTGACAGGCAATTAAAGAAGAAATTTATCTTCTCTGAAGAATTTTGTGTTTATTCCTAAACAGCAAATAGTAAGCTTTTAGTGAAACTTAACAACTAATGGCTCCATTAGAAAGTGGGTTGTGCTAATGACCAGTGGAAGCTGGCATTGCGGGTGCCCAGGCCACCTGAGTAAGTATGGCAATTCCTCCCCATTTCGATGTCTAAATCTCACGTAAAATTTAGCTCCCCCAAAGGATTAGCAGCAAAGGAGGAAATGTTGTGCTGTAAAAGTGGTGGAACTCCTGGGTCCTCCAAGTCACCCTGTCATGACCCTCACTTTTCAAGGCACAGGGTTCATCATTGTTTTTTGCTCACTCGCCTCTTTTAGTTGAACGGCTGCACAGAGCAGTGACCTAGAGCCTTTGAGCCAGGCTGCCTGGGTCTGCATCCTGGCTCTGGTGCTCTCTGGCAGTGGAAACTGAACTCCTCAGGGCTTTAGTAGGGATGACAAAAATAGCACCTACCTCATGTTATTAGACCAGTATTTGGGCCATGCTAAAGGCTAAATTAATATTGATTATTAGTTCTACAGCCAAAACTGTATGCCTAATTGGAATTCAGTTCTCCTGAAAGGTAAACTTGGAAGATGAAGTTGGCTTAAATTGAAGTAGTTTATGTGAGCCGTTACCATCAAGATACCAAAGTGAATCACATCATAGTCACACAAATAACACCAGTTCTCATCTCCTCATCGCTAAAATTCCAAAAGTTAGTACAGCACAGAGGATAAGTGCACAGGCTTTTATGTTATTCACAGCAGTTGCTGTATGTCCTTGCCTTGGTTTCCCCTTCTGTAAAATTGTTAGAAATAGTACTGTCTTCAGAGTTGTTGTTACGTTTAGATGAGTTAATGCAAGTCAAGTGACTAGAATAGTTTCTGCAAAATAAGACATTGTTATTAATAATAAATGTTAGTGGTTATTATTGCTATTTTAACTAAAATAACAAGGCAAATAACCCCCCTCTGATATTTCTAGTTTTAACTACTATTGTCATAACTTAAATGTGGTCAAAACTGGGGCTTCTCACTGTAGATTTAGATACACATATATAATTCTAGAACAATCCTGTGCTTGGGCCATAGTAGGCACTTACATAAATACTGTTAGATGAATGCCTCTGTGAGTACATCGAATGTTTTCCTTTCCTCTGTGAACCTCACATCTCGGTCTCCTAGATTTTTGGCTTTCTTTTACCTTTCTAGTTCCAGTCAGTTTAGCTGAGGGAGGTTGTTTTTGTTGTCACTAGGTCTTGCTGTATCTAATCTAGTATTCATCTGAATCTGTTAGAAGTAGCTAAAAGAAGTTGTGGCCATTTGGTATTAGTTTAAAAAAGTATGAAGGGTTTGGGAAACAATTTTTAGAATAACGGGAAAATGATAGGACATCATTTCTTTGGATTTAAATGCCTTCCATGTATTGGAGTTTGGATTACCTTCTGTATGGGCTAACTGTGGCAAAATTTTAGTTGGCATTTTCCCTCATCCAATTTACACTGCTTAAAGTGTATTATTGTCTTAATAGGTTAAAATTTGTTTTCATATCAGCCCAAACAAAATGTTATAAGGAAGGTAAACCTTTAGATCCACTCTTGCTCAAATGCATTCCAAAGCAAACTATTAATTTTACATTATGAGTTGCTTTCAAATACTCAAAGTGTTGCCTTGGATCACTTAAAAAATAAACATTTCTAAAAATTGTAATACCATACTAAATTAACAAAATATTTTAGCAGAAAAAAATTGCCATTAATCCCAAGGGGTGGCAGAATTGTATTCATCCACTCATATACTTATAATAGGTTGTTCATCAAATTCCTTTTTCCTTACCACAATTCTTAGTCCAAACTTTATCTTCATTCATCATGGGTCAAGAATATTGCTGTGGCACCAGAATGTGACCAAGTCATAATACACCAGACTCTGTACCTCTGTGTATGTCTGAATTTCTTTGTTTATGGCACTTATCATTTATTAGCTGTATGTGGTTTGTTTATTTTTCTACCTGTCCATAAGATAGTTCTTAGAACTCCTATTGCCTAGGATAATATCCTGCTGGAAGGAAGGACAGGATATTGGTGTGGGGGGGTGCTCCACCCGCAGGGTCCCCCCCTCCCACCCGGCTCCGGCCACCACAGTTGAGAATAAGTCTACCAAGACATGATCTGCTTGGGGAGGAAAGGCGGCCAATCTCTCAAAGGAGAAGGGCCAAGAGCCTTTTCCTCAGTGGGCTTTTATTGGGTTCATTTTGCAGAGGAATACAGGTCAAGCTCATTAATCATTGTCAGGCAGTAAGGATCAAACAATAGATAACATACAAAGGACTCTGAGGGCCTATTTTGAGTCAGGGTCTGTTAGCTAAAGGGCTACAAAACTTTGGGAAACAAACTCATTTCCTGCTCAGACCCTTATTATTTAATTGAGAGCATTCTAAACAAAGCAGGTTTCACAGGATTTTACATATTCTTTCTTAGGCCTGATCACCCTTGGGAACCCTCCCTTTCCAGCACAGGGTTGCAAGCACCCACCACCGGCATTGTTACAGGCTTAAGTCAGGCAGGGGAAGTAAGGCAACCAAGAGATTAGGAGACTTCTTGCAGACAGAATGAGGACTCAGGCCCTGTCAAAGCTGCAGGGCGAGGGTCCATCATCCCCTTTTGCTATAGCCCCCAAGTCCTTCCCTGGGGCCTCCCCGTGATTGTGCCTGTTGTAGGTCATTCCCCCGCTTGAGGAATCTTACCTGTCATTGGCTAACCGATCAAGCATTGGGGGCCAAGCGGAGTGAAGTAAAAGGAGCAGAAGCGGCCCCCTGCGAGGGAGATAAGCTTTGTCTCTTTAGTAGCTTATTGTCCGAAGGTCCTTACTCAGCATTAGCTGTGGGGAGGTTACAGCTTCTGAAACCAGGCAGGGTGGTTCCCAACGTATTGGTATGGAGCTAAATAAAGTCAGAGAAGTGGGCCTAGGAAAACACTATTGTTATTATGCTCTTTCACTTTCTATGCACCACCCCAATGACTGCTCTTTTGGGTCTCTGTTCAATTTCCTGATGATACTAGCTTAAAGAGAAATAATTCCAGGAGTTCTTTGTTGACATGAACAGACTCAGTAATTTTATCCCCATTAGTAGTAATAATATAAGGAAATGGATTTTTTTTTATTGTTGGATTTGAAATAGGCTACACTGAATAATTCACAGGTGTACCATCTTTTTTAGAAGTTCAGTCTTTATGCTTCCATCAGCCCTGGCATCAGCAAAAGCTTGTGAGACATAAAAAGTAAAAGAAACTTAATATTGCTTTCCCTCTATACTCTAACTTATCCTTTTATCTATAGGAGCTAAAAGTATTAATTTTAGAGCCATACAATTTTTGCCCTAAAGAGTATATTAAATAATGTATAATGATACCCAATGAAATACAACTGTTGAAATGGCTTTTGGAAGTACTGTTCTTTGACTCCAAAAGGCACATGATTGAATGCATCCTTTGTGATTCCAAGATAGCACAGCTCATTAACCTGGGGGTAGAATAGCATTTGCCATGTATTTTACTGTTTCAGAAATAAGAGTTTTCCGAATAGATTATGTGGTTGTCAACCTTCTTAGTATTTTAATGAAAACATTAATTTTAAATTTCTAAAAAGTTGTATTTCTTTCTTGGAATAGACAGTAGTCATATGGTTTAAAATTTTAAAGGTACAAAAGAATATACAATGAGCTCTCTCCGGCCCTTGTCTCCCAGCCACCCAGGTCCTGGAGGCAACCACTGTGTTTTGGTTACTCTCCTGACATATTCTCATACTCATTTTCGACACATCTGGTTCAGTCCCTAAACATCAAATTTAGTTATTTTCCTAAAGGAGTCTTTTTTCCCTGCTTGCCATTTGCTATAAATTGATTCACAAAAAATGAAAAAAAACAGTACAATTAAACTCCAATTTGAATGAACTTGATAGAATGTCAACATTGCTGGGATTAATTTGCATAATGTTTTAAAGAAAACCAATTGCTACAGGTCCAGATGGCAACCTTTAAAAAAAAAAAAGCAGTGCCTTTTGTAGGGTTTATCTGGGGAATTCTTTGTTATTCACCTTGTCACATGGGAAATGTCAAGTTAAGCTTCAGTTCCAATCCCACAGCGCCCCTTTTTTTTTTTTTATCTCTACCTCTTTTTGCATGTTTTTAGCAATAACCTTGTCCTCAGCCCAACATCTCTCTCCTGCCAACACTGGAATTTTAAACCTTAGAGCTGCCTGGTGGGTCTATCCACGTTTGCCTCACTTCCCTGTCCTTCTCTGGTCTGCAGCCCACCATGTAAGCAGTTACAACACAGAGAATTGATTCTAAAATAGTCATGGTTGGATATACCCACGTTTGGGAACAGCATTTCTCTGTGGGGCTTTCCACTCAAGGAAAGTTATTGAACTAGGTGACCTGCCTTGCTATTTTAATGGATCATTTGTTTGGATATGGGAGTGGGTTCATTAAAGAGAAACTTAAGTTAAACAGATATTTAGTGAAATTAGAATTTTCTTATTGATTCAGGACCGTGTTAGACTCCTCTAAAGAAAATTATTTGTGAGGTGATCACGAAGGAAGGGGTGTGGTCTCCCAGCTAAGTAGTCTTCTAATTAGGGCCCTGTGAGGGGCGTTGTAGTAAAGATATTCTTTTCAGACCAGAGTACATGTTATGTGTCCATAATGACGTGACTTTCTAATGAGGGCTTTTGGGTTTTTCTTAGCATTACCGCTATTTCACTAGCTAGTAGAGATTCTACTAGCTCTTACCTTATGCTAAACTACAGTAAACAGAGCAAGGTCCCAGGGTTTTATTAGTATATTAGTTTAATTTAATAGTTTTATCAATTTAGACTAACAAAACATATACTAACTCATAAAAATAATGTTTTAATTTTTTCCTTATTAAGCACTGTAGCTAGGCAACCGGGAATTTGATTAGAATCTGCTGTTTGTTTGACACAACAATTCTTGTTGCCCTCAGGCCTCCACCAACAAGGTTAGAGATTCCTGTGACAATGTCAAGCAGTTCAAGAATTATTGGATCATCTGTATTAATGTATTTTTCCCACTGTTCTTCAGATCAAGTATTTTTTACTTATTACTCATTTTTTAAAACCGTATTGCTTTAAATGGGTTACCTGAAACACAGTCTCATACTAGCACAGGCTTGTACATTGTAGGTTGAAAACAAGCTTATCTGGGCCCACCTATCTTTGGATATAAGTGAAAACTAATTTTCATAAAAATTCAGAATTGTAAACAAAATATTGCTGTTTTATTTTTGGTATCCAGTTTCATAAGAAACTTTACCAGTATAGGAAAGGACAGTGAAAACTCTGCAGTTAGAAATTCTTAGTTCATGGCATTCAAAAATTTCATAATTATGTTTTCTGCTACAGTGTTATTTGTCACTACTTACAAGGTGCTCATGTTAGAAGCTAGGGTGAGTGAGATAGTAGTGACAGAATTAATTGAGAGCTATTGAATTCTCTAATATACTTCCTATGTAGGCACAATAACAGAAAGAAAGGGCCTTGGAATAGGATTTCAACTCTAAGACACTTAGGCTACTCTTTGTCCCTAAGATTAGCATGCATGCAACAGATATTAATACATTATTTTTTAAAGATGAGAAAAGAATCCTTGTATTCAGTTTAGCAGTATATTTGGGTATTTGATTCCCCTCAAATTTCATCTCAAATAATCTAATGTTGTAAACAAATAAGAAAATGGCTCTTTCATTTCCTTATTATGATTTTAAATGGTTTTTGTTTAAATAATTCTAATGAAAATTACTGTAATGACTCATTGGAACAGTTCCACCTCTGACTCATGGAGAATCTGGCATTAAGTCACATGACTCATCTGCTTCTCTGATTTTGGAAATGTCACTATGAGTGTACCATAAGGTGCTTGTGAAGTGCTTGAATGCTCATATAAAAGGTGCTGGAAAATGACACGGTTAGAAAGTCTTATTTTAAATTATAGTTTTATAAAACTTCAAGCAGGTGTTTTAGTTTTATTAGTAGATCAATTCTGGTTAACCTATTTATGTGTATGTGGGGGAAACCTGCCTCCCCTCCAAATGAAATATCTCATTAAAAAGTTTTATAGCTTCTGTATGCTTCTGGTCATTAGGTTAAGTAAATAAAATAAATTGAGAGAAACAAACATTCAGTACTGGATTTAATTTAAAAATTTTTCCTAATTAAGTTTAAAAATCCACACAATATACAGATCCTACCATAAATTAAATTAATTAAATCAGTTGCTTATTCCACTTTGGTTAAGTAGAATTAAATCTGTCTGCAGCATAATATTTTTAACATTAACAAGTGTCAGTCTGTTAAAATTACTCCTATTAAACTGAAAGCATGATGTGTTATTTAAATAATATGCTTTCATTAGAATAACTGACAACTTTTTAAAGAGTAGACTTTACTTTTTAGAACAGTTTTTGATTTATAGAAATATTGAGACAATAGCTCAGAGTTCCCATTACCTCATACCTAGTTTCCCCTATTATTAATATCTTACATTGCTATGGTGCATTTTTTGAAATTAATTAACCAATATGGATACATTATTATTAATTTTGATACATTATTATTAACTAAAGCCCACGGTTTACTTAGACTTCTTTGTTTTACCTAATGCCCTTAATGTCCCAGGATCCCATTAAAATACCACATCACCTTTTGTCATTAGGATATATCCTTATGCTCTTCTTGGCTGTAACACTTTCTGAGACATCTCCTTGTTTTTGATGACTCTGACAGTTTTGATGAGTCCTCCTAGTCAAGTAGTTTGTAAGATGTTGTTCTGTTGGGCTTTGCGTGATTTTGTTTTTCATGATTCGCGACTGGGTTTGTGGGTTTTTGGGAGAAGACCACAGAGCTAAAGTGCCATTTTCATTACATCATATGAAGGCTACATCTACTTGATATATTACTGTTAATGCTGACGTTGATCTTCTGGCTGATGTAGTATTCGTGAGGTTTCTCTACTGTAAAGTTATTTCCCCCCCTCCCATACTGTACTCATTGGAAGTAAGTAACTACGCACAGGCCACACTAAAGAGTTCCCATAACTCTTGAAGTTGGGAGTGATGCTCCCTTGTCTTGTGGGGGTGTATCTATATAAATTATTAATTCTTTTGCATGGGAGATTTGTCTCTTCACCTCCATTTATTTATTTACTCAATCATTTCTTTATATTAGTATAGACTCATGGATTTTTACTTTGTATGTTGATTTATAATCTTATATTACTTTATTTTGAGGCTTACATAGTTCCAGCTTTGGCAATTGGGAGCTCTTTTAGTTGACTCCTGTTACTGTGATATGCCGCACCATGGTTTTCTGTTTGTTTGTTTGTTTGTTTGTTTTAGCATTTCCTTTCTACAAGATGCTACAGACTCATGTGGGCAAAACTGGTAACTTTTTAAAAATCATCATTTCTTGCCAAGAGAATTGACAATTACAATAAACTTATTTATCTCCCAGCCAAACTGTTAGAGAATCTAAATAACTATTTTTTCTGCATTTACTATTATAATAGATAATCATGAGATTAGTAAGAATTCTATTTTCTTTTTATAATTTTTACAGCTGTAATTTATTACAATTAAAATTTATAATGGTGATTAACATAGAGTAAGAAACTCAAGATTTTTCTGAATCAAAAAAAGATTTAAACATATCAAGTATAATTTTAATATTGTACTTATACCACTTTTAAAAAAATAGCAATTCAAATGTCATATATAAAACACTCAAATGTCTAACCATCATAGATAATTGGAATTTTATCTGAGGAAACCGAATAATTCATAAGAATGTGGGTAAATTAGCACATTTGTTAGGATATAAGGCACATTCTTAACTTAGAACCAGATAACATTAGGCTTCTCACAAATGGCAAGATTGATATTAAATGTAGTAATATAAGCAAAAGCATGTAGCAAAGTGCCTGATACATTTGTCTGAACTTTAATATTCAGGTTGAAGAGGACCAGAGATAAATATTAGTTCTTGTGGCACCTGCTAACCTAGATGTGTTTCATTTTCTCGAGGATACCTAACATGACCTTGAAAGCTGAGTGTGGACTGGAAAGTTCCCTTTGATGTTCTGATGTGAGTGATTACAAGAGCCTGCTGGGGCCCAGGGTGACTCTGGATGAAGCTGAGAGCAATTCTGCTGCTGTCTCCTGGTAGCACCACAATGTAAGGATTCATTTTTTAAGCTTTAATGACTGGTATAAAAAAAAAAGCAAAAACCCCAAGGCTTTTTAATGACTCTGTAATTATCATTCAAGTCGATTTACACGACTGACTGGAGTCTCACCCACTGCTCACTCAGCCTTCTTCTGGACTGCTCGCTACACATGACCTTCAAAAGCTACTGGGTTGCAGCGAGTAATGAACAGAATGGTTCTGCTCCTGCAAATGGCAAAGATTTTCTTTTTTCCCTCCAGATATTTCTTGTTGATTGGATAAATTATACCCAATTTTCACTTTCATAAATATAGTCTTTTAGATCAAAAGGTGGCTATATATTTAAATATAGGAAGCATGAAATTAGTTGACTTCTATGGCTATTATTAATTATTTACTGTCTTGTATAATATTCTTTTTCCCCCACATGTTTTTTTGCACTCATGAAATATTATGGTCATTATGCAAATTAAACTTCACAATAAACCAAGAAGGAAGCAGAATGGGTATCTTCTATCATTTTGTGGATTAAAAGGCAGAGAGGCTCAGATTGGTAATAATTTTCACAGAAGAAAATGTCATAACTGAATTTTGAAGCTCTGTTTTCTGTTCTAAATTCAGTGTTCTTTCTGTAAACCATACCAGTGGTGTTCACAGTAAGGCAATGTTAGGTAGTAAACAGATTTGTATTTTGTTAATAATTAAATATGGAAAAATATAATTAGTACATTAAGCTTATGTTCTCATGGATGTATTATTTTAGGATGAGAGTAAACTAGGTATTAAATATAAAAGTGAGTCAGTATAAATAAGAATAGCAATTGAATACTGAAATGGGTGGTATGTTAATATGGAAGAAATCGTGAGTGTGAATGACTAAGCTGTACTCACCTAAGTCCTAAAAGTAATCAGATCATTCCTAAAGGAAATCAAGCAAGACATGAAAAGAAAACAAAACAAAAAAAAAGAAAGATAGATAATAAATTAAAAAGTAGGTTAAATTTTATAATGATTTGAAGAACTATGATAGTCTGTATTTCCTTGACCACACAAATTGGATCAGTTATATAATTGTAAATGTTTTTATGTAAGTGCCAAAGATTTTTAAATATTTTATCTCTCTTGTGGAATTTTTTGTATTTTTATTTGTAGTAATAATTGATATTTTTCTTTACATTTTTATTATAAATAAATCAGATGTCATATAAAAGCATCAACTAGTCAAATTTAACACTCTTAATAAGATGTAAGATTTGTTTTTCTTTGGGGAAAGGAGGTTGATTTCTAATTTGGGAAGTAAAAAGCTTCAGGCATGTAGCACTAACAGACATGGATTTTGATTTTCTGCAATGGAGAGGCAATAAGATGTCCCACAAAATGTATTGGGCCAAGAATTACCTGTCTTGGGGTTAGTTTTAATTTTGTGACTACCTAGTTATGTGACTTTAGGCAAATGATCTTTTTAAAAAAATTCTTTATATAATAAAAAAGATTAAGTTTTCTTAATAAAGAGGATTAAGGTTTCTAAGAGTCCTTTTAGTTCTAATTCTCTCTGAGTCAAAAATTCATCTTAATCAATTTTCCATTTTATAAGCAGTTTTCACAAAGAATGACTTTGTGGTGTCAACCCGATTTGATTCATATTAGATTCATATTAGAATTGAGGGCACATTAGATTAGGCCCTTTCTCCAGCAATTCTCTTATGTAGGCCTCAACTCCATTGGGATATTTCCTTTGCCTCATGGTTAAGAGGGAAAAAGATATGAAAGATATTTTCCTGCTCTCTCCAGACTAATTATTATTTAAGAAAAATTTTTTATGTTATCTTTTATGACAATGATCTTGAAAACTGTGAATATCTAGTTTTATCTTGTACCTTTCAGTTCAGATCTCCAGTTTATCTCTAATATTTTCATCCAAAATTAACTAAAGATTTGTATGAATTACAAGTCAAATAAAGATTATAAAAGATATTTTTTATTCAGAATTTAGTTGGACTATTTATTGATACTTCTTTCTACAGTCATTTGCTAAGTCATGGTCACTCAGCTCCCTTTAATCTTTCCTATGAGTGCTGATTTAACCCCCCCAGTCACGAGGAAGAAACCAACACTTGTCTTAGCAAGCGACTCCTCAGCATGCAGGACAGCTTCAGGGTTCCTGAAAACCAGGGCTAATGGGCAGACCTGAGTTCCTGAGACACAAAACTCTACCCTTAATCACCTCCATGTATATAAGACCAAAAACAGCTCCGGAATACTTTATTTCTATCTGGGATTTTGTCTCCTCTCTCCAGTGTAGAATCTAGTGAGTTGGACTGAACCATCTAAATGGTCAAACTTGAATCTCAGATTTCATAACTTTTACATAAAATGAGGTCCGGAGCATTGAAATGTGACAGAATGCAAAAGACCAAAGCAGAGTAGCTAAATTTGAGCAGGCCTGAACTACCAACCTAGACACTCTCCTAGGTGAGGAGCACTCTTGTTTCACCTAAACTTCCTGGGAGAGAGGACACTCAAAGAGAGGTTTCTCCTGTAAATTCTATGTAGCTTTGAAAACATCTTCCTAATACAATCTAGATGTTTCCTTTTACTGGGCGAGGGATTGTCAGGAGCCCTTTCTGTGTGGCAGAGCCATGCAGCAGAACAAAGAAGGAAGTCAGCCAGGTGGTAAAAGGACATGACAGCTGATTGGAGCAAACATGCTCTCCAGTCTTGCCCATCTCCAGGTATTAAAGTAAGTCTCCCATTAATGCATAAACACCCATCTTAAATTTGAGAAACTATTAATATTTATTTTACTGAACTATTTGAATTGTTTGCTTTGATCAAGATATTTCATTCAACTGCTATTTATGTAACATTAGTTTCTAAAAATAAAAACTCATCCTAATTAAGAAAGAAGGTAAAGAACTTTGCTATAAAGATACTTATGAACTGCCCTGACCCATGCAGCTCAGTTGCTTGGGCATTGTCCCACAGAGCAAAAGGTTGCTGGTTCAATTCTCAGTCAGGACACATGCCTGGGTTGCGGTCCACAGTTGGGGTGCATTTAAGAGGCAACTGATTGATGTTCCTCTTGTTCTCTTTCTTCGTCCCTTCTCTGCTCTCTAGAAATAAATAAAAAAAATTTAGAAGATACTAATGAACTATTGCTCTGTCTTTCTCTCATGGGTCATAGTTTCAACTTCCCTTTGTGTTTTGCTCTTCATTTATCTGGTGGCTAACTTCTGCTTACAGTTTCTGCTCTACTTTAACTTCTACTTGCACATGATTTGCATCTTTTTTGCTATTATTCTAGGTGCTGGAAATATGGTAGTGAGTAAGATGGCCCTGATCCCTCATGGGACTCATAATATGGCAGGGAGGAGAGAGAGAGACAGACAGACAGACAGAGAAAGAGAAAGACAGAGAGACAGTGAGACAGAGAGAAGGAGGAGGAGAAGGAGGAGGAGAAGGAGGATGGGGAGGAGAAGGAGGAAGAGGATGGGGAGAAGAAGGAGGAGGAGAAGGAGGGGGAGGGAAGGAGAAGCAGGAGGGGGATGGGAAGGAGAAGGAGGAGGAGAAGGACAAGGAGGAGGGGGAGGAGAAGGAGGAGGGGGAAGGGGAGGAGAAAAGAAGGAGGGAGAATGAGAGAATATGCTGTGAACCATATAAGATGCAATGAGAGCATACATTAAGTCAATGTAATATAAACTGGATCATGACTCTTGAGTAGGTCATGAAATCAGTTAGTGGCCGAATTTTTAATAATTAAAAAATAACAGAAAATATCAGAGTAAAGCACACTTAGTAAGGGAAAGCATTGTTTTGCAGAACATTTATTTCAGTTTACATTATTGGTGAATAAACAGATAAACATCCAGATCCTAGAAGAAAAATAAATAATAAACAAGAAAAATTAGTGCACTAGAGACTACATTAGAAGGTGACAAACCTGAAAAAACAAAAGGCAAGGAGGAGTATATCAAATGTCAAAGGTAGGGGGTGAAATTTGAGAGACAGTAGATACCTTTTGGGTAAAGACCTCAAAGAATCGAGGGAGTGAGCCATATGAATATTTGCAGGAACATTTCAGGAAGAGAAATGGCCAGTTCAAAGGTCCTGAGTGTGCCTGGTCTGCATGAGCTTGAAGAAAAGCAAGGCCAGCGTGACTGGAGGGGAGTGAATGGGAGGCATAGCAGCAGGTGAGGAAAAAGGGCCACGGGCAGTTCGGGATCATGGAAGACCTTTTGGTGCTGAGTAGGCACTTTTGTGTTCACTGTGAGTGAGATGGGAAACCATTGGACAGTGTTGAGCAGTAGAGTACTGTGATTGGACTCACATTTTAGTAGGATCACACTGGCTGCCTAGCTGAGAATAGTTTAAAGAGAGGAAAAGGCAGAAGCAGGAACATCAGAGCATAAACTCCATCGGGGCAAGAGTTTTTAACTGCTTTTCACTTGGTACCCCTGGTGCATTATAACAGTGACTGGCACAGAGATAATTTCTTATGCAAGAATGAATATTTACCAAAATGTGCAGATTATGATATGCAAATATGTGTCATGTCATGAGCTAGTGTGGGCTGATTGGCCCTCCCTTAAAGGAAACTGACCTAGTCTTGGATCTCAGGAAAAGCAACTCTGGGAATTGACATTTAGGCTGAGATCTGAGAAACAAGCAAGAGGAGGTTTGAAATGAAGAGAAGAGATTTTTTTCAGTGGTGGTAATTTTGGGAATCATTAGCACATGCATAGTATTCGAAGCTGTCTGCAGGTGTTTCTGTCTGTGACAAGCAAAGTAAAGCCATTACAAACCACCTCCACTTTCCGTTTCCTATTTTTTATAATCCACTTCCTGTAACAGTTCCTTTACTGAAAAATAGCACATAGTAGTTATATACATGTTATATAATATATGTACATGTATATTTAAGGCAGCCTCCTTTATTTATTGCAATAATAGAAAAAGTCAATGAATTTTAAAGTTCATTTAATTTCTTTTATTTAAAATGCATATCGTGGTGGTGTGATATACAAATATTCTGAATATTCTGAAAGTATTCTCCCATCTAGTTAATTACTTTTTCTATCACTTCACATACTTATTATTGTTATTTTTTAGATTCCACAAAGAAATGATATCATGCTACATTCACATGGCTTATTTCACTAAGCATAATGCCCTCAAGTTCCATCCATGTTGCAAATGGCAGGGTATCCTTTTTTTAACATGGCTGAATAACACATACAAGGTCTGGTGCAAATAATGCCCCCTTTTAATTACGAAATCTCTTATTGCAAAATCATAAGCATGTAATTCTGGAACATAACAATATCACACTCAAGCACACCATATGATATTTTAGGTGGAATGTTCAAATTAAAACTATAAATTATTACACCCATATTATTACCCTACCAACCACACTCAAGCAGGCATTACTTCTGCTGGACCCTGCATATATGCAAAAACAATGGAATATTATATATATCTATATATTTATATATCACATCTTTTTTGTTTTTAATTCATTTATTGATGGACACTTAACCTTTTTTCTACATCTTACATATTGTGAATAATGCTCCAGTAAAAACAGAGTGTAAATATCTCTTCAATATCCTATTTTTACTTCCTTTGGATATATACTCAGAAATGGGATTGCTGGATTATATGGTAGTTCTATTTCTTTTTATCTTTTGAGGAACCTCCATAGTGTATTCCATGTGGCTGCACCAATTATAATCCTACCAACATTCCTACCAAGAGGTCAGAGAGGTTCTCTCTTTACATCCTCCTCAACATTTGTTATTTCTTGTCTTTTTGATGATAGCCATTCTAATGGGAATGAGGTGATATTTCAGTATTTGGATTTGCATTCCCAGATGATTAGCAATGTTGAGCACCTTTTCATGTACCTACTGAAATGAAAATTTGTATGTCCTCTTGGAAAAATGTCTATCCAGTTCCTCTCCCCATTTTTAAGTGGAGTTTTTTTTTTTTTTTGCTATTGAGTTGTTTAAGGTTTTTTAAAAATATGATTTTGAATACATTAAAAAGATTATACTCCATGATCAAGTGGGACTTATTCTGGGGACATAAGATTGGTACAATATTCACAAATCATTAAACGTGATACACCACATAAAAATGAAAAATAAAAATCACATGACTATACAAATAGATGCAGAAGAAGCATTTGATAAAATCCAGCACCATTTATGATAAAACTCAGCAAAGTGGGAATAGAGAGAACACACCTCGACATAATAAAGGCCATATAGGACAAACCCACAGCTAGCACCATACTCAGTGGGCAAAAACTAAAATTATTTCCCTTAAGATCAGGACAGGATATCCAGTACTCTCATTCAACATAGTACTAAAGTCCTAGCCACAACAATCAGACAAGAAGAAATAAAAGGTTCCAGACTGGAAAGGAAGAAGGAAAACTGTCATTCTTTGCAGGTGACATGACACTGTACATAGAGAACCCCAAAAGTTGCAGCAACAACAGCAACAACAACAAAGCCCTGCTGGAACTAATAAAGGAACTCAGTAACGTAGAAGGATACAAAATAAATATCCAGAAATCATCTGCATTTTTATGCACCAGGAATGAACTATCAGAAAGGGGAACTGTGAAAACAATTCCATATAAATTACATCAAAAAATACCTAGGAATAAATTTAAGCAAGGACGTAAAAGACCTGTATTCAAAAAATTATAGGACACTGCAGAAAGAAATTGAACATACAAATAAGTGGAAGCACATACTATGTTCATGGAAAGGAAGAATTAACATAATTAAAATGTCCATATTACCTAAAACGATCTATAGATTTGACTCAATTCCATTAAAATATCAATGGCATATTTCACAGAACTAGAACAAATATTCCAAAAATTTATATGGAACTGCAAAAAAATAGCCTCAACATTATTAAGAAAGAAAAACAATGTTGGAGAATCAAACCACTTGATATCAATCGATCTATATACTACAATGCCATAGTAATAAAAATAGCATGGTACTGGCATAAAAACAGACATAGAGATCATTGGAACAGAATGGAGAGCCCAGAAATAAACCCACATCTTTATAGTTGCTCAATATTTGATAAAGGAGGCAAGAACATACAATGGTTACAAACACACACACACACACACACCCCATATCTTAACAAACAATCTAAAACTGTTTATTTAAAGCAGGGCTTTCTAAGCACATGGTTTATTTTATTTCATTTCATTTCATTTCATTTATCTTTCTTTTTAAATTAAATTTATTGTACTGACATTGATATATTTTATTTTCTAAGGGAAGTTCAGTGTCCTTCATAATCTTCTAGTATTTGTTAAATTGTGAAATAAAATTAAAGTAGTTAAGCATGTTTTTCACAAAATTACCACAATTGCCTAGCTGGTGTGGCTCAGTGGGTTGAGTGCTGACCTGAGAATCAAACGGTCACCAGTTCAATTTCCAGTCAGGGCACATTCCTGGGTTGTGGGCCAGGTCCCCAGTAGGGAGCATGCAGTAGGGAGCATGCAAGAAACATTGCTGTTTCTCTCCTTCTCTTTCTCCCTTCCTTCCCCTCCCTCTAAAGATAAATAAATAAAATCCTTTTAAAAAAGATTCTCTATCTTTAAAAAAAGAAAAGAAAATTATCACAATTTAAACTGCAATACAACTTAATTCTAACTTCTCTAATGAAAACTTTGTGATATTTGACTTGTTTTAAAAAAATCAAACTGGAAAATATTTAATGTATTTTAAAGACCTTTAATTATTGTTTCAAATAACTATTTTCTCTTATTATAAGGTAAATATTACCACTGTACAAAATATGGAAAACACATAAAAGTAAAAAGAAAATAAAAATCCCCTGTATTTATATTACTAAGATATATTATCACTATTTACATTTTACAATATTTCCCTTTAGTTTTCATACATACATTTAATGTATATTTTAATTTTGTTAGTATACTAGGATATGTTAATAATAGACAGCACTTATTGACCACTAACCATGAGCTGGCACCATGTTAAGTTCTTTATATACAGTACTTAATCATCACCACGACTTTATAAAAGTAGGAGCTATTATTATCACTTTATAGGTACAGAAACTGAGGCTCATAAAGGTTTGGTAACTTGTTCAAGGCCCTACATTTGGAAAGTATCTGAGCCCACCCTAGAATGTAGGCTGATCTGACTACAAAGCCCAAAGCCTATAATCTCTGCCATGCCCTGACCTGCTTTTGTCATTTGCCATGTGAATTTCTCCATATCATTAAGTATTCTTCCTAAAATGATTTTAAGAAATGTTAAGTAGTCTGTTTTGTCCAGAACACTGTAATTACCTTAATCATGTCTCCTTGGACATTTAGGATGCTTCCAACTTTGAAAGGAGGAACCACATGTGAGTCATCTCGGCAGCCCCAGCATCTAGCAAAGCGTCGGTACCTTGGTTCAGGCTCACAATACCTGCTGAATAATTAATTGGAGAGAATAAAGAAACTTCATCTAAGTTACATGACATAAAAGATGCATACAGGCAGAAATGAAAATGATGTATTTGTGGGAAAATGAAAGAAGAATCCTGTACAACAGGAACAGAGAGAATGCAAAGTGGAGGGATTGGTTTTAATTAGGGTCTTGGAATTGTAAAGAACAGAAACTCACTCAGAACAACTTTCATAAGATGGTAATTATCAATAATAGTGATACTACAGGAGTTCAAGTCTAGGACTATTATGGGTTCTCTCTTAATATGCCTTACTTTCTTTAAAAGGATTAAACTTGATCCTTTAATCCTTTATAAAGGATTATAACTGTTTTAAGGTTGTCTATTTGCTTCTTCCAATTAACAAGTGGTTCACATACCCTTTACTCTTTTATGCCCCTGTGTTTTCTTTACACCATGGATTAAGTCAACATTTCAGCTCACTTATGGCTCATTATTTGCCCATCTATCCTCTTTCTAGCTCATGACTTTTCTGATTTTGCCCTCAGAGCTAAATTGAAAGCACAGAATGACATAACCAGGACAGAGGTTCTGGGAATAATGTGGGAATGAGAGGATAGGTGTGAAGATTAGCTCTCAATTAGCTCTTCACTCCAGTCACAACAGACAATGTACAGTTCTCTGTCCCTTTGAATGTTGTTCCCTCCGCTTGAAATACACAGCTTTAAAAAATCACTTTTCCAATCTCCCACAATACACTGTGTATACTTCTAGCATATTACCTATAATTCCTTATTGTAATTATCTATTTATTTTGTCATGACTAAATAATAAGCTTTTCAACCATGAGGAGAATGAATGAATACATTAGTAAAAATTTATTTTCATTTATTCACTCATGCCATAATTTATTGAGTACCTATGCCAATTTATAAGGAAGGCACAGGTAAATAGGTTGTAAGAATGGGTAGGTCCTTCTATTTTCACCCATGGGTAGATTGCAAACTATTACAGGTAGAGAAAAAGTTTTCACAATGTTTCATATAAATATACATTTAACAACAACAACAAAAAAAACCACTTTAAACCTCCAAGATGAGTGGAAAAAGAGGACAAAAATAATATGATCAGTAGTGGTAAAGAATTACCCTGCACCTAAAATGTTTAAGACGGCTTGGCCAACCAGACTTAGTCATAGTGGTAACTCTGGTGTACCACATAGGCAGACCTGCAGGGGAGATTCAGAGCTCTGATGAAAATTTTGCTACCTGCCTCCTGTGTGACACACTCCTGAGGACAAGGAATAGTTTTTCAGTATTCTACAATATTGGCACAATAATGAACACACAATTGGCATCTTATCTTATGCCTTGATGCTTTTTTTACAGTAATGGCAGTCAGCCCTAACATTTTGTTTAAAGTATAGAATAGTCTGAGATAGGACTACTTTCTAAATAGTTTTACACAGGAAAGACAAGAAAGAAGGGCTCTTTTAAACATTTCATTAACTTCTTAGCTTTGATTTTATTTTTCATATGTTTTCTACCTATTAGAAAGAAGGCATGTAAGGTATTCCATGATGTGCAGTACGTTGCAGAGCATATAGGTCAAAACAAAACAAAAACACCAGCCGTGTGACCCAGGCTGCACCTTCTAGGAATGTATAATGTATTAAGTTCAACTGCATCATTTAAGACTGAGGCTTTTCTATTTTTCACACTGTCATCTTCAGCATGTTGGTTATTGCTCTGAGGCTTGTTCCTTATGACCACAAGATGATTGACATGGACACCGGCCCACAGTGTCTGCGGTGTTATGGATGAAACGAGATACATTCACATGGACTACTGAGTCCTATGGAGGAAAAGGGATGGCACTGCTACTCTCTCAATGGGAGAGCACCCCGACCCTTGCCTTGACAGGTTTTTATTGGCTTTCAATTTGCATAGGAATACAGGTAAAGCTCATTAATCACTGTCAGGCAGTAAGGATCCAACAATGGATAGCATACAAAAAACTACTTTATTCTGAGTCAGGGTCTGTTAGCTAAAGGGCTACAAAACTTTGGGAAACAAACTCACGTCCTGCTCGGACCCTTATCATTTAATTGAGAGCATTCTAAACAAAGCAGGTTTCACAGGATTTTACATATTCTTTCTTAAACCTGATCACCCAGGGAACTCGCCCTTTCCAGCACAGGGCTGCACTGCCCTTTGCCATTGTTTCAGCCTAAGTCAGGCAGGGGAAGTAGGGCAGCTAAGAGATTAGGAGACTTCTCACAGGCAGAGAGGACTCAGGCTTTGTCAAAGCTGAGAGGCGAGGGTCCATCACCTCCTTTTGCTATAGCCCCCTAAGTCTTCTCTGGGGCCTCCCTGTTATCGTGCCTGTCTTAGGTTGTCCCCCCTTGGAGAATCTTACCCATCATTGGCTCCCTGATCAAGCATTGGGGGCCAGCTACGGATGAAGTAAAAGGAGCAGAAGTGACCCTCCTGCCAGGGAGATAAGCTTTGTCTCTTTAGTGGCTTATGGTCTGAAGGTTGCTCACTCAGCCTTAGCCATGGGGGGGTTGCAGGTCCTGAAACTAGGCAGGACAGTTCCCAACAGATGATATAAGATGGTATGCCATCAAGCTGAAGAAGAGTCATTTTCTCCCATGGGTCTATTATTTCCAGCCAGGAGAAACTTCTGCTGGAAAACTCCTAGTAGTCTGGCCAAAATGGCTTCATGAGCCCACGCTACACCTGTCATTGGCATGGGGAATGGAATGACAATAATTGGCACCAGTCGAGATCGTCAGGATTTGGGAAGAGGTCTAACCTCCTTTAAATCACAGGGCTACCCTAGACCTGAGCAAGCAGGGGTTTTCTTAGCAAGGAATAAATCTGGAGCATGGGTTGTAGAGAAAGAGGGCTATAGAAAAAAGTAATCTAGGGAATCAATAGTATCTGCTACACAAGTCTACAGAAGATGAAAACAAGATGCACAAACATAAAAAATACAGTGGTCTGGGCCATTTAGTGCAAGGGCAAATACCGCCCCCCACATTCTTCATTCTGAGTGATTTATCACGTGACTGCCTGGTATGCCAAGTAGAACATGGGCTTTCAAATTAGACAGGCCTGGTCACTCAGCTGTGACTTAACATTAGAGAAATTAATTTCTCTGCAGCTCAGCTTCTTTTATAAGACAGGGAAAACAATGCCTACTTCTAAGAGCTAGTAAGAGGAGTAAATCCTATCACGTACATAAATTGCCTAGAACACTGCAGGTATTTGAGTGTATATTCCTTTCCCATTTATTGAACTTATAATTTTCATAATGATGATTCCCAGTCATCAATAAAATGTTAAATTTTATTCTGTAATTTCTGTTTGGAAGCAGATATTTAATATGAATTAAAGCTATTTTTGTCAAATCTGATTAATTTAAGAGATTCTAGGTTCATAAAAATAGAAAAACTCAGCTATCCTGATACCCAAAATGGCCCATTAATAATAATAACTACCAATATTTGAGAACTTATTAGTTATAGGTACATAATATACATTTTTTAAAAAACTGGAAGTGGAAGTGCGCTGCTGGTGTCAGTGGATAAAGGTTAGGGATGCTGCTAAGCATCCTACAGTATACAGGACAACTCCACACAACAAAACATCTCAAATTTTACAATAGTGCTAAGGGTAGGTGTTATTGCCCTTATTTTATAAATAAGAATATTGACCTTCTAAGAGGTTGAGAAGCCCAAGATCACATAGCTAGTAAGCAGAGTACCAGATTTATCCTATTTAAAAGATCATGGTCTTCCAACTATAGTGCATTGTCTGAATAGGGTGAGAGTATGTCAGTAAAAGTGTAATTAAAGATTTATAAGATCCATTTATAATGTCTAAAAAAGACACGGTGGGGTAAAAGTAAGTTTGCAGTTTGAGTATGTGAAACAGAGTTTCTTCTTATATTATAATTATCATTATCATATTTTCCATACAAACAACTGTAAATCTACTTTGTATAAGGTATTTTGGATTGTCATTTTATATATTTTTAAAAGATTTTAAATATTTTATTTATTTATTTATTTGTTTACTTAATTGTTTTATTGTTGTTGAAATACAGTTGTCTGCAAGATTTTATATATTTTTAGGGAGGAGAAAGGAAGGAGAAAAAGAGGGAGAGAAACATCAGTGTGTAGTTATCTCTCACATGCCCCTTACTGGGGACCTGGCCCACAACCCAGGCACGTGCCCTAGACTGGGAATCGAACAAGGGACTCTTTGGTTCGCAGGCCAGCACTAAATCCACTGAGCCACACCAGCCAGGGCAGGAATGTCATTTTAAAATGTTGTATAAGTCCTTTAAGGAGGGAGAAAACTATTGGAAGATATTAGAAGAGAGTTAAATAAATTAAACCAAGTGAAATATATATGTTCTTAGTTTAACTTATTGTTTGAGAATATTTAATGCTTCTTTAAGAGAAAACAAATGGGATCAATGGAACTCTTTAAATGTGTTAAGTATAGATAAGGAGTTAGTATGCAGCACTTGTGTGTGTTAAATAGAAAGGAAAGGAAGGTCCAAGAGATACTTAATATTCATGAGGCAGTAAATGCCAAGTATTCACGATATACTAAATATGCACAAGACACTTAATATTCATAATATGCTAAGTATACATGGTAAATGAAAACACTCAATATTCATGAGGCCTTAATTTAACCACTCATTTTTGACACATATTCTGGCCCCACATGTTCTCTACCCAATACATACAAATAAAACTCAAGATTGTTCAACAGGTTAATTGAAAAGCTACAGCTGAGACCAAGTGTACTTACTTCTGAGTTTCTCCAGTAGGGCATTTATGCATCATTGGTCTAGGGCATCTTCTGTCTGGGCTGCCTTGTCAGAACTCAGATCTGGTCCTCATAACCACACCGTCAGAGGAAAGCTCTCCTCACTTGGATCCTATTTCAAGTGTGTCACCTTACCCCTCTCTTTATACTGTGAGTTTTCACTGTGTTTTTAAAAGTGATTTGAACATTTTAATTTAGCCTTGAACTTTTCTGTTCTATGATGTCTAGAATAGCTTCCTTGGTAGTAGCTACCTTTGCATCAAGGTAATTTCCCACATGGCAGGAAGATTCAATACATGAAAAGTTAATGGATTCAATGACATTTCAACCGGAACCTCAATATAATCTTTTTCTTGTAACTGGCAAGCTGATTCTAACATGTATATAATGTAGAAGAGGGAAGGTTCAGGATAAGCCAAGACATTCCTGAGAAAGAAAGGGGAAAATAAAGTAGGTGGCAATAGAAGCACTTGTCCCATCATATAAGACTTATTACACAGCTATATTTATTAAGATCATGTATAATTGGATACATAAATATACCGATGGAACACAATAGCAATCTATGGGAACTATATTGCAATTGTCTAATGGTGCCAAATAAAATGAATTTACTAGCAGTGGTGACACTTAAAGGAGAAAAGCGGCAGGGGCTTTGGTTTCAGCAAGGGCAGATTACATTGTCTCAATCAGCCGAAGCACTAGTACAGAAAAGGGATTGGACGCTATTGTGAATCAAGATAGTAAGAGTAGTCCACAGAGTGCCAGAGAGTCACCCCTTGAGGACTCCCAAAACAATGTGAGAACACCTTGAGGAGCTGGAGTTATTGCAAACTTGTCAGTGCCAAAATCAGGGACATACTATTGTTGGACTATAACTCTTTTAGTTCCAGGCTGATGAGAATGAGATTATATGGCCTATATAAGTTTTTATGTTTTATGTTTTTGAAAGGCCCTTAAATATGAGATGGGTGTTTTACTTAAGTTAATTCTTGTAATACGCCGCTATGAGTTGAAACATATTTCTCCCTAAAAGATGTTGAAGACTTAACCCTCAATGTCTGTGAATATGATCTTGCATGGAAATAGGGTCTTCGCAGATGATCAAGTTAAGAGGTATTTAGGGTGGGCCCTAACTCAATGTGGCTTTGTAAAAGGAGAAAATTTGGGCACGACAGGGACACAGAATGCCAGGTGAAGATGGGAATTATGCTGCCACAATCCAAAGAACACTCGAAGCTGGGAGAGAGGCCTGGGACTGACTTTTCCCTAGTGCTTTCACAGGGAGGATGGCTCCACTGGCATCTTGATCTCAGGCTTCTAGAACTAGAGCTGCGAGGCAATAAACTTCTATTGTTTTGGGCACTCAGTTTGTAGTATTTTCTTATGGCAGCCCCAGGAAACTGATACATATGCCAAGCATGCTTTGTTTATTTTAGATTGGTTCTTTGGGAAACAGATTCTAAGACAGACTCTAAGACAAAGACTTAAGAGGTTTATCAGAAATGCTCTTGGGTACAACACTGGTAAGAGAGAGGGGAACAAGATTGGTCAGTAGGAAAATGTGAACTTCAACGTAGTTGCAACAGATGCCTCCTAAAGAATTCATGGAAAACTGGGTCTGGGATGATTCTTCTGAGTTGTACTAAATTGAGGTTAGGGGGTGGGCATTTGCATACCCACATGGATTAGTCATTGGAAGCTGTTCATCTCTGGGAAGGGTATCTAACCTTGGGCAAGGCATGTCTCTTCATCAGAGGACAATTTCAGCTGTGAGCCATCAGTAGCTCACACACCTGGTAGTTGGAGGGAATGAGTGCCTGAAAGATCTGGGTGATGCAACAAAGCATCTGCTGCATTGTTTGATTATATTTTTCTTACCAAAGTAAAATAATCTCAAACCATATGTACATAATCATAAACTTATTACTAAATTTACCTTAAATATTTAAAATAAATTCAGGCAGTGAACTACTGTGAGAATAAGTTAATATGGTATTTATAAAGCTTAGAGGAAATCTGTTACATGTTCCAAAGGAAATAGTTTTTCAGTTCCTCTACAAAAAGGAGAAGCCACTTAAGGCACAGTAGTATAAATTGAAGTAAAGTTGCTACAGAAAGCATTATGGAACAGGGAAGGGGGCTGGTACATAGGAAAAATGAGGTGTGATGAGAGGAAACCTGGGCTGAGCACCACAAAGATAAAAGGAAGTTAATTTGGTTTGCTTATAGATCCTAATTTATGGATTGGACATTGTCTTTTTACTAAAAATGATATACACAATGTTGATTGGAGATGTTCGGAAGCAAGGGAGAAAGTTTTAGGAATGATCAGGGAAGTCTTTACAGAGGAAGTTGAACTTAAACTGAACTTTGAAGAATGGGCAGAATTTCTAAGACAAAAGGAATTTGTTTCAATTTTTTTTTAAGGGAACTGGGATGGGTTTTGAGAATCAGTTTGAACAGAAGTGAAAATGATAATGATCTAGGTGCAATTTGATTGCATTTTTGTTTGTTTTAAAGTCTATTTTGTCTGATATTAGTATAGACACTCAGGGTTCCTATGGTCAGTTTGTATGATATGGCTCTTTTTACCTTTTTAGTTTCAATCTTTTTTGTGTATTTGCATCTAAATTCTAGTCTCCTTTCAAAACCATTTATTGCCCCCCTCAATTCTATTTACCTGTTCCCATCCACTTTCCCTCTTATAATCACCATACTTTTGTCTGTGTCTTTGAGTTTTGGGGGGCTTTTTTCCCTATTTTGTACAGTCCCCTAACTCACCATTCCTCTGACAGCTCTCAGTCTGTACCCTGTATCTATGAATCTGTTTCTATTTTGTTTGTTTGCTTATTTTGTTAATTAGATTCCACATATAAATAAAATCATATGGTAATTGTCTTTCTTTGACTGGCTTATTTCACTTAGCATAATACTTTCCAACCATCCGTGCTGTTGCAAAAGGTAAGAATTACTTTTTTACAGCTGCATAGTATTCAGTTGTGTAAATGTACTGCAGCTTATTTTATAGTATATTTTATTGATTATGCTATTACAGTTCTCCCATTTTTTCCTTCCCTTTATCTCCCTCTGCCCAGTACCTACATTCCTTCCAGCATCCCCCCACCCCCTTAGTTCATGCCCATGGATCCTACACCTAAATTCTTTGGCTTCTTCATTTTCTATACTATTCTTAACCTCCACCCATCTATTTTGTACTTACAATTATGCTTCTTAGTCATTGTACCTTTTCCCCCATTCCTTCCCTTTCCTCTATCTGCTGAGAGACCTCCATGTGATCTTCATATCTATGATTCTGTGCCTGTTCTAGTTGTTGGTGTACTCTGTTTTTGATATTGTTTTTGTGTTTTCAGGTTCAGTTGTTGATAGTTGTGAGTTTGTTGTCATTTTACTCTTCATAGTTTTGATCTTCTTCTTTATAAAGTTATTTTTTTTTAAAGATTTTATTCATTTTATCTTTAGAGGGAAAGGGAAGGAGAGAGGGAGAGAAATATCAATGTATGGTTGCTTCCTGTGCATTCCCTACTGGGAACTGGCCTGCAACCCAGGCATGTGCCCTGACTGGGAATCGAACCGTGATCTCTTGGTTCACAGGCCCGCGCTTAATCCACTAAGCTACACCAGCCAGGGCTGATCTTCTTCTTTTTCTTAGATAATTCCCTTTTACATTTCATATAATAAGGGCTTGGTGATGATGAACTCCTTTAACTTGACCTTATCTGGGAAGCACTTTATCTGCCCTTCCTTTCTGACTGATAGCTTTGCTGGATAGAGTAATCTTGGATGTAGGTCCTTGCTTTTCATGACTTTGAATACTTCTTTCCAGCCCCTTCTTGCCTGAAAGGTTTTCTTTGAGAAATCAGCTGATAGTCTTATGGGAACTCCTTTGTAGGTAACTGTCTCCTTTTCTCTTGCTGCTTTTAAGATTCTCTCCTTATCTTTAATCTTGGGTAATATAATTATGATGTGTCTTGGTGTGGTCCTCTTTATGTCCAAACTGTTTGGTACTCTCTGAACTTCCTGGACTTGTATGTCTATTTCCTTTGCCAGATTAGGAAAGTTTTCTTTCATTATTTTTTTCAAATAAATGTTTAATTTCTTGCTCTTCCTCTTCTCCTTCTTGTACCCCTATGATTCAAATGTTGGAACATTAAAGTTGTCCCAGAGGTTTCTAAGTCTCTTCATTCTATTCTGGTTAAATGTTTATATCTTCCTTTTGTTTCGAATTGTTGATTTGAGTCCTGGTTTCCTTCCTTTCATTGTTGGTTCCCTGTATGTCCCTGTATAGTTCTCTTTATTTCACTTTTTATAGCCTTCACTCCTTCCTTTATTTTGTGGCTGTACTCATTCATTTCTGTGAGCATACTGATTACCAGTGTTTTGAACTCTGCATCTGATAGGTTGGCTATCTTCTTGTTGCTTAGTTCTTTTTCTGGAGTTTTTATCTGTTCTTTCAGTTGGGCCATATTTTTGTCTCCGCACACCTGTTATGTTTTAAGGGGCATTGCTCTGTGTATTTGCCAGGGCAGGGCAACCCACTTCAGTGCGCTGAGGCACTGTATGTGGGGTGGAAGCCTTAGAGGGAATGATGCCACTTGATCGGTTGTCATCCTGCTTTGTGTCACTTCCCCTGCTTCCCACACATGATTGCACCCTTTCAGGCCCTGCCCTTGTGCTGGTTCCTGGTTGGGTGGGTTTGTGTACATTCTAGAACCTTGTGGGCCCCTTCAACAGACTCTTCTGTGCGACTGGCAGTTTCTCCCACTGCCACAACTCCCATAGGATTTTACAGACAAAGGTTTTGATGCTTTATTTTCCTTGTGCTGGAACCCTGGGTTGCGTGGTCTCTCTTGTTCCCTAGTTGTTCCTTCTAGTTTATTAGCACTTGAATGTGGGACTGCCCAGTCTGCCAGCTGCTGCCTCCACCTACCCAATCTGCCGCCTTGCCGTGGATCCTCTTCGCCCTGGCTGCCCATCTCCACCCCTCCTACCAGTTTGGATGAATATTTCTTCTTTAACTCCTGGGTTGTCAGACTTCCATACAGTTCAATTTTTGGCATTTCTGGTTGTTTTTTGTTTTTAAATTTGTTGTTATTCTTCTTTTGTTTGTACAAGGAAGTGAAGCATATCTAGTTACACCTCCATCTTGGCTGGAATACAGCTTTTTTATCCACTTATCCACTACTGAGCACTTGGGTTTCTTCCAAATCTTAGCTGTTGTAAATAGTGTTGCAATGAAAATACAGGCTCATATATTCTTTCAAAGGAATGTTTGGTGGTTTGTTTGGATATATTCTCAGAAATGGAATTGTTGGGTCATAAGTCAGTTCCATTTTTTTTTGTAGGAAACTCCATACTATTTTCCACAGTAGCTGCACCAAACTGCATTCCCACCAACAGTGCACATAGGTTCCCTTTTATCCACATCCTCACCAACACTTATTGATTGTTGATATTGATGATAACCATTGACAATGAGGTGATATCTCATTGTGGTTTTAATTTGCATTCCTCTGATGATTAGTAACATTGAACATCTTTTCATATGTTTATTGGCCATGTGTGTGTCCTCTTTGGAGAAATGTCTATCTAGGCTCTTCACACACTTTTTAATTGGATTGTTTTTTTGGCGTTGAGTAGTATAAGTTCTTTATGTATTTTGAGTATTAACCGCTTACTAGTTGTATGATTGGTGAATATATTCTTCCATTCAGTGGGTTGTCTTTTCATTTTATTGATGATTTTCTTTGCTGTGAAAAAAATGTTTAGTTTGATGTAGTTTTATCTGTTTATATTTTCTTAGTTTCCCTTTCTGATAATTTATTATTGGTGTATAAAAATGCAGATGATTTCTGGATATTTATTTTGTATCCTGCCACTTTACTGAATTTACTTATCAGTTCTAGTAGGTTTTTAGTGGAATCTTTAGGGTTATCTGTATACAGTATCATGTCATCTATAATCCATTCACATTTAATGTAATTATTGATATAGTTGGGTTTATATCTGCCATTTAATTTTTTGTTTTCTATATATCTCATGTTTTTATTCCTCTATTTTCCTTCCTCTTTTTATTTCATTAAGTACATATTTTCTAGTGTATCATTTAAATTTTATTAATGATGATTTTCTACTATTTGCATTGTTATTTCTAGGGCTTACCATATATAACTTAAATTATTAGCATCAGCTTTAGATTTACTCTGTTAATTTACTCTAACTTAATTTCAGTAAGATAGAGATTTATTCCCCCTCCTTTGTGGTATTATTGTTATACATATTATATCTAGAACATCTGTAGATGTTATAAATCCAACAACAAATTGCTAGAATTATTACTTTATGTAATTTTATACCTTTAAAGAAGCTAAGAGGAGAAAGAATAACAAGTATATATTTATGAATATCACATATTCAGTCCTTCAGCTACATCTTCAGGAACCGTAAAACATACCAAGAACAGAAGTGTCTTGGGTATGTAAAACTCAAAATAAATTTGAGTTTTATTTTCTGGAGTTCTTTCTTAGCCTACTTCTTGACCAAGTACTTCATTAACTTCTTAGTTTACTGATGCTCATGACCAAAGGTTTATATTTCTTGCAGCGTTGTAGTGGTCTTCAGTGAAAATTCGCATTTGAATTATCCGCCACTATTTCACAGATAACTTCACTCTGCTTTGTAAACAAGGGATTAAATTTTTGGCTTAGTGCTTCTCCTACTACTACCACAAGTCTCTTTTTTATCCAATACTGAGTTTTCCCCTTAGTCTCTTATGTTTATTTTATAAAAATGAAGAAAAATTGTTTTTTCCTGCTTTCTTGAAGTGATTAAGGGAAAAGTAACTTCTCAGGCAACCTTCTTGTTTAATAAAAATGTGAAATATGTTAAGTTTAGAGTAGATAATAGCTCCAAAATGATATTGTCCAAAAAGGAAGAGAAAATTCTTTTTCTCTTCTGAGAATTTTTCATATGGTTTTGGGCCACTACCACCTATCTTAGCTCTCTCAGATAAAGGTTCTTGCCTTTAGTAGTTTAATCCACCCAATGTACAAAAACACTCAATCTCCTGATAGTATTTGTAAACACACTATCACCCTGCATGTGTACATACATCCATACACACATATGAGGAGGGACCCCTCAAAAAACAGGAATTTATTTATAAAAAATTGTGTATTTATTCTTATATGTTTAAACTTTAGTTACCTTCAAAGTATTCTCCATGCAATACACCTATCAAGACATTTTTTGTACTGCTGAAAACACTTTTTGAACTCATTGATTTTGTTGCCTTTTAGTGCTTGTGCTGTTTTTTGTTTCACTTCTTCCACATGGGCAAAACGTTTCCCTTTGAGGACTTTTTTCATCTGGGGAAACAAAAAAGGGAAACAAAAAACAAGTGACTCAGGTGGATCAGATGAATAGGAGGGTGAGTAGGGGCTTGAGGGTCATGTTGTTTTGGTCAAAAACTGCTAAACACTTAGCAGTATGGGCAGGTGTGCTTGTAAATCATCCATCATGAAATGGGCAAACACATTCAAAGAGTCTTCAAACAAAATTTTCTGAAGCCAAACCCAGCCTCTTCCAACAAAGCCAACTGGGAAATGATACAGATGGGTTCCTAGGACACTCAGATACTGGGAAAGCCAGTACTACAAGGGACATGCCCTCCAGAATGCAATTCCGGGTTTTTTTGGGGGGGTCCCCTCATATGTATAAATGCACATGTATGTATGCTTTTCATTTGTGTTTCTCTTCTCCCTCAGGGAAAACCCTCATTCTCAGTGGGATGACTCAAAAGCAAATTCTACCTATCAATCAGGGTTATTCAGAAGGATATAGTCTCAGTTGTCCACACCTATAATCTGCTTTCCTTTCTTGCCTCACTTCTGAATTCCTCTGCTGAGATTCATCTTCCAAGTAAACCATATAAACTCAAATTCTTATCTCATCATATGCTTCTGGGAGAACCCAATCTAGGACACACCTCACCCACCTATCCACTGATTCCAAGTACCAAGAACTGGTGTTGCAAACAACCAGCTATATACAGGTTCAAAACACATTACATTAACAGTATAATAAACTGTATGTAGAAAGTAAAATATAGTACAGCTTCAGTAAAATTTACTTTCATATTTATATTTTAACATTCAGTTCTCCCACTTTTATCATAAAATAGAAGTTTACTATTAACATTAGGTTTATTTATGAGTTAAATTGTAGGCTGTACAGCTAATGGGAAGAAGGGGGAAAGGGAAGGAAAGCAAAGAATGAAGATGGAAGGAAATAAAGCATAGGGAAGCATAGAAAAAATAAATCCATTTACAGGGCGAATGAATGTTCTATCTGCAAATGACCTTAGTGAACTATTTTCATCAGCAATGTGTCATTTGGCCCACAGATCTGTGCCCCCAAGATTCTAACATAGGAACAATAAACACTGCGGTCCTGGTTTTGATCTCAGGCCAAAAGGAGATAATATTACTTCATCAAATGAGCTATTTGTAAAGAAAAAAAAGTTTGATGTTTGATTTAGGAAAAGCCTGTTATTGTTCGCTTGTCATCTCTGGTTCAGTTGTAGGATGGAAAGAAAGAAAAACAAGAGTGTTCTTAGATCAACACCAATTTAATAACAATGGTTGTCACCTGACCTGAAACATCTCTCAACCTTTTAGAGAATAAAGAAAAATGCAAGTCTTTGCTTTAAATCTGCTATAGAGATAACACAAAAACTTAATAGCGAAAACTGTAAACTAGTATGAGGAAACATGTATTTCCATGTATTTTAAAAATATAGTTAAAAAGTTAACTGGAAAATTTTTTAAATCATGAGGTAATTATTCACAAAAGTATTCACAGCATGACTCCTTACATATAGCCTACTTCATTTTAGAAACAAAATGATACTCTAAATTATTAGGAAAAATCCAAACCTCTTAAAGTAGAAATTCCCTTTGATCTTCTGTATTTGTGCAGATGACTTCTTCATAAGGAGCTTTCTGGTGAAGAACAGAGAGCAGAGGTTGTTTATGATGTTGTCCTTTAACTAATGAGTTTAATGGGAAAGACTTCCTGCGTCCCCCTTTGTTAGTTTCTAAGGTACCCTTCCTCTCCTAGTTGGAGACAACTTCCTTCTCAAGTCCTTAGTTGTGTCTGAGACTCTATGAGTAGATCCATCACCTAGAACCAGGATGCTGGCATATTACCTATACGACTATAACCTGCCATTTGAGCACCTGAAATCCCAAATCAGTCATGTGAAACAAGCTTGAATTTACCATAACTATTTGAATTTGGCTATTGTCTTCACTCTCAACAGCTAGCTTTCCAACTTCTACCTGGGTTTTGAAATCAAAAGATATGAGTTCAAGTCCTGGTTCTGCCACTATTTTGAATGAATGAGTAAAGAGAAGCTGGATTGTCCAATAAGTGATCCCAGAAGTTCTCTCTGGGTTGTCTGGATGAACTAGCTGCAGGGGACCACTCTCTCCTCACCAGTGGAAGGGGCTGTGTTTACAACAACAGGTAGCACCAGTGGTCTTCTTTCTTCCCAATGGGAAGAATTGCACACCAAACAACCTCCTACAGGAACTAACGCCTATTGTTTACAGGTAACTGGCACCTACATGCAAACCATTGAGTGCCCAAGCCCAGACTTTATGTCCCTCACTTATAAGTCCATTTTTATCTTGCCCTGTAAAAGAGAGAGCAACAGGGCATAGGTTCCCTCTCTTGAAACATTGCCCTGTAATGCATCCAGGTGCACTCGGGTCCAACGAGCTCGCCTCTTTGTCAGATGTTTAGAGAATGAAAGACCCCTTTGCCTGTGGCATACACCAAGTGACAATACTGATGTTTGCTGAAGCCCTTCGCTTTCAGTGTGATATTTAACTTCCCTTGACCCTTTGTTTTCTTCTCTGTGAAAAAGGAAAAAAACAATACTTACCTCACAGGATTGTTTTGAAAGTGAAATTTATCTATTCATTCAAACCATGCAGGAAAGACTATTGAGTTAGCTCTCACATGCCACTTGCTGCACAGATTAAAAATCACTTTTGAGAGAGTGTGGTGTCCAGGAAAGTCCGGACTTTCGAGTCACAGACTTGGCTTTAGATTCTGACTTTGTTGCTTTGTGCATGTGTAAATCCTTAATTCTCTGAATTTAAGAGAGGGTATGAGTACTAAATGAGATGATGTCTATAAAAGGATTGAGTTTATGCTTGGGACCTAGTACATGTTTAATAAATGATTAATTTGCCTTCTTGCTTCCTGCCTCTCTTTCTGCCTCCCTCCTTGCTTCCCCTCATGCTTGTGTGCTTGCTTCCTCTGCCTTTCTGACTTCTCCTTCTTCTTCTCTCTTATCCTGATTTGTGTCCCTTCTAACTACTCTCCAAACTGATAGGAAATGCTTTTCCAAATCCCACAAATTTCTAATATGCTACATGGAATGCAGAAGTGAATCTTTAGTTGATATGGACATAGAGCTGGGTGCACGATATGGTTTAGGCTTATGGGTTTCATTTCATATGTTAAACTATCTAAAGGGATAAAAATTTTTTGAGGAACAAATACCTCCTACCTGACAGCTTAGAGCCCCAGAGAGCATTTTGGTTTAACACAGCAATTTTCAACCTCTTTTATCTTGTGGCATACATAAACTAATAACTAAAATTCTACAGCACACCAAAAATATATTTTTGCCAATCTGACCAAAAAATAGGTATGATTTTGATTCACTCACACCAGATGGCTATTGAGTTGACTGTTGTCATTTTTAAAAAATTTGACAATCTAAGGGAAAAGATGTCTGTGTTTCTGACCAAATAGGATTTGTATGCTTTAAAAATTCTTGCAGCACACTGGTTGAAAATCACTGGTCTAACATGACATCTGTTGGCAAGTCTTCATTTGAGCTAACAACAAAAAGTCATATGCTCTCACCCTGGCTGTCCTTTTAATTTATTCTGTATTTTGAATTTAAGTACTATATAAAGGAAAATATGAACTTTGCTTAAAACCATCTAGCATCTCTCTTTTGCTCTTCATCCTTAAATATACTTGAGGGAAAGTATTGCAAAAGTAAATATTAAGTAACTTTTGGTTATTAAAGTTGCAGTTCCATAATTAATACATGGACTCAAAATCCTTGAATAGGGAAAAAGGAGAGATTTTTTTCATTTCAATCCCTCAAAGCAACAACCCTGCATGTGAGCACCAATAGTAGCCAGCAAAGATCTTGAGCTCAAAAATTGTGACTTTCATTACCCTATCCTTGACACAGTGAACGCAGTTATGAACAAGGAGCTGGAAAATGGCATTAGGTTACATCATGATGCAAAAATGTGGAAGTAGAAACAAATCACCATCATAGAATTATAGAATTCTAGAGCCATTGTGCTCTTCAGAAATCAATCTTCTAATAACCTACTTTTTAAATAGCTATAGCTAAGGAAACTGAGCACCAGACATTTTAAGTTAGTATTGAAAGTTTTGACAGCAAGGTAGTGTGAGATAGAGCCCTGATTTTTTTCCACATATTTATTCTTAGGGGTATCTTATAAATAATTAAGAGAAGTAAGGCTGTAATAGTGCTATATCTATGGACCAATCATTCCAAGCTAGGTAGACAGAACACAGTACTTATGCTTCTGTAGACTTAGAACAGTTAAAAGTGAATATATTTTATTTAGACAATTAGGATTAATTGTCCATAGGTTAGATAATAGAGTTAAATCTATGTTAATTTCTTTGTTAACAATTGCATATGGCTGTATAAGAAAATATCCTTGTATTAGGGAATTATACACTGAAGTATTTAGGGTAATGAGACATTATGTCTTCAGTCTTCTTTCAGATGGTTTGAATTGTGTGTGTATGTGTGCATATGCGTGTGTGTGTTGGTGGGGGGAGAGAAGGAAGTTGCTTAGGCTAGAATGATAATAGAGATGTGAAAAAATGCATCAGATTAAGGACTTGCTTTAAACATAGTCAAAAGATTGGCTGATGGCTTAGATATACAGACAAAAGCAAAAAAGAATCATGAAAAACTCTCAGATTTTTATTGGAGTAACTGAGTGATAATGGAGCCATCAATTGAGATAGAAAGACTAGGGTGATAAACATGTTTGGGGTAAAGAGGTACCAAAATAAATGCCAACAATTATGTTTTGTTCAAGCTGTACTTCAAGTACCAACATTGAAATTATGTGGAGTTATCAAATATGTAGTTGGATATAAGAATCTGGTATATTAAAAAGAACACAGGAAGACTATACTTTCAGGGTCATTTCTATAGTTTGTTAAAGAGAATACAGGGATGGAAATACAGGTTTGAAATTAATGGTGATATTAAACGTAACTGTGATTTAAAAAAATAAAACAGAGGTCTGACTCTACCCTAGAAATACTTGAGGGTTACCTAATTAAAGAAGGGGCAGCAAATAAAATGAGCTATCACTGTGCTATATGTAGCTTTACTACAGCTATCTCCATGAATTCTTTTCAGATCCATTTGTATTGCAAACTTCCAAGAGGTCTGGAACATGAAGATGACCATTGGTGCTTCTACATAGGTTTTTAGTTTATTGTTCATGGGGATAAGACTGGTGTTGAAAGGAATGGAGAACATACGACCAGGGAAAAACCTGATATTTCTCAAAACAAATGTAAATCATTGAAATAGCATTTATATATGATATAACAGAAATAGAATTCCAAAATAAATATACTTTGAATTTCATTATAATACCAGCCTCAAAATTCATGCAAAAATAAACATGTGTAGCCTTGCTGCTGACATACTCCTTCAAACAATTTGAAACAGAGAAGCATCTTATTGAATTCCATCTTATTGAATTACTGAAGCAGATGAAAGTGTCCAGGTAGGCAGTTAGTTAGTTTTTAATGAAAGAGAAGGGAGCCAGACATCTGGGTAAGCCTGATTAAGCTGGAAAACAGCAGATTCACAGTCACCCCAGGGAATAACTGGCATCTTTCTAGACAACATCCTACCTAGTCCACTAGGCAAGAAAGACAGCCTTACAGCCACCCTGGGGTGCAACCGGCATTGTTCTGCCAAATAAATGAGGAGAGGGAGAAAATGGTGAGGGGAAATTCCTTTCACTGAGTACATGTGCAGTAGATGCCAAGATAGGGCAGAGGAATTCCTTTTATTAAGCACATGTGCAGTAGAAGCCAAATGATGAAGCAGACCTATGAGGCATGCCCAGTGGAAGCCAAAATGGTTACCACACTGGGGGAGGAGACTAGTCTGGAAAAGTCTGGGAAATGAATCAGATTGGAGAAGGGCACAAGTTCCCAGACAATCCAGGAAAGAGATTGGGTGGGGAAGAGGGCACATGCACAAGGCCAGGAAAAGCCAGGAAAATCATTGGGTAGTTTGAAAGAAAGCTTGGTCTTTCCCAAACCCAAGGAAATGTATGGAAGCTAGATCAAGAACCCAGTGCACACCCTGCTTGGGGCACTACTATGTCCTTCTCCTCGCAAACATGTATTTTTGCTTCATTTGTCCTAAACTCTAAGGGTCCCCACAAGACCTGCATCCAGAGGAGCTGTAAGCAGTAGCAGAGGATTCCACTTTTGCTTGTGTAACTTCCTTTCCTGAGTCCATGCAGCCACTACCCCATATATAGCCTGCCTGCTCTCTGTCTTTCCAAGAGTGTACTGTGTCTTTTTGCTCTACTAAATCTTACCACTATTGCTTATCTCCTCCTATGTGAGGTCCCTGAAATTCTTTTCCCATGATACCATAGAAGGACCATAGTTTCGGGTAACAGAAATCTAACAGAGCCCTGATCTTATTTCTGAAATTATAATTTACATTTATATGGTACTTTACAATTTATAGTCTTTTACCAACACTATTCCACTTTGTTCTTCTCCACAGTCTTGCAAAGTAAATAAGATATATATTATTATCTCTGTTTGATGGGTAAGGAAAAATGTCAGTCTCTGAAAATGAAGTGGCTTGTTTAAATTAACATGAATATTTTAAGTGACAAAACTATACTTAAAAGTTAAATCTTCCAATTCTGGGGCTATTTCTCTTCCTGTGATACCATAAAACTTTCATTTTTTTCCCATACTGTTAAGTAGATATTTATTATTTCCCTAATTTCATAATATACAAAACTGAGGTTACTTAGAGCAAAATGAATACCTAGATGTTATGAAATTACATATATTAGAAAGAGCTAAGATTAGAATTTATATTATCTGAGTTGTTTTTCCACTGACGATTCAGGTAGGGATGTTTATCACTGGAAATCACTGTTTTTGCTACATAAATACCTTGAGTTAAAACTTATGAGCAAAATATGCCTGGCATAAATTCTTTTATGAATGTTTATAATTCAGTTTTTTTAACTATGTATTTTTTAAGTTTTCAAAAAGATAATGGTTATATAAGAAACGTGCAAAACGTTTTCAAACACATTTTGCTGAAGGAAGTTTAAAAGTCACAAAATGCTGAAGTAGATGAGGCTATTGCCAGAAAATGAGGAAGTAAAACAAAACTAAATATACAAAAAATGTCAGAATATCAGATGTTATAACGCTTGAGTGAGTGTGTTGTGACAGTCACACTTGGGGAACCTTACATTTTACATTTTGGAGACATGTTACCACAAAGCCCCTATTTGGTGAAAATGCCATTGTATGGGTATATGATGAATGATTTATTTTTGTTTTAGAAGAGGTGTGAGTGAAGTTAAGACTAGCCCAGAGAATCACATTGTGCTAGATCGTTATACACATTAATAAAATTTCTCGCAAGCTCTGTACTGTGTTAACACTGATAATTATTCTTAACATAATTTGAGTCCTGTAGGTATCATTATAGTCCTTTTACAGGAAGGAAATAGGCTCATGGAGATTAAAATAAGTTTCCTAGTATCACACAATTAGTAAATGGTGAAGTGAAGAATTAGTAATTATTTGCTTGTTCATATTTTTTAAAGAAACAAATAACATATTTTGAGACATCAAGTCAATCAGAATAACTAAAAAATATTTTTTATCATGATATTCAAGGCTTTTTACAATCTTTTCTTTCAGGTAAAATGTACATTGAAACATTAATAGTATGGCATAAGAATTGGTTCTTTGGAAATCTCAAGAATTTAAGTGGTTATCAGAAAAGCTTTTTATTAAAGGGCATTAAAACATTATTGAAATAATTTCAAAAGGAAATAAAACTTACAGAGGCCTGGTTTAATTGCTTCTGTTGTTTTGTGTGAGCATAAGTTCTCAATCAAATAAAAGTACATCATATAACTATGTTTTTAAGATTAAGAGTGTTCAAGTGAAATTTCATTTAAAGGTAAATTCATGTATGTTGACTATGATTCATTTCTTAGGTGTTTCTTTTATAAAGGTTTTTACATTGGATTAAAAAATAAATGTTCCAAAGGTTCCTTAAATAAATATGCAAATTTTGCCCTCCTACAATGCAGATCTGACAGGAGCTCAAGATGGAAGTGTCAGAATGTTTGAATGGAGCCACTCTCAACAGATAACCTGCTTTCAATCTGGCAGCAATTCAAGAGTTTTAAGAACGCACTGTGAGCTCAGTTAGTCAAGGTTGCCAGTTCTCTCTTCATTCAGGGCAGATACAAGAAACAACCAAAGAATGCATAAATAAGTGGAACAAAAAAGCAATGTCTCTTTTCCTCTCCCTAAAATCAATAAATGAAAAATATTTTTAAACATTACAAAAATGAGATTTAACCACCATGGAAATACGGTTGTATATAAAAATGCAAATAGCAAATGGTTTGATTATGCTGTGAGTTTATTAATAGTACAAGTTTGAGTTTCTGAAGAGAACAGCTCAGTGAACTAGTGGTAAAGCATCAATCTATATGAATTATTTAAAAACACTACTCTTCAAGAACACTTACATTGGTTTGGGTCTTTCTGAAAAGACATTGCATATATGTGTATTACAGTTCACTTAAGTGATGCTTAAGGGACAAAAGATGGTAGGACCATTTTATATTACACATTTTTGATTAAACATTTTTTCCCCTTCTGGAACCTACTCAAAACACAGTCAAGTGCCAGGTAGCATGGAACACCTTGGAACTTCTTAGAAATGCAGATTATTGACTCTACTACATACCTGCTGAATCATCATCACATTTAACCAATATTCTGATGTGTACACACATTAAAGTTTTGAGAAGCACTGCTCCAGAACAGGGCATTGACAAATCATAGCCTAGCCACCTTTTATAAATAAAGTTTTATTGGAAAACAGGTACTCCATTCATTGTTTTCTATGATTACTTTTCCACTACAACAGCAGAGTTCAAGAGAACAAATACTTTATAGCTGGCAAGCCTAAAGTACTTACCATAGGGTCATTTAAGAAAAAGTTTGCCAACCCTGTTCTAGAACATATCTTAATGTTTTCACTTCACATGATCCTACTGTCCTCAAACTGCTTGTCTTTGCTCCCAGTATCTCACTAGCATTTTATTTTTTTAATCATTTTATTTTTCAATTACAGTTGATGTATATTATATTAGTTTCTGTTATACACCCCAGTGATCAGACATTATATAACTTACTATGTGATCATCCTGATAAATCTAGTACCCACCAGACACCACATATAGATATTAGAATATTATTGACTATATTTCCTGTGCTGTACTTTACATCCACATGAGTATTCTGTAACAACTAATCTGTACTTCTTAATTCCTTCACCCTTTTCACCCATCCCCCAAGCCTCCCTCCCATCTGACAAAATGCTCAAAATTTTCTCTGTAATCTATAAGTTTGTCTGTTTTGCTTCCCTGCTTACTTTGTATTTTAGATTCAGTTGTTTTTAGATATGTATTTTTTGCCATTATATTGTTCATATCTTTAATCTTTCTTCTTTTTCTTCTTCAAGAAGACCCTTTGCCCTAGCTGGTGTGGCTCAGTGGACTGAGTGCCAGCCTGTGGACCAAAGAGTTGCTGGTTTGATTCCCAGTCAGGGCACATGCCTGGGTGGAGGGCTGGATCCCCAGTGAGGGGAGTGTGAGAGGCAACCACACATTGATGTTTCTTTCCTCTTTCTCCCTTTCTTCCCCTCTCTCTAAATACAAACAAATAAAATGATGCAGATGTTGGCCGGTGGTGTCTGTGTCATTACGGATGACATGACACATTCACACGGACTACTGAGTCCGGTGGAGGAAAAGGGACAGCATGGCTTTTCTCTCAAGGGGAGCAAAAGCCGCAACCTCCACCCTGACAGGCCTTTATTGGGTTTCTCCACCCATTACATGATGGTTCTCTTTTACTATGCACAGGCTTGCTTTTACAGAAAACAAAGTAGGCAATGCTGCTAATCACATCACGGAAGAGGGATATTTGCAAATGAAAAGGGAAAAGTGGTTGAACCAGTTACACTCATCCTTGGAAGGTTTAGTATGGATTTTAGGAAGTTACTTTGCAGTAAATGTCCTCAATTCAGGGTGAAGGAGTTTTTTAGCAAGAGCTAGACTCAAAGCAGCCTAGGCACATTGCAGGCCTGATTCCCCATGGGAGAACCTATCCGTGGGCGTGGGTCCTATGCATCTCCAAGTGGGAGCTGGGCCCATGCCATGCAGAATGGTCTCCTACAATAAAATCTTTAAACAAAAAAAATAAGAAAACCCTTTAACATTTCATGCAGTACTATGAAACTCCCAGTACTGCATGAACTGCATGAAGGTGGTGATGAACTCCTTTTGCTTTTTCTTGTCTGAGAAACTTTTTATATGTTTTAGTGATAGCTTTGCTGGGTGGAGGAATCTTGATTATAGGTCTTGAATATAATAAACTTTGAATATTTCTTGACAATCCCTTCTGGCCAGCAAAGTTTTTCTTAAGAAATCACCTGACATGGGAGCTCTGTTGTAGGTTACTAACTGCTCTTCTCTTGCTGCTTTTAAGATTATTTCTTTGTTTTTAACTTTTGCTATTTTAATTGTGTTGTATCTTATTGTGAGCCTCTCTGGGCTCATTTTGTTTGGGCCTCTCTGTGCTTTCTGGACTTGTGTGTCTTTTCCTTCACCAAGCCAGGGAAGTTTTCTGTCATTCTTTTTTTCAAATAGGTTTTCAAGGCCTTGCTTTCTCTCTCTCTTCTCCTTCTGGCTTCCCCATTATGTGACTATTGATATGCTTGATGTTGTCCCAGAAGTTCCTTACGCTATCCTCATTACTTTTGTATTTTTTTAATTTTTGCTGTTCTCATTAGGTGTTTTTTTATCCCTTATATTCCAAATTGCTGATTTGATATTCTACTTCATCTACTCTACTGTTGATTACCTGTAAATTATTCTTCAATTCAGTTAGTGTATCCTTTATCTCTGACTAGTTATTTTTTATAGTTTTCATCTCCTTTTTTATGCTGTTGATGCTCTCACTAAGTTCACTGAGCATCCTTATAACCAGTGTTTCAAACTCTACATCTAGTATATTACTTGTCTCCATTTTGTTTAATTCTTTTTCTGGAGTTTTGGTCTGTCCTTTCATTTGGGACATGTTTCTTTGTCTCCTCATTTTGGCAGCCCCCCTTCTTTGTTTCCATGTATTAGGTCAAACTACTTATTTTCCTAGTCTTGGCAGTGTGGCCTAATGTAGTAGGTGTCCTCTATGGTCCAGTGGCACAACCTTCCCATTCACCTAAGCTGGGCACGGCAGGTGTGTCCCCCTTTCCCTGTGTGGGCTGTGTACACCCTCCTGAGGTAGCTGAACTTTAATTGCTGTTGGCATGTCAGTTGGAGGGATTTACCCCTTGTCTGATCAGCTGTAAGTTCTGGCTGTAACCACCATGGAGGATCAGCTGTGCAGGGGCCCACCCCATTAAGAAGGACTTACGTCATCAGGGCTCTGGTTTCCACCTGAGTCCACCTATTGAGTGTGTTGCTTGTGGAGGTTGTTTCGTTGCTGGTTACAACCACCTCCATAAGCTTTGATCTGGACAGAAGTAGTCCACTGGGTGTGCTGGCTCTGGGACCTCCAGGGAGCTACAATCCAAGGTCAGTCACTGCCTATGTTCTGCGTGGGGCCACCCAGCATGAGCTACAAAGTGATCTGCAGATGGCCACTGCCACTGCTGTGCTTGGATGTGTGCAGGAGAAGCTAAGCTTCAAACCAAGGCCAGCCATTGCTGAAGCTGGGACTGGGGCCAATTAGTGAGAGGTACAGGGCATGCTAAGGCCAGATGCTGCTTCCTTGAGAGATTTTAGGGAAGTCTGAAGCATGAGGCAAATCATGTCATTTGTATGGAAAGGCCACTGGAAACAGATTGGGTGGGCCCTCAAGTTGGGTGGGGCAGGCTCTCATGGAATCACCATGGTGGGGCAAACTGTGATAGCCAGGTTGATAGAGTCTCAGACAAGTCACCCAGAAGAAGAACATGGCCTCTGCCAGCACTTCTGTCTGGGAGAAAGCTTTTCCTACAGCTCTCGCTCTGACACCAGATGATTTAGCTCCTCTCCATATAGCCTTGGTGCCTTTTGAGCTGCTGCCCCAATGCTGGAACTCAGAGGGAGCAAGTCCAAGTAAGTCCATGCATAGTCCCTTTAAGTAGAATGCCTGGGACATCAGAAGTCCTTTTTATCACTCAGCCTCAATCCCCACTGGTTTTTCCAGCCATAAGTTATGAGGACTTCTCTTCCTGGCACTGGAACCCTGGGCTGGGGGTCCTGGTGTGGGACTTTGACCCCTTGCTCCTCAGGGGGGACCTCTGCAGCTGAGATATCCCTCCAGATTTTTATCTACTACACCAACTCATTCCCAGTATCTGCCCCTCCTACCCATCTTAACATGGCTGCTTCTTTATATCCTTAGTGGTAACACTTCCATTTAGCTAGATTTCAGGTGGTTCTGAATGATGGCTGTTCTGTAGTTCAGGTGTGTTTTGATGTGGTTGTGGGAGGATGCAAGTACTGCATTTGTCTACTGCATCTGTCTGCACTGCCTTTTTGACCAGAATTTTACCACCACTTTGAAAGGCTATAAAGGGAAATCAGCCTGCTCTTTGTCTTTAGAGCCATGCTTCATTAAAACAAAACAAAACAAAACAAAACACAAAGACCCTGGCTTAGTGACTCAGTTGGTTAGAGTGTCATCCTGTAATCCTGTAAACCAAAAGGATGGATTTGATCTTGGTCAGGACACATGTCCAGGTTGTAGCTTCAATCCCTGATCAGGGTGTGTGAGAGAGGCAACCGATTGTTTCCTTTTCACATTGTTCTCTTTCTCTCTCTTTCTTTGTCTTTCTTTCTCTCTCTTTCTCCCTTCCCCTCTCTCTAAAAGCAATAAACATATCCTTGGGTCGGGATTAAAACATTAAAAAATAATAAAAACACTCACACAGACCCTAGGTGATGATACATACATTCTGCCTGTCCTTTCCCCTCAACCTCCAAACCTTCAACCCTTCTCATGTGCTACTTATATCAGGGTGAGCTGCAACCTTTTCACCTACTACATTTACAACACAGCTTTGTTGCCATTTCACAAAACTCAACGATAATTTTTACATGTAATTATGAAACAAAATTTTGGGAGCATATATTTTCTTAAAACCAATTAGAAACATTTTCTTTTTGCCCTTTACTGGGATATTAAAGGGATTTAATCTAGAATCCTTTAGAATTCTACCATACTTTCAGTTGTATAACTCATCAATATGCATTATGTGCTCATGGATTTCCACTTTAGTTGTAAATATTATATTGCTAACTAATTTTATACCTCAACCCATCACTCTAATATAACCTTCATGTTGCTAACAAAGTCATAAAACAAATAACGTACTTGTATAATTATACTATAGGTGAGATCATATTATTATTGTTTCCAAAAACTCTTCATAGTATCTAAAAGACCAAACGTTTATCAAACTACTCAAGACCATCTATAATTTGAATTGTTTTACAGATTTAACATTCACTATAAACTTCTGCATAGGCTATTATCTGCCCAAGTATCTTTGGCAGGCAGTCAATTTACTATTGATTCACCCTAGCCATGATGAAGCCACATAACACCTAAGCCGGGATAAGGGCGGCAGGACAGCGGAGAAGGGAAAAGAGTGGCTGAATTGCCTAGCCAGGAGAATGACCACCCACGAGCCCAGGCGGCAGAACCGCGGCTGGAGGTGAGAGCTGGGAGAACCGCGGCTGGAGGGCCGAGCAGGGAAATAGGCAGCCGGGGAGCTGAGAAGGGAGAACCGTGGCCGGAGGACTGAGCTGGGAGCAGGGCGGCCGGAGAGCCGAGCCGGGAGAATGGCCGGGCCACCCGATGGCCGAGCCGGGAGAAGGGCGGCCGGAGGACTGAGGTGGGAGAACCGCTCACCATTCCCTTACTGAAGACCACAACGAGCTTGAAACTAAATACAAAGGGCTGGTAACTGCGCACTCTGGACAGGAGGCAGCAGCAAACAGACTGGGGCAGGGAGTCAGAACTGGACAAACAGACCACCACAGCGGTGAGCTAATTAGTTTCCCTCCTTGATCTCAGCTTTGCCCTAAAGGCGGTGAGTCGCAGCACTGCTCCATTGGCAGTATGGGAATGACGCAGAGTGGACTGGACAGGGGGCCTGTTGGAGCCAGAATGGGGGACTACTGGGGACCCCTCCCTCTTCTCCTCTCCTGGTCCTGTTCTTACCCTGAAGCTGCAGCCGTGGGCTGGGCATAAGCTCCTACAATGCTAAGAAAAATCTTGTTTCTGGCAAAGACCTGGGAAAATGGGCCCCTGTGCTCCACAATTTTGGGGAAATCCTGCTTATTTTTCTTTTCTTTTTTTTATCTTGCCACTTTGCCCTGAAAACCACCAAGATATGTAAGTCTTTAACACAGTGCATGGTTGGGTTGGGGAGGAGAGGAATCTAAGATCCTGAGAGAAAGGAGAGCTTCTAGCCGAAGGACCAGGGCTGATGGGCTGATGGTGTGAGCTGGGCCCACACAGAGCATACCACCGAGGCCAGCACAGCTCTGCGCCATGCTGGTGCTGAGGTCGCCCCACAGGCCCTGAGTCAGAACGGGGCTCTAAACTTAATGTTCTCACATACTTAAACAGTGGCCCCTCAACCTCTGCTATTCAGTGGTGGGAAAACAGACTATGGAATCTGGTCCAGTAAGTGCAGCACATCCATTGCTAGCTTCATCTGAAGTTTGGAGGGAGAAAATAATTGAATTTGAACAGGCACAGAGGTCAAGTGGAAGAAAGACAGAGTTCCTGGGCCCAGCCTGCAGACCTGCAGCACCATGGATTTTAGTTCAGAGAATAAGTTCATTTTTTGCTAGTAAATCTCTTTTTCTTATGTGCTTTTAGTTTTTTTTTTCTGTTTCCTAGGTAGAGACCAAATTTCTTCTCCGAAAAGTAAGCATAAGCAAGTGAAGTGCAGCGCTCAACCCTTGGTGTGGGGGGAGGTGCTAATTCAGTGTGAGTTCCAGCAAGTGCACAGATCCAGCCAGACCTCAGTGCCCAGGGAGACAAGGCTTGGTTTTGTGCCCCTAACTAGGTACGCCTGGTGGGGTGAACCTGTGTGTGCTGATGGCCCAACAACCTGCCCGGTTCAGATGGTAAATGTGGAGATACTGTGATCCATGCCCCTGTGATACAACCAAGGTGTGCTACCCTGTTTTAAAGTCATGTGGGCTTCCTTAATCGCTCCGACATGCTTATGACTAAAGGGAGAGATTCTGTTCCAGTCATCATTGAGGACAGGGGATGGGAATGGGTAACAGACCTCCACAGGGAATTGCCCCGAGTCCCTCCAAATGCCTCACCTCCCAGGAGACCCATATTCTTCCTGAAGAAGGTGGGTGGAGTTGACTGCACAGATACAGGGTCCAATGGGTGGACGTGCTGTCCTGGGTTCTGAGATACACAGTGTTCATGCTGTTCTGCATTTCTGAGTCTCTCTCCTTGTTGTGTGGTTCAGGTTTGGCTAAAGTCAGGACCAGCCGTGAGTGGCTCCTCCTGGGCCCTCCTGATATCGCCTGTTTGTCCTGCAAGCCGTTGGTCTGTGCTCATTGCCAGATGAATGTAGAGGGTCAGCAGTCTTCCAAGTCCCTTGATGGAGCCACATGTAGGCAAGGAGGCTCTGGGTGTCTGAGTCACTGTGTGGAGAGGATGAGCCATGGTGGCTCCCTGGCCCAATTGATGGGACACAAGGAGCAAGTAGATTTCACTGGGTTCAGACACTGAAAAGCATGTTAAGACAGCTTGATGTTAATATGCTAATGGACATAGTCTTTGATGGATAATTAGAATGTGCCTGGCTCGACCACTGAGTAAGAGTCAGACTTTTTGATGAGTAGTGACTCATGAGTAGTGACATCTGTCTCTCATCTTCTTTAACCCCCATAGCATTGCTTTTCTCTACTTGCAGACATGCTGAAAGATACATTGAAGCCATTGCTGGCAGGAGAGAGCATATAAAGACAAGGTATTATTATCATCATAATATTGAGCACCATTCTGTCAAGTCCACAGAGAAAAGTTATTAATCATCCCTTATCTTTAACAGAGCATGAATATTATTTCTGCACTTGTGACCCACAAATAATTGAAAAGCACAGGCTCGTGCCAACAGTGCCACCTTCTCTCTGATCACTGTACATCCTTGCATAGCATCACTCATGGGCACTGTGACTGAGACAGCCAACAGAACCCATCCAAAAAGCTGAGGTTTTTTACATCCTTGATTAAATTTATTCTTAGGAATTTTTTAAAATATATTTGCAAATGGGATTGTTAGTTTTCCTTTCAGATACTTCCTTACTGATGTATAAATATGCAACCAATTCTGGATATTCATTTTGTATCCTGATACTTTACTGAAATCATTTATCAGATCTGGTAGCTTTTTGGTGGAATCTTTAGGGTTTTCTACATACAGTGTCATGTCATCTACAAAGAACAGTAGTTTTACATCTTCCTTTTTAATTAGGATGCATTTTATTTCTTTGTTCTTGTCTGATTGCTGTGGCTAGAACTTCCAGTACTATGTTGAATAACAGTGGTGAAGGTGGACATCCCTGTCTTGTTCTTGATCTTAAGATAAATGCTTTTAGCCCATTGAGTATGATAGTGGTTGGGGTTTGTCATATATGGCCTTTATTACATTGAGGTATGTTCCCTCTATTCCCACTTTGCTGAGAGTTTTTACCATAAACAGGTGCTTGATTTTATCAAATGCTTTTTCTGCATCTATCGATACGATCATGTGGTTTTTAACCCTTCATTATGTTTATGTTTAGGATTTGCCTTCTGTCCCCTGCGTCCCCCACAGGCCAGGCTGGTTCTTTGGCCTCTGGTGGCCAGTGGATGCATGGTACACCTGACACCTCATCTCATGTTCACCTGCCTGGTGTTGCTTCCAGTGGTGTCGAGGAGTCCCATTCAGGGGCTGTGATGACCTCGGTGATCTTGTGTCCTCAAGTTCTTATTCATTTTTTACTTGGGGATCAGGAATCATGGCCATTGGATGTAGAGGCAGCCAGGATGCTGTTGGTTGTGCCTGCAGGCTTTTGTGGGGGATAGGTAGTGTGGGATGGCACCCTCCCTGCAGCCCCCACTAGCTGGCTTCCTCCCCACTGCCTCTTCCTGGACTGCAGGTCCCCTCCCTGTCCCCTTTGAGGTTCTCGGGACAGTTTCAGGGATAGAGGGATATCAGGTATCTGGACAATCTCCCTGAGATTAGGAAAGCAGGTGCATTGGAATGAGGAGAGGCAAACTGGCTGCCACAGAGGAATGCTGCTTCTCCCCGGGAAACACTTCCTGTCAGGAAACACCAGTAAATCAGACAGCAGTTCTGCAAGGGATGGGTTTTGCCTTCCAAGGATGAAATTGTGAAAACTGGGAATCATTGTGTGCTCTGTTGAGAAAACACAATAAAATTATTCTGCAGAATGTGTCTATTTTATGAGTTGTGCACCGTGTGAGCATGTACAGGAAGTGGGAATGATGGGCACAGTGACAGATGTCAGGCCCTAAAGTGTCCGGTTTGCTCACTGAGGTTTCAGCTGCTGCTACAAAGACCCACAAAGAACAGCAGCTGTGGGCTGCCCCTGTGGTGTTACTGGAAGTAATTTCTTCACAATTATTTCATGATATTGGTCTATTCAGGTCATCTATTTTTTTTTTCTAGTGTCAAATTTTGAAATTAAAATTTTCTGAAAATCACCAGGAAACCAGAGGTCTTGATAGATTGAATTAATATAAAATATACAATTTAAAGATAGCCCAGTGCCTACTTAGTTGGTCTTCTTAGTAACTGTCTTTGACTTCTAGAATTGCTTATATCAATTTAGTGCTTTGTATAAGGAGAAACACAAACATCTTTGTTAATCATTCCAATTTATAAATTCCCAAACAATTCCTAATGATGGGACCTTGGCCAAATTACTTAATCTCTGTATGCCTTGGGTTTCTTCTTTGTAAAGCAGAGATAACTATAATGTTCACCTTGTAGGGTTATTGCTGAGATGATATGAGCTACTGCATGGAAAGTGCTTATTAAAATAGTGCCTGACAAATGAAAAGTTTTCAATAAATGTGATATTTCCTAAAACTAATTAAATTATTAATAAACCATTCACTGAATAATATTTTCTAGACTAAACAATTTACCTGCCAACTTCTTGGAGTATTATTCATTCTAGTTGTAATTATTCTGTATCATATTTTTCCTATTTAATTTTAGTGTTTACTCATTACCTCATCTCAACATTTATAGAATTTAGGAATAAAAAAAGAATGAAGAGAACGGGGGAAAGGAGACCGGTAGCCACAATGAATAACTGCTGTGGTGAAAACGTTCCCCAAAATAGAATTGTAGTACATTTTTTAGAAATTATATTTATCTATCTATCTGTAAGCTAACAAAAACAAAGACTGATCAATTTTAAAAGATGGAGGAGAAAATTCTTGATTGTACTCTTTTCTTATGATAAAAATCATCACTCTAAAGTGCAATGGTTTTTAACTTTGGTTCTCAACTGGACTATCTAAGGAGTGACAGATTCTGCTTCATTCAGTGTGAAGTAGAACCTAGAGCTTTATCAAATAATTAAGAATGTTCCCAAGAGGATTTTAATCACCCCAATGATCGAGATCAATGCAGGTATGGAAAACTCACTACATTTAAAGTCAGGAGACTTGAATTTTATACCTTGCTATTTTTGTCTCTTTTGGCCTCAGTTTTCTCATCTGTAAAAAAATAGATCAGTGATTATGAACTCAAGCTGCAAAGTAGAATTCCAGAGAGCTTTGACAAGTAGTGACGTCTGGGGCAGGGGGCACCCTCTGCATAGGTGCTGACTTAATTGGCTTACTGTGGGGCTCCTCAGGTGACTCTAGTGTAAACTGGGCCGAATAAATAATGTGTCAGATAATCTTTAAGTTCCCTTCCTGTTTCAAAATTGGTTGTTTCTAATAATAGAGCTAATTTTTATTTCATTTAAATAGGTTAAATTGAAATTTTTCCAGTCCCCTGAATTGTATTTTTTAAAATTTAAAAAAGATTTTATTTATTTATTTTTAGAGATTGGGGAAGAGAGGAAGAGAGGGAGAGAAACATGGATGTATGAGAGAAACATCAATGTGTTGGCTGTTGCAAGGCCCCAACTGGGGACCTGGCCTGCAACCCAGGCATGTGCCCTTACTGGGAATCGAACCACTGACCCTTTGGTTTGTGGAACAACACCCAACCCACTGAACCATATCAACCAGGGCATTTTAAAAAATTAATTAGATAACTTGCAGTGGGGATATTCACATCAAAATGTAAAAATTAATGTCTCCTTTTACAATATTATTCAATAGTAAATAATTCATAAGACAAACAAGTCTAAGAAAAGAAGATACTTTAAGAAATGATCATGTAAGCAGAGTTTCAAAATTACGTGTGTAGATAAGGGATGATGAATTTCCAAATTAATTAAACTTAGAATTTTCAGAAAATATTAAAGCAAAACTGCACAGCCAGGAAATATAAAAATTAGAATAGATCCCCGAGGATACCTAGGGAGAGAAAAGGGCATTTTTTAAATATAGAGTTGGTGTCAAGAAGATAAAGAAAAAAAAGCATTATACCAATGGCATTACTAATGAAGAAATGGCGCAGGTCACCTGGGAGACACTTGCGTGAAAGACGTGAATTGTGAAGGAAGGCTCTGCCCTGAGAAAAAGGAACCTCCACCCCTTCCCTGGAATTGGAGGGAACAACAAATGGCCCAGGGGCTCGGGGGTTTGGAAAGAGGCCGTCACCTCTTTATCATCAACGAGGTCATGTAAGAAGAGTTTATCAGAGTAATCGTTACAGATGTACTCAGGGAATATGCACTAAATATGAGGATCTCTGCACTCGCTACCAAGTCACATTAAAAAAGTCAGAAATATATTCTTTTTTTGTTTGTTTTTGTTTTTTAAATATATTTTATTGATTATGCTAAGAAAAGGTAGCTCAAGAAACTAAAGAAATGGAGTTTAGAGAAACCATTTCCTCCTTACATTACTTGACATTTTAGACCACTTTAGGCTTTGATGTCTAGTTGTTAATGTTCTATATTCTTCTTACTAAAAATGTGGTTCACATGTCCATTGTGAAGCAGATTTGTAAACCACAGGAAAAACACACTCCCCGAGAAACCTCCCATCCCAGTACCTTGATATAAATATCAATACTAGTTTTGGCATATATTTACATTTTTTCATATGAATTTTATATGAATTTGCTACCTTAACTTTAGATGTGCAAATGTGGAAAGCAAGATTTTGGCTCTTGTGATCTGCACGCCCTGATCTTATGCCTGTGACTGTATTACTTGATGCAGCAAAAAGGAATGAAGGTTGCCGATGGAATTAAATTGCTAATCACTTAACAAAAAAGGGAAATTATCCTGGATTATTTGAGTGGAAATGGAAATAGAAAATGAAGTCAGAGACAAGTGACTAAGGGGAAGAGGCAGGGGAGATTCAGATCAAGAGAGGGACTCAACCTGCCATTCCTGCCTTTGAAGATGTAGCGTGGGGACCACTTGCCAGACAGAGTTCAGAATATGCCATCCCAAACACATGCTGCACTGGCATGTTGATTATTTTGCATTAAAAGCTGTTGAAATACAGCAAATACAAGGAAAACACTTTGACCTTCCTTATTTTCCTTAAAAGCAGGAAATGAAGTACCTATATGAAAGATGTTCTTCCTATACCATAAGAAATATGCATTCTAATTATCAAGGCCAGGAAGTTGAGATCAAGAGAATTCAATACAAACAGACCTTGTTAAAATAATTCTTATTTTCCTTTAGCCTGTCCACATAGTTGAGTCACTTTTACACCATCGTCTCTCTTTGTTATACCTAACATCAAAGCAAATTGGCTTCATAATTTCTTTGGGTCTTCATGCCTTATGAAGGCTCTCATGTCATGAAAAGCTTGCATTAAATAAATGTGTATGCTTTTCTTCTGTTGATTTATATTATGTCAATTTAATTATCAGGCTCAGCCAAAAGGAACCCTAAGAGGTTTAATAAAGATAATGATTTGCCTTCCCTGAAAGTCAAGGAATATGATTGTCCTCTAGAAGCTGGGAACAGCTCTCTGCTGATAGCCAGCAAGTAAATAACAATCACAAGGAACTAAATTCTGCCAACAGCCTGAATGATGAGCAAGGAAATGGATTTTCCCTCAGAGCCTGCGGAGGAATTAAGCCTGCTTCGGCCTAGATTTTAGTCCTATGAGATCCATGTCAAATTCCTGACATACAGAACTGGAAGGTAATAAGTGTGTATTGTTTTGAGCCACTAAATTGGTTAAAGAAGCAATAACAACTAATAAAGCAAAAAATGTTACATCTATTTCACTTAAATCAAAGTTTACCCAATACACAATTCTCTTCTGTTGGGCTGGCAGAGTATTCAGTCTCAGACACTATTAAAGCCCTTTCCTCTGCCAGTGACATGCAAGTCCCCAAGGATCTTACCATGTGCTGTGTTAACCTACTAAAAATAAAAGGCCAAAGTGAAAGGCAACAAACATTTACTTGAGGTCCCAAACCAGAGCTATTGAGAAAGCACTGATTTAGGCAGAAACTTAAATAGTGTACCTGTTAGGAGGGTATTTATGAGAAAGGGAAGGAGAACAAATACAGGAATAGAAGGAATTTCTATAGGTGCAGATAAATTAACATAGCGATGCTAATTCTAAAGGTGTACTTTTCTTCCTTTCTCCCTTCCTTTTTTCCTTCCTTTCTCACCCAAAGACATTTTTTTACCACTTTTTGAGAGAGAGGAAGGGAGAGAGAGAAACATCATTGTGAGAGAGAGACATCAATTGGTTGCCTCCATGTGCACCAGGACTGGGTATTTTATGTGCCCAGACCAGGGATTGAAACTGCAGCCTAGGTATGTGCCCTGACCAGGAATCAAACCCACAACTTTTGCTCATGGGGCAATACTCTAACCAATTGAGCAACACTGGCCAGGGCTAAAGGTCTTTAATTTTCAGTTCTGCAGTCATAATGTCTGCTTTCTTGTTATCTTTACAAACAGTTGTTTGGGATACAGTGGTACTTGAGGCCAAGTGCAGAGGTTATTTGGCCCAGTTTTTTTTAAATTGGTGGAAGTGGGGTTCTTGCAGTGTCTAAATGAAAAGAATTCAGAATTTCTGAGAATGTGGCTCTGTGGTATTGTTTAATGATGATGTACAATTAAGGGAGTTCCCCTCCTGACTTCCCAATGTCTCATCTCCATCCGTCTAATTATAGAGAAAGTGCAATTTTGTGTTTAGTAGGGGCAGGGTGAAGGCTACTGCCCAGAGTTTATGCTCCATATTAATGTATAGTGCAGTTCAGCATCCAGCTAGTTTAGTGTGTGTTTCCAGCAGTAGACCATTGCTGTGTTGGATGCCATGGAGAGAACAGGTGCATGTACCATGTGAGTGTAGGCCACAAGTGAGAGAGAGAGAGAGCCTATTTGTTCCCACGGCGTTATCACCAGGGGCTTGGGTTTGGGATGAGCCAGGTGCTTTCTCAAAATGACCAATCAACTTTCCAGGTTGGGCTTTGGATAGGTCCACCCTCTAGTTAGACGGATAGGCCTCTTTTATCCAGCACCTCCACCTGTACCTTCCAATAATCTGGTACTGAAGGTGGGGAGGGAGGAGCATTAATCTCCTTGGTGGTGCAATGCTCTAATCCTCTGGGGTGTGAAGCTATAGCTTCTTAGTTAGCAAGCAAACAGGCTTACGCTTCCCAATTTATTAAACTCTATGTCTAGTTCCCTTTGCTCCCCTTTTCTAACTAAATACCAACAGTAGCACTTTTAACATTCCAAAAGTTTGAGGAGTAAGATATGCAAGGCAGTTGCTCTGGGATAGCAGCTCTGATTCCATTTAAAAGTGGCTGTTTTTTTTTTTTTTTAATTATCAGACAGGGAATTTATTTATTTTTTTAATTTAAATTATTTTATTGTTGTTCAATTACAGTTGTCTGTATTTTCTCCCCACTCCTCCCCCAACCCCCTCCAAACCCACTTCCCTCCCTTACTTCCTTCCACCCCCATGGTTTTGTCCATATGTCCTTTATAGTAGTTCCTGAAAACCCTTATTTTTCACAGCCAAAACATCGGGGGAATTGTTCAGACTTTCTATTATCATTTGCTACCAATGAGATGCTATTGTCTCTGCCATCCTGGTCCCATGTATTCTAGTGGTAGCAGCAGTGTCTTCAAAATGCTGGGAAACCTGGGGTCTAGGGAACCAGAGGGGTGGGGTTTTGGTTTTCCTTTGTCTCCTTCCCTGTTAGGAGAAATCTTCCCTCTAGAAATTTTTCCATTTACCTCAATGGCACTTATCCGTCTCCTCCCCTAATCAGCCCCCCCCCCCGCCCCCCACAACACATACACATACACATGCTCAGGCTTGATATTCTAATCAGTTTTACAATTCAAACTCTCCTGAGACAAAGAATCATAATGATTTGGTTACCTACTAGGAGTTGGGAGATAAACAAAACATAGATCAACATCTCAGCAGATTGCTTTGCAACACTGCTGCATTGAGAAGTTGGTTGCATCCCTTCAAGGATCTTCCCCCTGCCCCTTCTTGGTATTTTGGCATTTCCCAGAGGTTAGGTCACTGATGACCTTTATTCATATTTCATGGTCTGTCTCAGGCTGGTAACCTCACATAAAATAGTTCTGGCTGGGTGGGGAATACATTTCCTTAGGCTTTCAAGGTCAGAGTTCATATACCTAAATATTGAGCTGATTTCTTGTTTTCCACAAGAAAAATGCCTTTTCCCCCCTTCTCAACCTTAGGTGTATCCCTCCTGCATGGGAGTTTTCTTTGATTCTGGTCAACCTCTGGGAAAATGGGTTATACAGAAACAAGGATGGAGCAGGGGACCACTTATGTGCCTATGGTAAAATCCTAGGCAAGAGATGATGGGGCTTGACCCAGGACAGAAGTGATTGATGGTTGGATTTTGAATACTTTCAAGGGTAGATCCAGTGATCTGACATGGGGTGTTAAAGTCAAATATAAGAGGGCTTATTTGGGAGTCCAGAGGGACCATAAATGACTTAAAGAACATTTCACATCCTGAAACTAAAAATGAGAGATTAGAAGTTGTCACATGAGAATTAAATTCTGGTGGTTTTAAAGAGTTGTTTCTTCAACCTAAATCTGCAGCCAATGTGTCTTTATTTTCTGATTCATCTCCCTCTCTATCATCTCTAGGTTTTGCTTATTTTTCAATTCCAGCTGGCATAAGTGCCAGTTCTTTCTCCCATCCTACATCCATCACCTGTGGATATTTCAGCCTCTTCCTACCCCTCCCTTAGAGTAGTCCAAAAGAAATTCTGGGTGCTGTTTGCAGGGGAAAAGAGTGCAAGATAGTTGAAAACAGTAGCCATGTATTGTATTCACAAGCTTAAGTTTAAAATAACTGAGAACCTAATAGTGAAACTAACACTTTAAGAAATACAATACTGCTCTATTACTGTTAGTGGTAAATCTACTTTATTGGTATCAGTAACATAAAGTATTACTGAATGAAAAGAAGCAATTTTGGGAAAGTAGAATTTCTGCTTTCATTCTAAGGTGGGCTTTATTTTGGCTTTATAAGAACTGTGGGCTATACTGCTGTTATCCAGGAGCTGTACAAACTTGGAGAAGATAGTTCTCTTTCTGTGGCTTTTTTCTCTTCATTCATAAAATTCCTGCCCTCCTTTTGCTTCCTGATCTTAGGGGCCTCAGAAAATTTAAAACCTCATTCAACCGATATTTGGTGTCTACTGTATAACAGTATGCTTGACTCTAGGAGAAACATCGAGAAGTCCAAGATACAGGGCACAAGTTTATGCCCTTCTAGAGCAAGAAATTGGCATGAGACGGTGGTGAGTCCAATTTTCAGTAGGTACAACCTCTCTTTTGTTGGCCTTTAGCTATTAAGTATTGTCATCAGTTGCTGCAACTGCTGTGCCCACTTACCCAGCTAATTCTTAAAGTGCCATGCTAAGGCGGAAAATGGAGAACTGCATTTCATTTTCACTTTTAAAGCAGGTTCATTGCTACCTGCAGCATTTTCAGAGGATAACCACTTAAATGTCCCAATGACCTTAACCTATTCTCCTCGGCTTCGCAGGCCAACTCTTATGTCCCAATCTTGTAGGTAAAAGTCCCACTGGCTATTGACCAATGGGCTCTTTCCTTCTTTGTTGCGGGGCGGGACTTCAAGCACACGCTTCGGACCCGCCCCTGTACAAGGCGTGTGCCCCTGGCGGCGAGAAAAGGATTCGCCAGCATGTGGCGCTCTCTGGCGGCAGTGGGTGTCAGTGTTACAGGAGCATCTGAGCGCCTGATACATAGCGGCAGAAAGAAGCGCAAACACCTAGGGACCTCGTTGAGTGGCCGCCGACCTCGAGGTCGCAGATTCCTAAACAGGAGGATCAGGGAGCCGGTGGTGGCTGATCTGGGCCGAGAGGTGTATGGCACCAGTGCGTAAGGGCTTATAGGAGCTGCCATTGGAACCAACAGGGGAAGGTCCGAGTGCAGCTACTGCACGTGACCCACGGTTGCGGGGGCGGGGCCTCAGGCCGGGGGCAGCGAGGCTGCAGCGCCCCCTTCTGAGAAGGCGGCTGCTGTGGCTCTGGCCCAGAGGGGCTCTGACTTTGGCTTTTTTGCACTTATGGTGGCGGGCTGGCTGGTTGACTTTGCTATCATGGTGAAATAGTTGTCACAGTTCTTTAGTAAGAAGCCATTTATGTAGGTTCGTTATTATTTAACCTTTCCGCGAGACTCTGAGTGTGCTTAAGTGACAGTCGTCTCACAAATTAAAAAAAAACAATCAGAGGATTGAGACAAAGTGGCTATTAGAGTAGTTAAGATTGTATCCAGAATTACGAATTCACTCAGAAATATTTATGGAGCACCTACTGTGTGCCAGGCACTGTGCTAGGTCCTGGGAATGCAGGCATGAATAAAACAGACATGGTCTCTGTCCTCCTTGGGGCACTTGCAGTCTAATGAAGAGACAATTTATTAAATCACCAACAACATGATTGAATGCTCACAGTGTGCCCAATTATTGAAGTACTTTTCAGGATTTCCCTGTCGTGCTGCTGCACTAAAGGATTGTGAGGATTGCTTTCCTTGTTTGAATTTTTGCTATTCACATGCACTATTCTCTTTATTTCTGGGTGTTCAGGATCACGGTCCTTGACTCCCGAAGGTCTCCATCTATCACCTATCTCACTGCAGCCCTTCACAATTTTACTATTCACTATTAGATAGTGGCTGTACTTCCTCACCTCGGAATCACTCTGCGATTTGTCATCAGATGCTACACTGTTCTGAAATGGCTTTCACTGAAGTCACCAGTAATCCGCATGAGATGAAATCCAGTGGATCCTTTTCTGTTCACTTTTTACTAGACCTCCTGGCAGCATTCTGCAGTTGAATACTCCATTCTTGAAACTCTTCCTTTGTCTTCTGTTTGATTTACCTGACCTCTCTGCCCTAGTCATCTTTGCTTGTACTACTCAAACTCTAAATGTTGGGCTTCTTTAGGTCTTGAATCTAGATTCTCTTCTAACCCCACACACTTCCACAGGTGATCTTACCAGTTTTCATGGGTAAGTTATTACCTCTACCCCAATATCTCTAGCCCAGTAATTTTCAACTTTTTTTTAACTCTCACAACACACATAAACTAATTACTAAAATTCTGCAGCACATCAAAAATGTATATTTTTTTGCTGGCCTGGCAAAAAATAGGTATAATTTTCATACATTCTCACCAGATGGCTATTGTTGTGTTGTCTGTTGTCACTTTTTTTTTATTTGACATTCTAAGGGAGGGCACACCATTTGAAAATTGCTGATGTAGGCCATTCCTTTCTCCTGAGTGCCAGACTATGCAATCCTTTAACAAGTGTTTATTGAGTGCTAATCACTGGTAATACAGTGGAGTCTGTGTTCATATGGAGTATTCATTCTGTTATTAGATACAGGTAATAAACCAATAAACAAGAAACCAAATATGTAATTACAGTTTTGAGGAAAAAATGCAGTGAATCAAAGGCATGGGTTGCTGTGACAGAAAATAGCAGGACGGTATCAGGAAAGATTTCTGAGGAAAGAGCATTTATATTGATATTTGAAAGATGAGAAGGATCCAGCCAGGAGAAAAGCATTCCAAGAAGGGGTATAGGACAGACTTGTTGGTCTGTACCACTTGAATGCTTGGAGTATCCTACTCCAGACATTTTTACTTTTTCCCATGAAAGGATTGTGAGACCTTAGAAGAATGGATCTTGAGTGTAAGGAACTTTTATATTTTCTAAGTGTATATGTATTGGGTTGACCAAAAAGTTCATTTGTTTTTTTCTGTAAGGTGGCATTTAGTTGTCTTTAATTTCATTCAAAACAATTTTGTTAGATTGTATTGTTACAGTATCATATCAGCATGTGATTTAAAAAAACTTATTAAAATTGGTAATTTTTGTGTTGCCATTTTAATATTGAAGATGGAAGAAAATTTGCAACATTTTCAACATATGTTTTATTATTTCAAGAATGGTAAAAATGCAACTGAAACACAAAAAATTATTTATGCAGTATATGGAGAAAGTGCTGTGACTGATCCAATGTGTCAAAAGTGGTTTGCAAAGTTTTGTGCTGGAGATTTCTCTCTGGATGATGCTCCATAGTCGGGTAGACCAGTTGAAGTTGATAGCAATCAAACTGAGACATTCATTGAGAATAATCAATGTTATGGCTGCCATGTGGGAGGTAGCCAACATACTCAAAACATCCAAATTAATAAAGTTATTGGTGAAAATGGAAATGTGTCTTTTATTTTATGGTAAAAAAACTAAATGGACTTTTTGGTCAACCCAATATAGTAGACACTCAATAGACTTTTGAGGAGAATGAATAATTTGTTTCTAGGAGGGGCTATACATACGAGTAAAATGGGCGTTGAATACAATTTGTTTAAACAAGTAAGTTGTCTAAATGTGTTAGGAGATAACTTAAAAATGCTGAAAGAAAAGTGTTTCAAGTATAAACCCAAAGCTGAATTTTCATGCTAGCTTTATCATGTAGTTTTTAGTCTATTTAAAACTACTAAATTATAAGTGCTGTATATACTTTTAAAAAACAGTCTCCTATGTTAGCAAAGGTTTATGATTTTTCTGATCTGTTTCTCCTCTTTAATAAACTTTATTTTTTAGAGAAGTTTTAGATTTACAGCAAAATTGAAGTGGAAGGGATGGAGATTTCCCATATACCCATTCCTCCCACTCATCACAGTTTCCTTCATTACCAACATCCTCCACTAGAGGGGCGCTCTTGTTAGAGCTGATGAGCCACACTGGCACATCATCATCACTCAAAGCCCAGAGTTTAGCATAATGCTTTCCAACTCCATCCATGCTGTTGCAAAGGGTATGAGCTCCTTCTTTCTTTCAGCTGCATAGAATTCCATTGTGTAAATGTCCCATAGTTTTTTGATCCATTCATTTACTGA
>CM052540.1:117890405-117941307 GCA_028533065.1 Trachops cirrhosus
CTGGAATGGGAATAAAAGATAGAAACTGTACTGAATAATCTAAAATAAAAAATTAAAAAAAAAATAAAAAATAAAAAATTGAGATGTAATTGAAGTATATCGTATTCTTAAGTTTAAGGTTTATAATGTGTTGATTTGATTTACTTATATATTGCAATATGATTACCACTGGGAGTGCTAGCTATCTGTGCATAATTATCAATGCCTTTTTAAAAAAAGATTTTTTTTAATTTATTTTTAGAGATAGGGAAGGGAGGGAGAAAGAGAGGGAGAGAAACAATGAAACAATGTGTGGTTGCCTCTCACACGCCCCCAACTAGCGACCTGGCCTGTAACCCAGGCGTGTGCCCTGACTGGAAATTGAACCAGTCACACTTTGGTTCACAGGCCTTAAATGTACTGAGCCACACCAGCCAGGGCTTAGGCTTTTGTTTCTGATTCTGGGCGTCATTGTGGCTAGTCTGCCTGTTTGGTAGGTAAAGGTGAAAACTGGTAATTCCCAAGGCTGTTTAGAATAATTAGGATTGTTGAATTGTTATCAACATTTAGAATTAGAAAACAAACTGTTTTGGTAAATTTAAAATCAACTAGGTCATTGATGATCATTTTTAGGGTAAAAACTTAGATAGTCTGCAAATTTAATTCTTTGTTCATTTCAAAAATATTTTATTCCCAACAGAAATTTATTAAGTTAATTTGTTCTTTTCTGTTAATAGAGAAAATATGTTTATTCTTTGAAGTAGTTCATTTGTAATATTTGTAGAAAGTGAACTGATTTACAGATTTCTTTGCAAGCTAAATCATATGTTTGAAGTTGAGCAAAGATGGTATATGTCAAAAGCGAATTTTTTTCTTAAACTTAATGAAGTCTCCAAAGAGGAGTGACCAATTTTAAAAATCACTGTAGAGCTTTCTAAATGTTTGATTTATTTTCCCCAAGAAAAATAAGAATTATATCACTACTCTCTGATAGATAGAAGTTTTCTTCAAAGAACATCAAAGCACATTAATTCTTCAAGGTAAGTTTGCCTGAAATTAATAATTTATAGTTCTGTTAGTGCATATGTGTGAGAAAACATATTCAGAAATTGTATAGTCTAAAATTTGTCATTACTTAAAGAATTCACAGGTTACAAAGTGCTTTTGCATCTATATTTTTATTCAATATATAAGATAACTTTGTGATTTAAATAGTTATTTCCTCATATAGACTTTCAAGGTCAGATGACTAGTAAGAGGCATAGCTGCTGTAGCTTTCTTATTTTTATTAGTACACCACATAACAATGATTTATACTGAAATTAATAGTGTGACTGCTTTTGTTTTCCTTTTGCATATAATAAATATTTTGAGTGAAGTGTTTGCCTGTAATCCATGGATTCTTTTTATTTTCCTTTGTCCTTGGCTACTTTAATTATTTTGGGATGAGCAGTTTTAATTGTCTCTTTTTAAGATAGAGCTTTTATCTCCTGAGTCCTTTATCTGCTTATGGTCTGCTTCTCATTTGTATTAGTGATTTCTCACTTTTCAGTTAGAAAGGCAAACTTGTCAGAGGGGAGGAGGGTTGGGGAGCTGGGTGAAAAGGTGAAGGGATTAAGAAGTGCAAAATGGTAGCTACAGAATAGTCATGGAGTACAGATTACAGTGTAGGGAATCCAGTCAGTAATATCGTAATAACTATGTGTGACGCCAGGTGGGTGCTTGAAACACTGGGGAGATCACTTCCCAAAGTACATGATTTTTTAATTACAATGCTGTACATCTGAAATTAGCACAGAATAAAATTGCATGTAAACTGTAATTAAAAAAGAAAATAATATAAAAAAGATTGCTGTTGAGAATGTTTTCCCTCTGTTGAGTTTTTGTTTGTTTGCTTATTTTTGATTTTCTCTATCGGAAGCCTAGTGAACGGTTGTGGGCAAAGAGGGAGCAGTGAAGTGAAGTAAGCATGGAAGGGAGCGTTCCATGAGCACTGAAGGCACAAAAGGGGAAAAGGTACGGAAATGAGTCCCCTTGCAGGGGCGAGAGGGACTGGCCTGATGGAAATGTGTCTGATCTGTTTGTGTGGACATGTTACTTGGCAGGCTAATCTTTTAAAAAATTATGTTAATATATACATAACAATATCATTTTAACCATTTATAAGTATGCAATTCAATGGTGTTAAATACATTCATAATGTTATGTAACATCACTATTATCTATGCCCAAAACTTTAAAAACATTCCCAACATAAGCCCTGTACCCGTTAAATAATTTCCTATCTCCCCTCACCCTTGTACCTGACAACTCAATTCTGCTTTCTGTTTCTATAAATTTGCCTATTCTAGGTACTTCACATAATCAGTCATACAATATTTGTCCTTCTGTGCCTGTAATTTCACTTAGAATGTTTTCAAGGTCCGTACATGTATGAACATTTCGTTCCTTTTAATGGCTGAGTTGTATGTGTGTGCCACTTTCGTTTACCAGTTATCTGTTCTCTTGTTTGTTCATTGTCCATTCATACATACCTCAGATTGCACTTGCTGGGTTATATGGTAGTTCTATATTTAACTTTTTCTGGAATTGCCAAACTCTTTTCCATAGAAGCTTCAACCATTTTACATTCCCACAAGCAATGCCCAAGGGTGTTAATTTCTCCACAAAGTTGATGGCACATAGTTAACAAACAGGGCATATATGTGATTGTTTATGTATTGTACTTGAAATAACATGTTTAAAGCAAACCCCCAAACAGGAGAAATCACTGAAAGAAATGCAGTGATTACCATTGCTATAGCAAATCATGACTTTTTAAAAATTGAGATGTAATTGATATATAACCTTATCTTAGTTTTAGGTGTACAATATAACAATTTGATATTTGTATGCATTACAAAAATATCAACATTAGTGAACATTCTTCACATTACATAGTCAAACATTTTTTCCTTCTTGTGATGAGAAATTTTAAGATCTACTCTCTGATCAACTTTCAGATATGAAATACAGTATTACTAACTATAGTCATTATGCTGTACATTACATCACCTTTACCCATAGTCCCTCATTATCCATTTCTCCTATCCCTCACTCCACAACAAATTATGAATTCTTTTAGAGGATAACCTGATGTAATACGTAGAAATCACATGATGGCAGTGATGACTCCATTATTATTATTAATTATTATTATTATTATTGCTACTACTACTTGGAATGGAAGAGTTGGTATTTGGATACTAATTGATTTAATTCTTAATTTAAAAGTAATTTTAGACTTAATGAAAGGTTATACAAATAGTACTGAAGTTTCCACATACCCTTCTCCCAATAACCCAGTATGGTGGTTGTATATAACGATAGTGCTGTCCCGAACTATAAAGGGTCTGAGGTTTTATCTAATCTGCAGGTGGACATGTTAGCCTGCCAGTTTAATGGGTGCTGGCAAAAGACATGAGATTCTTGGGTCAAAAACAAAGATTTTTTATTCATGGCACAGCACCAGCATGAGCTTCGCGTTTGGCACTTTCCCTTGGTCTTCCCTCCTATCCTAAGTCCTGTAGGGGTTTCACAGAGGGGTCTAGGTGGATGCTGTGCACCCAGTGGTTTTGCATCTTGGTTAAAGAACCCTGAGTTTAGGGTTCTCGCATATTTCATAATGGTTGCAGGCAAGCCTGCCCTTTGCTCCATTTGGGAGACTTATCTCAGTCTTCAAAGGCAGTTCACCATATAAACATTTTTGAAAACATAGTTGAGAATAAAAGCATATCTATTTCTGTATGTCATACAGAAATGCAAGCGACCTATGGAGAATTATCTCCCAATGAGTTCTGTTATCTAAACTAAGAAATGAACAATGACACAACACTATTAACTGCTACAGAATTCACCAGTTCTCCTACTAATGTCCTTCTACTCTGGTCCAGGATCTAACCTGTGTTGCATTAATTGTCGTATCATCTTTGTCTCCTCTAGTTTGTGATGGCTCCTCAGGCCTTTCTTGTTTCTCACGGCCTTGGTACTTTTGAAGAACACTGGTCAGTTATTTTTAGAGACTGTCTTTCAGTTTGGATTTGACTCATATTTTCTCCATGATTAGAATGAGGCTATTCCTTTTTGGCAGAAAAAACTACAGTGTGACATGTCCATGTTAGCACAGAGGTATGTGATGTGATGTGGCTTGATGGGATTAACCCTGGTCACTTGGTGAAGGTGGTGTCTGCTGAGTTCTTTACTGGAAAGTTATCTCTTTCCTCTTCGCAAATAATAAATATTTTGGAAGAGGGTTATTTTGAGACTATCCAGATACTCTGTTTTTCCTCAAATTTCTGCCTGCTAATTTTTGCATCCATCAGTAGATCTTGCCTGTAACAGTTATTGCTGTGGTGTTCTAATGATAATTTTCTACTTATATCATTGTTTTTACATTTATTGATTGGAATTTTTCATATGGAAAAACTATTTCTTTCTCTTTATTTATTCAATTTATTTATGTCTGTATGGAATTATGGATATTTATTTTATTCTCTGGGTTATAAATCAGTGGTACTGTTATTTATTTTGTTGCTGAGATTATTCTCTTGGGCCACTGGGAGCCCTTTCAGGTCTGCTCCTGAACTCTTTCGATGGGCATATCTTTTCTTGAGAACTTGGTTTCTGGCACCCTGAGATGGTCCAGGCCACCCTGTTTTTTTCCCTGTCCCAGACCTAGAGTCAACCACTTTTCCAAGAAGACCTGTTTAATTGGAGAATGGTATTAGAAACTAAGATCTGGGCTGTAGGTTCGTCCATTATCACTGGGATGTTGTGGATAGAGCTAGAATATCTGTGTATATATACTGGCCTGCACATACTTCTACATCTCTACTTCAGAATCTCTGTGTCTGTATATACATGTATTCCAATATATATATTTATATACATATCATGAGTTCATTGGATACCACAGGATTCATCCTGGCCTTCCTCCCGTCTTTATTTGTAACTTCTTCCTTTGACAGTGAGAAACCTTGCTCTCAATATCTATGGTATTATCAATAGCATATAGTATATTCCATTATCTATTGTATAGCATAGATGGCATATCTTTATTATATTATTCGCTTAATCCTAGGATGGGGAGACCCCAAAAAACTCAGTTTATTTATAAAAAACTGTGTATTTATTCTTATGTGTTTAAACTTCAGTCACCTTTAAACCACCCTCCATTTGATTCAATGTGCCTATTGAGATGTTTTTTCCCACTGTTCAAAACAGTTTTTGTACTTGTTGATTGTGATGCTTTTTAGTGCTTCTGCTATTTTTGTTTCACCTCTTCCATATTGACAAAATGTTTCCCTTTGAAGACTTTTTTCATCCAGGGAAACAAAAAAAAGTCACTCAGAATGAGATCAGGTGAATAGGGAGGGTGGGAGGGGCATGACATTTTTGGTCAGAAACTGCTGAACACTCAGTGCGGTGTGGGCAGGTGTGCTCATAAATCACCCATCATGAAATGGGCAAATGCACTGAAAGAAACTCTTCAAAAAAAATCCACTGAAGCCAAATGCAACCTCTCACAACAATGCCAGCTGGTACACTGACATAGATGGGTTCCTAGAACACTTACCTAGGAGGAGATGCCTACTACAAGGGGCCCATCCTCCAAAAGATAATTCTGTTTTTTTGTGTGTGTGTCCTGTCCTTGTATACATATAACCTTTTCAGAATTATAACTCATACCACTGCTACTGATTGAATTTTAATTTGTAATTCTAGAGAACTACTAGGGAAAACAGCATACCAGCAGATAGATTCTAATGGTGGTTACTTTTATTTATTTAATTAGCTTCAGTATAGCTCTTGATTTCTTTTGTAATTATTTTTGACTTTGTTTATATATGTACTAAAGAGATGAGATTGGTATTGTAGCATATCATCAACTAACTTATGTGTGTGTGATCATAAGGAAATGGTGAAAAGATCTGAAAACCACAGGTTATTGAGGTGGCATCTATTTAATGCTTCTTCTTGAAAACATTATTTTTTCTTAAAACACAAATGGCATATGATCAGTAGAAACAGTTACCCATTACAGAAATATATAATGGAGCATATATGGAAATTCCTCACAACCCTTTATGACAAACCACCACCCATACACATAGATCAGGTAGCTGTCTGATGCTTTTTAAACTTGATCATTTTATAGCCTTCTTTTGAGGTTTACTCTTGTAAATCTGGCAAAGTGGTAGAGAAACAGCCTGATCTAACTATGTGTCTGGGAAACTAAGGAAGATATTAAGAATCTTTGTGGGGTTTTGATAGTATAAAGATAGCTTTTTGGCCAAGGTATCAAGGAAAGCCATTTACTGCCTCCAAACTAGAGCCTTTCATCCATAGGTACTGGGGGTATTAAAATGAATGAACTTGGCTATTGCCTTCAGAGGACTTTAAGGAGAGGACTTCATATAAGCCAATTATACAGTAATTATAACATGAATCATGTGTTTTAGGAGGACAGAGGTGGGAGGGACCCGCTACCTGGATCTTCCCAGTGGAGGTGGTATTTATTTATCCTCACCTGAGAACATTTTTTCATTGCTTTTAGAGAGGGGGTGGGGGGAGAGGATGGATGAAGATGGGAAGGGGGTTGTAGGGGAGGTGGGGGTGGGGATCAGACCACCAACGTAGGTTTGTGCCCTGACTGAGAATTGAACCCACAGCCATTCAGTTTACAGGATGACGTTCTAAGCAACTGAGCCACAATGGCCAGGTCATGGAGGTGGTGTTTAAACTATTCTTTAGTACCTGGCTTTTCTCAGTGCTATTGCTCTGTACTAATTGAAGTAGTTTTCTAACCTTCACTTTGCCATCTTTCCAATTCCCTTTCAGAAAGTTAATCAGACTTTTAACATCTGTGTCTGCTTATTTCATTCCTTTTCTGGAGATCTTCCATGCTTACATTTCAGATAAAGAATGGAGTTCAGACTCTAGAGTGGCATCCAAAGCCCTGCAGGTCAGACCTCCACTTGCCTGCTCATCTCTTTCTCCACCACACCCTTCACAAGCCCCTTTCTCCAGGTCCTCGGAACTACTTCCCAAAACCATTGTTTTTTTATGTTTTTCTGTATGCCTTTGCCCTGTTATCCTCTCTGTTTCAAATGCTTCTTCCTCATCTCTGCTGTCTGAAATCCTTCTCTGTTTCCAGGTCCAGCTCAAATACATTTATCATCCTTTCCGCTGTCTTCCAAGTTTGAAATGTTTCTTTTGCTAATTTCTGTCCATTTTCTCTGCAGTACTATTGGTTCCTGCAGCGTGGCCTTTTTGTATTTATTCTTGAATCTTTAACCACATATCCTTAATTACCTGTAGTCATTTTATACTGGTGAATTTTATGAATGTTTTGGCTTTTATCTTTCACTTCTTGATCATTTCTTTCAGATGCTTACGTTTATTTGTTTATCACCAAATGTTTTAATTCTGGTGCAGGGCCTTCTGGGACTGAAGACAGCTACATAAAATTATATATTAAAACATTTCATTGAACATTAAATGTTTATATGGAATCAACAGAAAGTATTGATTAAGGGCATGTATTTTTGAATTAGAACTGGGTTCTAGCCCAAGCTGTGTTTTCTTTTGAGAAATTTACTTCAGCTGTCTAAACCTTGGTTTCTTCATCTGTAAATTAGGGCAATGATACTACTTTCTTCAACAGGTTTTTATGGGAGTTAAATGAAGGTAAAGTATTTAGCATGGTGTATGTAACATGTTAGGGTAGTAGTTTTTCTAGACATAGTTTTTCTGGGGTATTTTATGGCTCTATTTATTCCTTAGTAAATAATTTTGCATGTGTTAATGCTGCAGTTCACAGTAAATAAATTACCTCATTCTGGGGCTTTCAAAAGCTACAAATAAGTGTTACATTGATGAAAAACACTTCTTTTTTTATTGTTGTTCAATTACAGTTGTTCCCCCCCCCCACCGTTACTTTCCCCAGCCCTATCCATCCCCCACCCCCCACATTCAATCCTCCCCCACATTGTCTTTGTCCATGGGTCCTTTATTCATGTTCCTTGATGACCCTTTCCCTTCTTTCCCCTGTTATCGCCCTCTTCCCCTCCCTCAGGTCACTGTCAGTTTGTTCTTTATTTCCATGTCTGTGGTTATATTTTGCTCACTTGTTTCTTTTGTTGATTAGGTTCCACTTATAGGTGAGATCATATGATATTTGTCTTTCACCACCTGGCTTAGTTCACTTAGCATAATGCTCTCCAGTTCCATCTATGATGGCATGAAAGATAGGACCTCCCTCTTTCTTTCTGCTGCATAGTATTCTGTTGTGTAAATGTACCGCAACTTTTTGATCCACTCTTTATTGATGGGCACTTAGGCTGTTTCCAGCACTTGGCTATTATAAATTGTGCTGCTATGAACATTGGGGTGCATAGGTTCTTTTGAACTGGTGGAAAAACACTTCTTTGAAGGCCATCAAAATTAGTGGCTTATTCATTGCATTATTGTATTCAGGTAACTCTAACTTAAACCTTATTATATTTTCTTTCTCACATCAAAGAAAATTCTCAATCTCCTTTTGCTATTTTGAAGAAATGAACATTTATATAAAATTAGGAGGAGTGCTTTCTTAATAAGTCAGCTATACAAAGTCTGTATTTTAAGATACAGTTTTAAGGTAAGGGAAAGGAGAGCAAAGAATAGACTCATGAGAATATAGTCTATGCCCTGGCCTGTGTGGCTCAGTGGGTAGGAGTGTTGTCCTGTAACAGAAAGGTTGTGGGTTCAATTCACAAACAGGGCACATGCCTGGATTGTGGGTTCAACCTCTGGTCTGGGTGTGTATGGTTCCAAGACTAGATGTGTATGAGAGGCAACCAGTAGATGCTTCTCGTTCACAGTGATGTTTCTCTCCCTTCCTCTCGCTCTAAAAAAGCAATGAAAAAATATTCTTAGGTAAGGATTAAAATATATATAAATATATATGTATATATATATATTTCCTACTAACATGCTTCCTTCATTTTATGCTATTCTTTGTAAAATATGTCTACTGAGGGGATAGCTGGTCCTTGGGACCACTGTAAACTTTGACTTCTTGATTGTCAGGATGGACATTTATGCTGTTCCCTTTAGTTGGCCAGTGGATAAGGAGCATAGAATTCTGCTACACATGGACCTGGAAGGTCATGTTGATAAATCCTGTGGAAAGTCTTTATTCATTCAGTCATTATTTATTTAATGGCCAGTATCCACTAAGTACCAATTTGGATTACAGAAAAATAAGCAAGAAATTGTTTTCTCTAGGATTGTTAGTGAATTGTGTGTGAGAGAAAACATACCTAAATAACTAGTATTTAAGATAAAGTATGAAAATATAAAACAAGAGTTTGCAGAGGAAAGAGTGATTAACTTAATTTACTATTAAGAAAGATGTTTGCTATTTTTATGTTTGTATTTATATAGAAGAGGAGAAAGTAAATAATAGCCTCACACTATAGATGGTTACTTTGTGATCAGCTCCCCATTTGTTGATCTGTCACTGTTATGTTGACGGGAGGGGCTTTATTTAGCTGCTGTTTATAGTCATCTCTCTGTACACAAGGCTTTTGTTTTCAAGCATCTGGTTCCTCTGAAGCCTTCTTTGATTGTAATAACACTCACTAAATTTTTTCTTAATTATAGATTCTGTAGAAGGGACAAGCATATCTCTAGACCAGTGAACTCTAAATTATTTTGATTGCATACCATAGTTGATTTAAAAAAAAAAGGGTGTAATTCTAATAGGTATACTATGTGTTTATCTGTGGTTACATACAGTTCCTATATATTAATGTATGATGTGCCTCATAAAATATGCATGAAAATAGATATAATAAAAGGAAGAGATAATATGAAATAAACTATTTAAAAATGTCTTGCCCTGGCCAGTATGGCTCAGTTAGTTGGAGTGTTGTCCCATAACCAAAAGGTGGCAGGTTCGATTCCCAGTCAGGTACATACCTAGGTTGTGGGTTTGACCCCCAGTGTGTGCATGTATTAAAGGCAACCAATCGATGTTTCTCTCTCTCCCTTAGTCTCTCTGAAAGCAATGAAAAAAAAAATGTCCTCAGGTGAGGATTAAAAAAAAGTCTTGCTAATTGTGATGGACCATTATCCATTATTTTGAGGCATTAATATATCCTTTTGGTGAGGTTCATAGTTACTGATAGTGAAATGTGAATCTACAGTGCAATTAATATTTATAACTTCTACTTTTTAAAGTTATTGTCATATCTGATTAGATTTTTAATCTAAGGAAGATTTTGAAGTGAGATTAAGAAAGAAACAGCTCTGTCATGCACTTGTTCGTTGTGATTGTGTAATTTGGCTTTCCTCAATATAGATTCTTTGTGGGTATGTCCAGTTTCTTTGTGAGTGCCATCGTCAACACTCCATGTTATGGAACTTCTTTCCTAGTAGCACACCACACATCCTTATTCATTGTCATCTAACATACCAGCCCAAGGAGGGAGTGTTAATACTTTCTTTAGCACCCCATTGTGTCATTTTACTTTACGTGCTTTGGAGAGCACTGCTTTAGGCATGTCTTCTGGGTCACAGGTCTCTGAAGGTCTCACTAAAGATATTTATTCCCTTTATGGAGTTGCTTCCTTTCCTATAACATGATTTTATGTTCTAAGCTTATCCTTCCTTTACTCCTGAAGGCAGTTATAAAATAAAATACTATAATGAGAAAAACAATTTGGGGGGTATGAGAATATTATTTCTATCTGTACTTGAAGCAATCAGATATAGTATAAGTTACCTATTTTTCTTCTCTTTATGAGGTAAAAGTTTACTATAATATAATTAAGAAGAGCTTTTTCTTTTTTAATTGGTTATATTGTCTATGGTTTCACAAATGTAAAAAACATTTTATTATAGAGATTAAGTTTCTCTAAAATGACAGTAGAGGGCACTGTGGTATTTAGTTTTCCAATGCTTGTTTTAAAATTACCAAGTTGGCATTTTTCTGTGTAATGGAGTGTCTATTCAACTTATTGAAGGCATGAAACTCTTTGTTCTTTGCTTTTTTACTCTGTTGGGACTATAAAAATTTTGTTGAGTATTTGGAAATGAGGTGCACTATTTTTCTGTGTCCTACATTTCCTTTTCTTTTTAAGTGAGTAAAAGAAATCCTTAAAAAATAGTAATTCTTACAAATGTATTCACTAATCTTTATAGCTTGTCTATGTGAGATTTTCTTTGTTAAAAAATGTTTAAAATGTGCTTATTGATTTTAGAGAGAGGAGAAAAGAGGAGGGGGAGAGAGACAGAGACATGTGAGAAACATCCACTGGTTGCCTCTCATACGTGCCCCAATGTGGGGGAGAACCTGCAACCTAGCTATGTTTCCTCATCGGGAATTGAACCCCCAGCCTTTTGGCGTATGAGATGATGCTCCAACAACTGAGCCACACCAGCAAAGGTGTGAGATTTTCTTTATTCAAATTAGTATTATGAGAAAAATAATTTTCAGTGACTATTTTGTAAGAAATTTAATTGAATTTTTGGGAAATATTTTTGTAGGTTCCAGCATTTCCAGTCATCTGCCAGCTATAATTCAAGGTGCCTGCAGGCTGTCAGAGATAGCGTGCCCAGCATGACAGGTTACCTCGTGCTGCAATGTGCGCTTCGGAAGCCGGTCTATCTTAGTCTGACAGGAGCCCTACATATTTATCCCTATAATCCTTAATGAGAAAAGGAAAAAAAGCTCATTTTATAAAATTTCCTCAGGGAAATAAATTATTTGAAGATTTTATTTATATTTTAAGAATATAATTTACATTAACTGGGTTGTATATATTTTAAAGATGATAAGCCACAATGATGGAAAACAGTATTTATAATACATTTCCAATTTATTATACATGGGGAAGAGGGAAAAACCTCAGCTCTTTACTTTGGTCATCCTATTATACATTAGCCAAAAAATGATAGTCATAAATGGTTACAATTTTATAATAGTAGCCTACAATTTGTACAGTAGTTTTTCCCCAGAACTTTCTTGGTGCTTTATTACTAGTTTTACGAAGGAGGGGATTGGAAGACCTAGGACGTGTTCAAGATCACATAGCAAGACAATGACATTGCCAGTGGTGCATCTCAGTGAGCTATTCCCCAAGCCTGTACCCAATTTTTCTTTCTTAGATGTATACAAATTCTAGAAGTAGTTTGACTTTTTAAAAAATGAGTGTTCATTATTTATAAACAATGTTTCAATGTGTAGTTTTCTGGTATTATTTTTTTCCCTGTCAACCATCAGAGTTCAAAGGAAGGAAGGAGCTTTCCAGCACATGGAGGACAAACAAGCTCCATGAGGGCAGGGGTCTTTAATATCTGGCCCATAGTTAGGTGTACAGTAAGTATTAGAATAAACATTTGCTGAATTTACAAATTATTTAATCCATTATCAATTTGAAGTATTTAAATATTTAGGAGCTACTTGTGGATGTAGGAAGAATTTTTTTTCTTTGGAAAAGGATTTTAGAATGAGGAGAGCAATTACTGTACATTTATCCACTAGTTTGTTAAGAGATGGCTTCACATTTGGACAACTCATCACCAGCGCAGTGTATGCAGACCACTGTGGAAGAGGAAAGTGTGAGGAAACTTGCTGTTAAAGTACAAGCTAATAAGCACAAATTCATACTGTAACGTAACTCGCTAAATATACAGTTGGTCGATTGTAATGCAAAATGTTTTAAAGAGCTATAGTTTTATTAGTTTGAGGTAAATATAATTAGACGTAGGTTAATAAAGGAGACATGCTTTAAAATAAATAGGCAATGATGTTTTATGAGCATGTCACAGCATAAGCCAAAACAATTGGTTTTAGCTTAAATCACAGTTTACAGTGTTTACACGTAAAGTGCTTAGCTGTTCTTTTATTAGTAAATATTGTGTTCAGTAAATACTTTTGCCTCTTACACTATTGATTACTGGAATGATCACAAATTATAACAAAGGAGGATCTGAGACTCTACATTTCATTTACACTAGAAACTGCTTAAGTATTAGAGAGGAAGTGAAGGAGAGATCAACATTAGAAATGTTAGAAAATGAAGGGATAGGATAAGAAATTATGTAGGAGGAGAAGGCATTCTGGTATTCCTTTATGTATTCAGCAGTATTTATTGATAGCTTACTCTGCTAGAGGCTGGGATATAAAAGTGAAAAAAGTAGGCCAAATTCTTGCCCTCATGTAGCTTACCTTGTAGGGAGGAAACCCACCTTGAGATAACATAGTGTCAAATTGTGATAAAAATGCCTCTCTCTTACTAATTAGGTTCAACATTCTTTTTCCATTGCATTTTACATTTTTTAAATAACAGCTTTATGAAGATATGATTCATATACCATGACATTTATCCTTTTCAATTGTGCAATTCAGAGGATTTTTTTTTTTGTTTTATTAGCCAAGTTTTAACAAAGTTCTCCCTGAGTGTCTCTTTTCCAGGTCTTTCTCTGAAAGCTGCCTTCTTCTTTTGGCCTCCTGCCCATTAGGCTACACTAATTACCAGATGACTGCTCCACATTTTAGTGTGGCGCCTCAGGGCATAAATTGCTCAGTGGTCGGGTGTTAAATTATGGTCGGGGTAGTTTTTGTGGCAACTCTTTGAGGTTTGTTCTGACTGCAGGTGTGCTCCTCTTAGCTTTATCTCCTTGTTTTTTTCTCATGAACTAGCTGACTTATGATTTAGCTTGTTGCTGTCAATGAAGAGGGGTTATTGTTTTTAAGGCACCCTTAAGGTTGAGCTTCCTTGCACTCTGTTTCAAATAAAGTCAATTACTTTTGGGAGAGCTTCAGAGCCCTTATAGTCTGCCAGTCTTCCAGGGCAAACTGTCTGAGCACCGTTCTGTTCCGGGACCAGGACTGGGCAGCAGCCTCTGGCTGGCTACTTCTGGTTTCCTATGAGCAAACTGGGGTGAGGATAGTGGGGCCCCAGCAATCTCAACCTACCATCCTGTGGTAAAGCTTCTGTTTTATAGGTAGAGACTGAGTGGAAGATGGGAGCCTCTGCTCTCTTAGTCACAGTCACCAGCAATTTAGCTTCTTTCACTTGGAGTGGGAGGGGATGAGAAATGCTGATGACTTACCTTTCTCTGTAAGCCTTGATTAAGAGCTGAGAGGCAGCTCTGTTCTCTGGGCCACACTGCCTGTAATGGAGCTTCTGTCAACTGGACCTGAGGCAAAGCAGGAAACACATTATGGCTCAGATGCCATAAACCGTCCTAATACTAAATTTTAGTAGATGCTCTCGAATAATATTTCTTTATTCAAGGACAATTTCCAGACTTTAAATGGTTGTTTTTTAAAAATAGTTTTTGCCTGTTTTGCTTGTATCACTGGAAGTGAAACTCTTCAAACTACTTAATTCTAAATATTCCTAAAGGTCAAAGATGTCTTCTCAGTAAGGAAATTACCATCCCAGGTAATTGACTATTTTTTTTTCTTTTCTTATCTTTTCTGAACAGAGGTTTTGGTCAGACATGAAACCCAGAGTTACCAATATCAGAGTAGTTTTTGCACTACCCTAGCTCATACTAAAGATTTTATAATCATTGTGTATATCATGAGCTAAAGATGTTATTTTCATGCTTTATTTACTTAGTGTTCTGCTACCCACAGGAATATGCAGCTCCTGCCAGCATGTTTCCGTGATTGGATTTTGCTGTTCTTTGGCTCTGTTGGCATGTGGGTGTTTTCTCATAGGACATTGGATATTTTTGCATTCTTTCGTATCCTTAGAATCATACAACTTACAGATGTTTAAATTGATATGAAGTTAAATTCTGAACTTTTAAATGGCTTCATCTGATCTGAAATTACATTTTATAAAAGAATTTTACTGACACCTATGCATTTCAGTCATATACAGAATTTCATATAAAAGTCAGAAACTTGAAATTTTAGAAGTTGAATGTGCCTCATTTTTTTAACTGTATTGAATGAAGAATTCTTTTCAATTGTCACCCTTGATACGCTTGTCAATATACCTAGCTCAGTTGATTACTTTCTCCTCTTTTCTGTGCTAACCTGTGCTTATTCTTTTTGTCACCACTGAATGATTCCTTTCCTAAAATCTGCTCACATTCCTGAGAGGGAATCCAGCGTAGGACAGTGATCACACCAAATTATTTCATATGTCACTGGCAAGAAAGTATATTGGTTTTCCTTGAGTTAATCATCCATTTTAGTTTTGATGGTGGAGAGGGGAGTGGGGTCATGTTGTAAAACACATTTATACTTCTGCGTAAGATGATCATATAGATCAGGGGTGTCAAACTCATTTTCACTGGGGGCCACATCAGCCTCAAGGTTGCCTTCAAAGGGCCAAATGTAATTTGAGGGCTGTATAAATGTAACTACTCCTTAACAGTTAATCGGGAGCTCGGCGCTGCTGCTGGGTAGAAACAAGGTGCCAGGCCGGATAAAACAAGGAGGAGGGTTGGGTTTGGCCCACAGGCCTTGCATTTGCCACCTGTGGTGTAGATAATTTCTTCAACAGGAGTATGAGTTTGATAGTTTCTTGCAGAATGAGGTGGTAGCTGTAATTGAACTAATTTACAAACACTTATTAATATAAGCATTTTTTTTTACCTTAGGCTCTAACTCTGCATAAGCAAAGTTACAGAAGGAGTAGATAGTGGTCAGTTTTGTAGTAGTTAGTAAGCTGTTGGGAAATTCCCTTTTATGTAGTATTCACTTGTATACTATTGTAATGTCATATAACATCTGTCTGTAATAGTGATCTGTTGTGAAGATTTACTTCCATGATTTACTGTGTCTGGCTGCTTGCTGAATTTCATACTATAAATGAACAAATCAAATGTAGGATTTAATGCTAAAATATCCATGTATGTTCCTGTAGTTTTTGGGAAGGACACACAAGAAACTGGTTATCAGTTGCCCCTGGAGAAGAGATACCCTAGGCTAGAGGACTCAGAGGGGGAATGCACCCTTTCATTCCATCTGAGTTTTGTAATGAGCGTCAGTGTTTCTGAAACAGTAGTAAAGCACTAAGCAGTGGTGCAAGGGAAAATAAGCAGACACTCTGTGGACATAATTCTCGCCAACTCTAATTTGGGGGGTGCTGTTTGGTTTTCTTCTCACAATTAGTAAGCTCTCCATGTTGATTGATGGCTAAATTTGATTAGGACACTCTTCTAGGCAATAAAAACTCTGTTCTAATTTTTGTCATTATATTGTTCCCTCCAACTTCAGATGATTTAGAAAAGTTGCTAGGTTTCTCTCTCATGTGAGATCTGTTCTTGATTTGGAATACAAATTAGGAGAAGTATTGCTTCATGAATAAAGAGGCCATGGCAGTGACTTAGAAGTATTATTTTACTACAGATAACTAAGACAAGATTTTTTGAAGTACTTTGATCTGTATAAATGCTAAAAAATCAACTCAAAGCTTTTTTCAAAGTCTTGTATCTAAAGTCTGAGAGACTATATTCTTGGTGTTTCATTTTAAAAGAATGCCTTTAGCAAATGTCTTTATAAAATGAAGTTGGGTTATGTTCAAGTTTTAGGTTAGTGTTGTATCATTGTAGTCTAAACATTTACAAGCCTTTTTTTCCTTCTTGCCCTGTAGCCGGCCTCAGAAAGTGTCTTTGTGTTCATTTCTACCAGTGCATCCTTTGCACATACCTACCCACTTGTACATAATTCAGCATCTGGCAGAGGTGAGTAAGATTTTATAAAATACACAAGTTCAAGTAGAATATTAGTACACAAGCAGAAACACACATATGAACATATTCATTCCTCCCAGCTCTTCAGCATTTCTGGCAGTAAACTTATGATAAATGCTTTTTGGGGGGGGAAATAGTTTCTTTTATATGTTATTTGGTAGTGTAGTGCCATATGCTTTGGAGATAGATAAAATGGTGTTATTTTATAAAAACTGTGTTGAATAGTATATAAATTTAGAACTCTAGTAATTTTGTGTGAAGGAAAAATGAGATTTTTGTGAGTAAAAAGCTAGGAAAATCAGTGCTTCTGAAATTATAATTATAGCTTATATTCATTGACGTCTTCCATTAAAATAGAAGTAAATCTCAGCATTTTATTTTTTTATTTGTTAAATTGTATTTTATTATGTTATTACAGTTGTCCCAGTTTTTTCCCTTTTATACCCCTCCACTCAACACCCCCTACTCTCTCAGGAAGTCCCCCCACCATTGTTCATGTCCATGGGCCAGCGTATAAGTTCTTTGACTACTCCATCCTATATTGTACATCCCTCTGGCTATTCTGCGGCTACCTATTTGTATTTCTTAATCCCCTCACCTCTTCACCCTTCCCCCCCATGCACCACCCATCTGGCAACCATCAAAACTCTCTCCACATCCATGATTCTGTCTCTGTTTTTGTTTGCTTAGCGTTTTAGATTCAATTGTTGATAGATATATATTTATTGCCATTTTACTTTTCATAGTTTTGATCTTTTTTAAAAAATAACTCCTTTTAACATTTAATATAATAATGGTTTGGTGATGATGAACTCCTTTAGTTTTTTCTTGTCTGGGGAGCTCTTTTTATCTATCCTCCTATTCTGAATGATATCTTTGCTAGGTAAAGTAATCTTGGCTGTAGGTCACTGCTTTTCATGACTCTGAATATTTGTTGCCAATCCCTTCTAGCCTGCAAAGTTTCTTTTGAGAAATCAAGAGTTGACAGTCTGAAATATCCCTCCAGCACTTCAGCTGCCGCCTGTGGCTGCCTGGCCAGCCCTCTCAAGTCTCCTCTGCACTCCGTGCCGGGCACGTTTAAGTGAAGCTGTTTCTTCTGTCTGTCTGTGGTTATAAGGCTTCTCTCCTGCTATTGTTCAGTTGTTTATGGCAGATGATTTCTCCACAATTTAGTTGTAATTCCAGATTTATCCTGGGAGGAGGTCAGTGTAGGGTCCACTTACGCCTCCACCATCTTGGGTCCCCTGCCTATTATTATATAGCCTTTGTTTCAAGTCTGTTTTGTCTGGTATAAGTAGTGCTATCCCCAGATTTTTTGTGTGTATTTGTTTCCATTTTCATGAAATATCTCTTTTCCACCCCTTTACTTTCAGATTGTGGGTCTTTTGATCTGAAGTGAGTCTCTTGTAGGAACCACATGTAAGGTCTTATTTTCTTATCCATTCAGCCACTCTATGTCTCTTGATTGGAAAATTTAATTGATTTACATTTAAAGTAATTATTGATAGATATGTACTTATTGCCATTTTATTATTAATATTTTAAATCTTTTTTCCTTCTTAAAGCTGTCTCTTTAACATTTCTTGTAATACTGGTTTGGTGGTGATGAACTCCTTTAGGTTTTTCCTGTCTGGGAAACTTTATCTGTCCTTTGATTCTAAAGGAGAACTTTGCTGGGTGGAGTAATCTTGGTTGTAGTTCTGTGCTTTTCATCACTTTGAATATTTTGTGCCAGTCCCTTCTGGCCTACAGAGTTTCTGTTGAGAAATCAGCTGACAGTCTTATGGGAACTCCTTTGTAGGCAACTATCTGCTTCTCTCTTACTGCTTTAATCTTTGGCATTTTAATTGTGATGTGTCTTGGTGTGGACCACTTTGAGACCATCTTGTTTGGGATTCCTTGAGTTTCCTGGACCTATATGTCTATTTCCTTCACCATGTTAGGAAGGTTTTCCATCAATAACTTTCAAATAGTTTTTCAATTTTTTGCTCTCTCTCTTCTCCTTCTGGTACCTCTATAATGTGAATGCTTGTATGCTTGATGTTGTTCCAAAGGACCCTTAAACTATCCTCATTTTTTTTGGTTTCTTTTTTCTTTTTTGCTCTTGTGATTAGGTGTTTTCTGTGTTCTTATTTCCCAAATTGCTGATTGATTTCTACTACTTCATCTACTTCCTGTTGATTTTCTATAGTTTATTCCCCATTTCAGTTATTATATTCTTCATTTTCTGATTGCTTCTTCTTCTTCTTCTTTTTTTTAAAAGAATTTTTATGAGTTTACCTGAGCCAAAATGATGGTAATTGCCAGGAATCAAAACCTCAACATATGGAGAAGATGCTCTAGGGAGTGGCAGTTTTTCACCTTTTGTTATACATTACGGTGAAAGGAGGAGGCATAAGGGGGTCACACGAAAATCTGTTGGTGATAGATTGGGGTGTTGGGAAAAGCAAAGCAGGGAAATTTCTGGGATTGGGTAAAAAATAAAATGATAGGCACATACTTCTTTTATGCAGGTAGATACATGGTAGTTAAGTCAATAATTATGTGATAACAATAACATTGAGTGGATTTGTGGTCTCCAATAATAGTGAGGGGATTTGTGGTCTCTGCTCTGGTGCATGGTTGTTCCTGAGGGGTTCAGAAAAAGGGAAGTTAACCTGACATTCCATAAATATGTTATGATGGATGTGAAAATATAATAGACAGGTTCAATTAAGGTAAAGATTGACTTTGTCAGGAAAATTCTATCCTAGGACATGATTATCCACCATGAACTGCTTTTAGTTAAAAAGTTTTGATTTCAGACCATTTTATGTGGTTTCTTTAAGTCTCTGATTTGTAGACCTGCCACATAGGCCTCCCCTGAGCTTATCAGGTTTTGTATGTGACTCCTTTTTGTCCACATGTCCCCTTTTGGTCAAAAATTAATCCAAAGGATGCGTTGATGACCAGTCTTTTGTTTGGCTAATGAGGTCCCATGGTGTTAGGAAGGCTCATTCCTAGGAAGTCTCAGTGTCAGCATTTGTTTTGCTGAATGACGGACCTTTGGGGATGGGGCAAGACTGTAACCTTGGAGGGAAGTCCAGGCTGAATTTTTTCTCCAAAGTGAAAGGCAGGTAAATGGGAGGCAGTCAGGTCTTAGGGATTTTTAAAGGAAATCATTCTGGAGCATTTCTAACTTACAAGCTATTGTGATCCAATTTTTTTTTTTTTTTTTGCCTATCTCACTTTTCTATATTTTGCATTTAATATAAAATTCAGTTATAGTTTTAGGGCATACCATATACATTTTCATTTTCATAATCCAACCATGAGATGGGTTCTATCTCCATTTTTATGTTTCCTGTCTTCTTGTTGAAGTTCTCACTGAGATCATTGAGCATTTCTTATAACCAGATTTTTAAACTCTACATCTTGTAGATTGTCTCCATTTTGTTTAGTTCTTTTTTCTGGAGTTTTGTCCTGTTCTTTCACTTAGGACATGTTTCTTTCTCTTTCATTTTGGCAGCCTCCCTGTGTTTCTTTTTAGGTATTATCTAGAGCTGCCACATCTCCTGGTCTAGGCAAAGTGGCCTTATGTAGTAAGTGGCCCTTGGGGCCCAGTGGTGCAGTCTCCCTGGTCACCTGAGCTGGGTATTCTAGGTTTGTCTCTTGTGTGGATTGTGTGTGCCCTCCTGTTGTATTGGGCCTTGATTGCTGTTGGCATGTCAATCGGAGAGACTGATCCTCAGACTGATTGGTTGTGAGTTCTGGCCGTTACTACAGTGGAAGAGCTTTTCTGTAGGGGCTGGCCCTACGGAGCAGGATTTACTTTAGCCAGGTTCTGGTGCCTGCTGAGTATGCCCTTTGGGTGTGTAATTTGTGGTGTGGTGGTAGTTGAGTTGTGCTCTGGTGTGGTCTGAAGCTGGCCACTGGGTGTGTTGGTTCTTGGGTTTCTTGAGACATGCAGGCCAAGGTCAGCTATTGCCTGGGGCCCTTTCATTTTGGGGACTGCTCTGTCTGGTTTCCAAGGCTGTAGTCCCACGAGAGAAAACATGTATATTTTATAGAATATGTGTTATATATAAAGAGTTTTTAACTAATACTTTCCTATATTAGGAGGTATATGTGTATATATGTGTTTGTAACTCTTGATTAACTGCAGTAATGAAGAGGGGAGGGAAGGAAGTTATAGACAACTAAAAATTATTTTACAACAAAACTAGTCTTTGCATGGTACCAAGTGGGTTCAGTAACTGTTCCAACATTTAGGAACTCATGATATCATAGATTAAACCAGGCTTTTGAAGGACTAGTTTTTAAAAATTCTCCCTGAGGACATTTTTTTTTCATTGCTTTTAGAAACAGAGAGGAAAGGAGAGAGGAAAATATTGATGCGAGAGAGAAGCAGCTATCAATTGCCTCCTACACGTGCCCGGACCAGGGATTGCACAGTCCAGACTAGCAAACACATGTGTCTGTGCCTGGACTGGGGATTGAACCCATCACCTAGGTATGTGCCCTGCTTGGGAGTTAGCCTACAACTTTCAGTTATTGGATGATGCTCCTACCAACTAAGCCATACCTGCCAGGGCTAAGGACTGATTTTCTAAAAAAAAATTTCTGAAGCCTATACCATTTGAAGAATTGAACAAAGATGTAAAAGATATCAATCCATCTTTTTTCCTTTTCCAAATGATGAAACACTTATTCTTTAGTTGCAAATTATTAAATATTCCATTTATTGGGCAATTTTTTTTCAGTATTAACAACATCTTTTGGTCATAATTGTGACAGCTTGGTCACTAGCACTATTTTGTTGCATTTAAACTTAAAACACTGTGCAGGTCAAATTTACATAAAATGATAGGTTACTGGCCATAACAGTTTTGGGTAAAGCTTAACTTTATATGGTGAATGCTATTATAATTTTTCAGAGTACATAATATGATGTCTTTTTATTATTATGTGGTTCCAGACAAAAGATGGCCTTTATAGCATAGGTGTTTTCATTAATTTGTGGCAACTTTAATGTTTTTAATTCCTCCCTTTCTTCCTTGTTAACTCTCAGTTTAACTAATCATTCCATAATTGCAGGCTCCAAATGTATTTTATGTGTATACAGTGCATCCATATTGTTTTCCTTATTGGCCAAGGACTTTTCCAATCTTTTATCTATCTCAATAACACTGGACTGCCTTGTGCCTAATCTCAGCACACTATTTTCAAAATAAAAGAATATACCAATTTAATGACTCCCTCTAAAGCGTGATTGAAAACCATTTGGATAGGCTCCAGGTGGTGGTTATGGGAGGTGGTTATGTTAAGGAGACTTAGTGCCATGAATGCCATGGGGGTGATATGATGGAGCATTTCAAAGAGTATATATACATATATAAATTATTTAAGGATAAAAACTAAACAGTTCTCTCAAAAATAACAGAAAGCTTTACAGGAAAGTGATACTATGTTAAACTGCTTGGCCTTTTGTGAACAATGTATATGTAACCATATGATGTAAACACTGTTTATTGATTTAACTAAAAATATCTGAAGACATGAGCATAAAAAGTCATGTCAGAAAGCTGAATCCTCGTTTACGGTATTGGTATTATGGAGGCTGAGGTTATAAAGGATAGTAGTTAAGACTAGGGGCTCAGGAACCAGACTGCTTGAGTTTAAATATATAATAACTCTGTAAACTGTAACCTTGGGCAAGTTAATTAAACTCTGTTTCTTCAGCTTTGTCATTAGTAAAGTGGACATGTTAAAAGATACACTTCTTTACTGGTTTATTGTGAACCATAAATTATATATACATGATTATATATAAAATGCACTTTGAATTATATACATTAAAGTTAGCTGTTATGATGATAAGTAGTTTGTAGATGATTGATAAATTATAAAATTGATAAAGCGAGAAATAGCAGAACACACATATTTTTTAGAGATATGGAGATAACTTCCAGTAGATATAACTAGGTGAGGTGAAGTGATTGCCTCTGAAAATGGTATAGGGGAGTGTGTCAAGGAACATTATCAATGTTTTGGCATAATTTAATTTGACATATGTAGATGTGTTATTTTGATAAAAGTTGGAAAGTGATTTGAGTATGTGCCAAAGTCTTGTAGAGGTGGTCTGCAGGTAAGAAAGCAGTACGAAACAGTGTAAAACGTTCTCAAATGCCCCATCTCACCTGTCTTCTTCCACTTCCATAGCTGCTCTGAATTGCTCTTTCTACACTTCCTTAGAACTCCAGCATGCTTTTTGTTTTAATCCCAGCAAATTATTACTCTCCTGCTTTCTTTTCTAACTTTTTATTAGGTAGATGAATTTACTTTTAGCATCTTTAAATTTATTTCTTATATATTACTTTAATCAACACTCCAGGAACCCAGGAGCAAGAGAAGGACACACAAAAATGTCCCTAAAGGGTGCATGTATGTGTACACACGTGTGTGTTTGTGGTTGTTGAATACTGTTATCACAACTCTTTTTTGTTTTGTTTTTTGCCACTTGGTCAATTAGTTTATTATTGTCTTTATCTGAAAAATCTTTACAGAAAATTGTGGTTTGGTTTATTAACTCTCAGCAGCCTGTTCCTGAGCTCCAAGAAGCTTACCTTTTTCTGAGCTACCTGATCTTTCCTCTGGGCAAGAGACATTTTGAGATGGTGCCACCTCTTATTTTTAACTTTTTCCTTAGGCTTCTTTCCTAGATTGGGTTCTCACATATAGCAGCATGTGCTTTCTTACACGTCTCCTCCATCGTGTCTGAAGTTACCTTGTTCTTTATGTATGGAGAGAATTGTTTCTTATAAGCATTTGCATGATCTTCCATTAGGTAATGCCTATAATTTGCAACACTTTGACTCATGATGTGCTTCCAATGTATTTCCTTGCTTTCTGAATCATAACCAGGGAATTGTTTGGTACAGTGAGGGATAGACAAGCCTCCATCCACAGCCCCCTTCAGGGACCCCAAACTTTATTTCCAGTAGTTCTGGCAAGGTGCAGGCACCAGGGTGACCATCAGTACTTTCCACATTGTATTCATCTCAGTTACCTCCACTTAACCTTCAAAGATAATGTGCATGTCCATAATATTGAGAAGCCCGCAGACCTGCATCAGGCCAGTGCAATGTGCTGGAGCATAATTTGTCAGACCATCATTCACACCATACCTTGGGAGTTCATGAGTGTAACTATCATGTTGGCGACCACTCTGTGTGGTTTTGGAGTTTGTGGCCCTGCAAGAGCAGGCTCTGAAAGGAGCTAGTAAGTCTCCCTGGAAAACCAGGTAACACAGGTAGCAGACATGACCTGACTCTAACACCAAGGGTTCCTGTGGGAATCAGGCCTGATACATACATTGTATCCTTTGAAGCCTGCTCTGCTTTGCTTTGTATGGCTCTGTTGATATAAACCAGATGCTTAAGTTCAAGGCATAAGTAGTAAACTCATTATCTCATGAAACATGTCTTAAAGACCCTCTGGTGTCAGCATGACTAACAGACCCTGACCTATGACAGTTCTCTGTGTTCTTTCAGTTGTTATCTGTAGATAATACATGTTTTTGTGTGACTAGAGCCTTTTGACATTGATTGATGAGCTATGCATGTATACACCTACACATACCGATCCCAATAAAAGCCATTTAGGAGAAGGGCTCAGGGCATTCCCCACTGGAGGGAATCCCCACCCTCTTTCCCACCAGGACAGCAAGATTGTGTCCTGGACGACTTACTTCTCATCCGCAGCGGACGGGAGGAATTCTGCAGGCTGGAGTTCCTCCCACACTATCCTATCTCCTTCCATATGGGCATAAGCAAACTGACAAATTTTATCTCTTTTGGTCGCAACATGAACTATCATCCTATTTTTGGGTGCATTGTACTTATTTTTATCCTGGGTTACCAAGAGTTTCTAGGCATAAACATCAGCTTTTCTCTCTTGTTGTCTTCTAAATTTTCCTTGGTACCTCTTAAAGTAGACCTTATTTTTGACAACTTGAACAAACCCCAGCCTGTGGAAGAGAGCCCATGCCCACAGCTCACCCTGGACCTGCAGGCCCAGTGCAGCTCTGGCGGGGGCTGGGGACATGCTGCCCAATAAGTTCTCTTTCTGTTGTAAACAAATAATTTTATTATACATTTATTTATAACTATTTTAGTAAATTCATATGTAACATTACTGTTTTGTGTATTAATTTGCTAGGTAAAATGATATTCCTAATGTACAGTAATATTTGCTATTCCTTGGTATTCTTCTATAAGGAAGATCTGTCTTTATACTCCCACTTATTTGTTTATATCAGTCAGGACTCTATATTTATTTTATACTTTGGGTTATGATCTGAATACTAGATTACTTTGTTGCTCAAGTTGTTCCAGGTGGGCCCTTGAGAGCTCTTTACGGCCGGCTTCTGTGTGCCATGGACACACCCCACTGTTTTGTTTTCTGGACACTTCCTTGCTTTCTGGGCACAAAGATCTAGGCAGTTATCTTCCAGTTTACATACTCTTGTACAAAATGTAATTACTATTAGAATAAAAAGTTTGTCAGAATAAATGATTTAATTTAGTTAGGCACAAGTTTACATTTTCATGATTTTAACCATGACTTATTATAATCTTGATTTGATCAGTAAACTTCTTAACATACCCAAGTGGAATAAAAATGTACACTTGTAGTATATTTACTGCTGATAATATCAGAGAGACTTTGTTTTTTTTTAAGATTTTATTTATTTATGTTTAGAGAGAGGAGGAGGGAGGGAGAAAGGGAGAGAAACACTGATGTGAGAGAGAAATTGATCTGTTGTCTCTGTATGTGCCCTGACCGGGACCAAGCCCACAACCTAGGCAGGTGCCCTGACTGGGAATCGAACTGGCAGCCTATCGCTTTGTGGGAAGACACCCAACCAAGTGAGCACACTGGTCAGGGTGAACCTATAGTTTTCGTTTTTTTTAATGAAACTGTGGTCTGTAGTCAAAGATTTGTGAAAATTCTGTATAATGTTATGAATCAAATGTTTATCATAAAATTTTTAAACTGTGTTTTTCTAAGAAAATCTACATTTTAATTAATTTTTTAATTGAAGGAAAGCCAAGTGTCTCGGACAGCTCCTCTACTAACAGCATGCCTCCCCCAGGGCAAGTGTAAAGTCAAGACTGGTCATTGCTTCAGTGAAGAAAGGTAATTTAAAATAATTTTTCCACACAGATCTTTAAAAAATGACTTTTTGAAGCTTATCCTTTAGACCTAGAACATGATACATTGTAAGTGGTCAAAAAATTTAAGTTATGCCTTTTCTCTCAAAATAATACAAGACAAAGCAAAACATAAACAAAAACACCTCCCCAAACAGACCAAAGTGGAATAAACAAAGGAATGATGGCATTACCTGAATTCTGTACTGATATATATATATATAGCCTGAAAGGGCATGTATATTTACTGTTTACTTCATTTTTGTTCAGGATGGTAGGATACTTGTATTAGTATTGATTTAGCTTTTTCTTTTTTTATGTTATCTATGATAAACATTTATATAAGTAAACATGTCTATTTCTAACCCATTAAAACTTTCTTAAGATGCAGTGACTAACTAGTACTATTTTTAGCATTGTAGTTATAGGTACACCATATATATTTTTTAAGGATAAAACACCTTCTTTTGTCATATTTAAAATATTCTTTTTGATGAGACCCAGTATTGTTATGGCTGATATGGCTATTATACAGCAGCCATTAGTTGATATCTTCACTGACAGATCTATAGTGTTCTTGGATCTTAGCTTATATTCTGTTACATAACCCGTTATCATAAATGGGCACAAATATGTGTTATATATATATTAAATTTTTCTACAAGTCTTTTTACACCTTTGAATCACCTTTGTTGCTTTTCTGTCTATTCATAAAGTCTTCACAAATTACTTTGATCCTGTCTACATACTTAAATGTATTTTTAGATGCAAAATTTAATGTCTCTTGAAAATATGGAGATTTCTTTTTTCAGTTCACTTATGAAAATGAAAAGCAAGACTTGTTCTAGTTTGAAGCCTAGGGAATTGACCAAACTTTTTCCTTCCTGTGTTATTTTCGCTTCCTTTATAATTTAGCTTCATGTTATGAAAATAACATCATGTTAGAACTTTATAGAATCACTTTTTTCTGTTCTCTAAAACTGTTGATTAGGCACAATTTTCTCATACGGAGTTTTCTATTGTAGATTTTGTATTGCCTTGCCCATAGAGGAGAAATTTGCTCTGGGCTTGGCGCTGCTATTGGGAATTTTGCTATTTTGTTGAGCATGGAAACGAGGTTCAGAGCTCATCACATGGGGAGTGGCCACATCATTTACACTGTGACACCCTTTTCACACTGTGACACCCCTTGCACTCTTTATAATGATAGTTTCTCTATAATTCTTGGGTGGGTGTGATATATAGGTGGAACCTCTTCCACCTAATATGCCAACTTGGACCTAGCCTATTTTATTGAAAAAGTGATGAGTATCTTTGGTGGTAAAATTGGAACCTATATGGCTATCTAACTCCTCCATGAATGTGCTTGAGGATGAGAAGTTTGACACTTTTTCAAGTAGCTCATCCTGTTTGAGCCCACTATATTAACTAGTTCAGTTTTTTTCCATGGTGCCTAACATAGTGCTTACTCAGTAAATTATTATACACTGATGGATTTTTAACTAAAACTCATTAAGATTATTGACTTAATATTAATCTGGTAACTATTAATTTAAGTTTTTCTGAGCGTATGTGGTATAACCATAGGAAAATGATTATAGGACATATTACTTTTGGTGTCCTTTGTAAATGGAATTAAAAAATACTTACTTGTAAGTTTTTGCCTCTATTATGTAAGAAAACAATTGGGTTTTACATATCAACTACATATCCAGTGATTTTCTAAATTGATTTTTAAGTTGTAGAAATTGTTTTGTAGATTCCCTAGGTCTTCCTATGTAAGCATCATTATTATATGCAAATAGGGTCATTGATACTTCTTCCTTTCACATCTTTATAACTTATTTTTTTCTTGCCTTTTTGCAATAATTGGGACCTTCAGTCCCATGTATATTAGAAGTGGTGAAAGATAACATATTTCCCTCTATCTCGGTCTCAAGGAACATTGTTAAATATGATATCAGCAGTACATTTTTGTAGATGCCTTTTAATGGTTTGAAGGAGATGCTGTTTATTGTCTTTTAAATGGCTCTTTAACTCATCTCCTTTCCCCTCAAGCTTATTTTGTTTCCTGTACACAGAGGCTATCCCATTTATTGTTATATCTCCAGTCCCAAAATGCTTTGATATGTATTTTTTATCTGTATTTTCGAATGAGTTCAATAAGAATAATAAAACTTTTGTTAACCTACAAGGTTAAAAAGATTTCTTAAAAAATATTTTAGAGATCCTGAACTTTCAATAGTTTGTCAGAAGTCTGGCACATTAATATTATATCCAGGGGTGAAGCTGCTAATTTGGAAGAATTTGTATTAGCATCTCCTGTTTATCCTTCCACAGGCATTGTCATCGATGGCACATGGAGCCAGGCTAAGGATGCCTTTTATAAGAATTCCTTGTTCCCACTGCCCAAACAGGTAAACCAGCAGTATTTCTTAAAATTAGTTAATTTATTTTAAACTGGTTTTTTGTTGACACTATTACAGGTGTTCCCATTCCTCCCCCACCTTTGCTCACCTCCATCCAGCCCCTGCACCCCTTTCCCTCTGCCTATCATCACATTGCTGTCTGTGTCTATGGGCCATGCGTATATGTTCTTTGACTATTCTTTTTACCTTCTTTCATCCTGTCCCCCCACACCCCTTTTCTCTGACAGCTGTCAGTCTGTTCCATGTATCTATGCTTCTATTTCTATTTTGTTCATCGTTTATTTTGTTCATTAGATTCCACATATAAGTGAGAACATATGGTATTTGGCTTTCTCTGACTAGCATATTTCACTTAGCATAAATGCTCTCCATGTCCATCCATGCTGTTGCAAAGGGTAAGAGTTCCTTCTTTTTTTATGACCGTGTAGTATTTCATTATGTAAATGCACAACTTATTTTTTTACCTACTCGTTTACTGATGGGCACTTGGACTGCTTCTATATAAGTATTTTAATAATTCTCTTAAAATCTTGTTCACCAAGTAGAAAATAAAAGTACAAAATGAAAATTTAGGTCAGTTCTTGTCTAAGTTTCCCAAATATATAATTAGTATAATTTAAATTAATGAGATTTTATTTCTAAATATAATTAGTCATTTTTAACACATCCTCAATATAGATACACCCATATACCTGCTTTTGCATAAATTTATCATAGCTGTTACTTAGTTTAGTTGATCCATTCAATTTCTGTAGTAATATAAAAATTTTGCTCCATATGCATGAGAGAAAATACCAGAAAAAAACATAAATAAGAATTAAAATCCAAATATTGCTTTCTTTACAGAAGAATATATGTTTATTTTCCAAATATGTAACCATATGTTAACTTCATACTTACATAATTAAGGAATGGAAGAATTGTAATGCAAACCCATTTCTTGACCTTCTTTTAATCCAGACTTATAATACATCCAGACCACATGGCAGTTAATCTCTTCCCTCAGAGGAATTTTCCCAGGAGACTCTTGACATTTGTTAGGAATCAATCCCAGGTGAATATGGAAATATCTGTAGAGGCTCTTGGCTTTCTTCGTAAACTCGTTTTTAGTGAGTATTTGCATTTCCTTATTCTACTGTCTTTTAAACTTCCACTTAAAGCTCAATTTCTCACTTGAAATGCAGAACACTGTTGGAAACACTCACTGGCTGAGACATTTCCCTGAAAACTTTTTCTTGTGTCTACGTAGAACTGTAACAAACTGGTTTATATTACATATTTAATCTATGAAAATTCAAGTTTACCATTCTTTTGATTTTTTAATTGAGTTATAATTGAAATATAACATAATATTGGTTTTGGGTATATAGCATAATATTTCAATATTTACATATATTGCAAAATAATCTCTACAATAAGTCTCATTAACATCATCACCATACATAGTTATCATTTTTTCTTGTGATGAGAACTTCTAAGATCTACTCCCTTAGCAACTTTGAAATATATGATACTGTATTGTTAACCATAGTCACTATTCTTAGATCCCCAAAACTTACTTATTTTAAAACTAGAACTTTGTCCCTTTAACCCCTCTTCATCCATTTTGCCTACCCCTAACCCCAACCTCTTTTAACCACCAATCTATTCTATGTATCAATGAGCTTGTTTTTTGTTTGTTTGTTTTAGTTTGGTTTTAGATTCCAAATATAAGTGATATCATATAATATTTGTTTTTCTTTGATTTATTTCACTTAGCACCATTCCTTCAATGTTTCTCTCCTGTTATTAAAAATTACAAAATCTCCCTCCTCTTTGTTCATTTATCTGTGGACACTTAGGTTGCTTCCATATCTGGCTGTTTTAAATAATGCTGCGGTGAACATGGGAGTGGGCTTGTAGATGTCTTTTTAAGTCAGTGTTTTCATTTTCTTCAGATTAGCCTTTTAATTTTATCCAAAACTTTAGTTTTGTTTACTTCTATTACCAGCATTGGGAATTGGCATACTTTTACAAAAATTTATTGAATTTTTTGGGGTGACATTGGTTAATACAATTATATAGATTTCAGTTATACAGTTCTATAGGGAATTGGCATACTTTTAAATGACCTTTTCCCCTGAGAAGGGTTTATTTTTTACAGTATATAAAAGATTCTGGAGAACTAGAATTAGGGAACCATAGAGCCTCACTGAGATATGGATACTGAATAGCCTGTTTTTACTACTTGTTAAGTGACTTCTGTACTGTACCTTACAATAAGTATGCTTTAAATTAGTACCACAGCAAATACTTATTTCATGCTCCAAAACTTCAGTGTTCTTAGGGCAGAGTCAGAACAGTTGAATGTAAAACATGGAATGCCAGAGGTTTACTACATTGGTGATTAACTCTTTGGACCTTTGTATCAGAGTTCATCCATGTTGTAGCAGATATCAGAAATTCATTTTTTTATGGTTAATACACTGCTATATGCATACACCATATTTTATCATTCATCCATTGGTGGACATTTGGCTTGTTTCTTCTTTTGGGCTATTGCAAATAGTGCTTTTATAAATATCTGTGTCCAAGTTGCTATGTGATACCTGGTTTTAGTTCTTTTTGGAACATACCTAGGATTAGAATTGTTGGGTCATGTAGGACTTCTATATTTAACATTTTAGAGGAACTGCCAAACTGTTTTTCAAAGCAACTATACTGTTTTATATTTACATTTCCCCTAGCAATATAGAATGATCCAATTTCTCCCTATCCTGGCCAACATTAGCTATATCCTATATTGTTTTTAATTATGGCCATCCTGGTGGGTATGAAGTAATATTTCATTGTATGGTGTTTTTTTTATTTTTAATCCTCAAGGACATGCTTATTGATTTTAGAGACTGAGGAAGGGAGGGAGGAAGAGAGAGAGAAAAACATCGATGTGAGAGAGAAACACTGACCAGTTGCCTTTTGTACATGCCCTGACAGAGGACCAAACCTGCAACCTAGGCATGTGTTCTGATTGGGAATCAAACCTGTGACCTTCTGTTTTGCAAGATGATACCCAACAAACTAACTGAGCCACATAGGCCAGGGCTCATTGTGGTTTTGATTTGTGTTTCCCTAGTGACTGAGGATGTTGAGTGTCTTTTTATGTACTTAGTCATTTGTATATCTTCTTTGGAGAAATAGCTTTCAAATCCTTTGCTGATTTTTAAATCTAGTTATTTTTCTTTTTATTGTTCAGTTGCAAGTGATCTGTAGAACAGTTCCTAATTAGATACATGACTTGCAATTATTTTCACCCATTCTGTGGGTCTTTTTTACTTTTTTGATTGTGTTTCCTGAAGTGCTTTTAATTTTGTAGGTTTGATTTATGTTTTGTGTATTTGCTTATTGACTATTAGATTTTTTAATACTCAGCAAAAAAGAAGTGAGGAGAAAAAAACTTGGGGTCTTGAGTACAAAATAAAGTTCAGATTTGGGAGCAGTGCTTAAGATTCCCTGGGTACCTAATGCTAGAAATATTTTCAGAAGTCAAAACCCTGTTAATCTGTTCTCTATTAATTTAATTTAATTTGATTTACTTTTCCAAACATTCTTATAGTGGTTATTATGTCAGTCACTTTTTCAATACAAATGTTGTTATTTTATTGTCATAACAAATTTCATAAGGTAGGTATTTTTATGATTTCCATTTTGTAATAGCAGAAACTGAGGTACAGAATGTTAAGTATGACTTGCCCAAGGTCATATACCTACTAAGTGGTGGAACCAGTAAAGAGTTATAACATATATTTTTAAAGTTTCTATGTCAAATATGATGTTGATATTAAGAGGTTAAGACTAACCCCTAATTTTAATCATAGAGAAGGACAGAGAAGATGTTTTATGGAAGCATGTTGAGAATGGGTAGGGCTGCTTTGGGAAATCTGCTGCAATTTGGCTAAGCGTCTAATGCCATACCCGTATGTTTCTCAAGTGTTTTATATCTGGGAGTTCATTAAATAGGCTTAATTTTTGTTATTTTAAATTATACTTGCCTACATAACTTTTAGATATATTTTATATAGCTTTCTTATGAGAGATTAGAAATAGTTGCACACACTTACCCATATCTAAGTGGTAATTATCAGCTAACATGGTATTATGCATGGAAACTTTTATTATGGCCTACACATTCTTTATATTTATTGGACAACTCATTAGATCCATGAAAAGACATAATTTCATGAAACAAATATTTTACATTATAAGGAGGAGAGGGAAACTGATGACTCCTGGTATGTGTGGTAATATGAGGCCTATCAACTGTTGAAACAAATCAGTGTTTAAAGTAAAAGTTAATATCTGCCCTTGCCTCCCTTCCAGGTAACCCCATAACTACACTTTCCACCTCGAACCTTCAGGTGTTTAGAATTATGAATATGTTGTGTTTGCCTCCAAATTTCTTCTGTGCTCGTATACAATACAATAACATATATACATTCACTTCTAATACATGTGCCCCATTCAAACATCCTTTAACCAATGGGCCAATGCTCTGTGCCCAAAAGGCCCTGAGTATGTCGAACCCCAAAAATATTCACAGAACATTGTCTCCAATACTGGTGATTTAAATTCTGAGCTCTAGGTTTCTTTTGTTAAAAAATGTTTTTAAAAATATTTAATTACAATAGACGATCAATATAATATTTTTAGTTTCAGGTGCACAGTATAGTGGTTAGACATTTATGTAACTTATGAAGTGATCCCATAAGTCTAGTACCACCTTACACCATGCATAGTTACTAGCTGAGCTCTAAATTTCCTATTTAAGTCTCATAACAACAGAATTCCCAGAAGATGACGATAGACAACTAATCCGTGGTATCTTGTGAGAGCAGCCTGAGCTAGGACAAATCTCTATGAGTTAATTTGGAGACATGCCCCCATGAAAAGGAAAATGGAATTGTAATGCATATACATTGTCATCCCCCAAAAAGCTTTTTTAGCTTTTTTTAAGTCTTTGTTAGGATGAGTGGCAACTTTCCAAGCTCTTTATGTGCAGAGCCAGAAACAGGAAGAAAAGCGGCAGGTTGCCTTTTTACTGTTGATTGTGTCCTTTGATGCACAGAAATTTTCCTGAGAAATGAATGACAAAAACAATTGGTCAGTAATAAACTAAATTGAAATTTTGATCTATCTGCAATTTCTTGTTGATCTTTTAGAAATATATAGCAAGATAACTTTCCATAAAAATTTGTTATAGTACTTTCTGTAGATAAAAAAGAAGAGCATGACATAGAATTTCATTTGGTCTACTTCTCCTTGTTTTTCCCTTTTGAATTTCTCTTTTTGTACCATGTTGGAGTATCTCCTACTTAATGGTTGCTACGTAGTCTCCGAAGGTAATTTTAAAATTGTTCTTTGTCATTTGCATTATCCTGCCCACAGGATAGTGAACTGGTCTATTCTGACATCATTGACTTGTCTTCAGTAGTCCAGTAAACACATGGTCGCCACAGTTCCATTGTTTGGATTATTCTGGTGATTCTGGTGTATAAATGCCTATATGAATAATCTCCACACATTTATCTTTCTTCTCATAAAACCTCTTAAAATTTCATATATCATTGCCTTGTATAATTTTGACAATGTATAATCCCTTTTCTTTTATTTTTTAACTTTCATGTAGTAAACTGCACACGTTTAAAGGGTATGGTTTGTCAAGGCTTGACATGTGTATGTAGCTGTGAAACCATCCCTACCATGAAGGTAACATGTATCCATCAGCTTATCAAAGTTGCTTGAGCTTTGTAACCCTTTCTTCCCATCCTTCCCCCATTTTTAGGCAACCTATGATTTTATTTCTGTCACTATTCATTTATATTTTCTAGAATTTTATTTAAATAAAACCATGTATTATATATTTTTGGTACAATATGAATTCTTTTACTCAGAATAATTATTTTCAAATTCCTTCTTGTTGGGTGAGTCATGAGTTCATTCCTTCTTATTGCCCAATAGTATTTCATTGTGTGGATATACTATACTTTGTTTACCTGTGTATCTGTTGAAGATCATTTAGATTGTCTTCAGGATTTGGCTATTACAAATAAGGTAGCTATTAACATTTATTAAAAATATTTGTATGGGCATATGCTTTCTTTTCTTTCGCTTTCCTTTAGGAGTGGAATCCCTGGAATCATGATAGGAGTGTGTTAAGCTTCGGGAAGCTGCCAAACTGTTTTTCAAAATGGTTGTACCATTTTGCATTTTCGTTAGTAGTTTATAAGAAAATCTGTTTCTTCATATCCTTGACAACACTTGGTATGGGAAGTATTTCTTGTTTCAGCCATTCTTGGAGGTGCCCAGGTTGAGAACCAAAGCTTGCTGCTGCTAATGCCAGGCCTGGGGACACTTGGTGATGGGCATGCCTGCACCTATGCCGTCATCTTGACCAGAAGTCACTGGTTCACTGTCTTTTTATATACCACATTTTGTTTAAGGAATTTTCCTAAACACTGGCAGAACCCTTAATGGCAGCTGGTTACAAAACAAACAAAAATATTTTATTTCTGTTACATAAACATGTATTACAAAGTGGTTCCCATTTAGATATTACTCTAGAACTTCTTTTTTGTACTTGATGTTATTTTATGGGTCTTCTATGTCAATACTGCTTATAGGTATAATTTATTTAACTATTACTTTTACTGAACATTTAGGTTGTTATGGCTATATTTTAGTGAACATCTTTGAACACTTTAGCTTTTCGAACATGTGAGAATTTTTATTTCATTCCTAGAAGTTAATTGTAGGTCCAAAGTTATTGCCAGATTAGTCTCCACTAACAGTCTTTGAAAGTATCTGTGATCTCATACTCTCAACAGCCCCAGTTATTATATTATCATTGCTTTTTTTATCATTCATTTTTGGTAATATGATAGCATAGAGTGGTATCTGGTGATTGTTTCATGTCTTTTAAATCAAATTATTTATTCTTGCCTTAAGTAACCTCAAATTTAATATAGACACTAATGGTGTGCATTAAAAGATGTTGGTTATAATGCTAAACATTAACAATGGTGTGGAGATTGACTGGGGGGGTGGAATGGGTGGAGGAGAGAAAAGGGGAACAATTAGGACAACTGTAATAAAATAACAGTTAAAAAATCTTAAAAAATAAGGATATCTAGAGATTTTGGTCCTCAAAAATTATCTAATATAAATATTATATTTTAAGGCAAAATGTTGTTTCTCCTTAATGCTTCAATTTCACTTAATTGAATTTGAAATATTCATTAGTGGATAAGATTATGTTATGATTAAAATGGTAGAGATTCTATTATTTCTTTTTCTGGTACATCATAACTTTTAAAAATATTTATGGGGAACTCAATTTTATTTTTAATGGGAATTAATTTTCATAATGATAATATAGTTTACAGCACTCAACTTTTATTTATTTTTATTTTTAATTACTTTATTGTCCTTCAATTACAGTTGTATGCATTCACCCCCCACCACTCCCCATCCCGCCCCAGCCATCCTCACCTCCCTCCCCTGCTTCCATCCCACCTTGGTTTTGTCCATGTGTCCTTTATAGTTGTTTCTGAAACCCTTCTCCCCTTCAGCTCATCTCATCATCCCCTCCCCCCTCCTCTCTGGCTACTGTCAAATTGTTCTTAATTTCAATGTCTCTGGTTATATTCTGCTTGCTTGTTTGTTTGGTTGATTAGGTTCCAGTTAAAGGTGAGATCATATGGTATTTGTCCCTCACCACCTGGCTTATTTCACTTAGCATAATGCTCTCCAGTTCCATCCATGCTGTCAGAAAGGGTAGGAGCTCCTTCTTTCTTTCTGCTGCATAGAATTCCATTGTGTAAATGTACCATAGTTTTTGATCCATTCATTTACTGATGGGCACTTAGGTTGCTTCCAGCACTTGGCTATTGTAAATTGTGCTGCTATGAACATTGAGGTGCAAAAGTTCTTTTGGATTGGTGTTTCAGGGTTCTTAGGATATAATCCTAGCAGTGGAATTGCTGGGTCAAAAGGCAGCTCCAGTTTTAGTTTTCTGAGGAAATTCCATACTGTTTTCCACAGTGGCTATACCAGTCTGCATTCCCACCAACAGTGCTGTAGGCTTCCCTTTTCTCCACATCCTCACCAGCACTTGTTGTTTGTTGATTTGGTTATGATGGCCATTATGACCAGTGTGAAGTGGTATCTCATTTTGGTTTAATTTGCGTTTCTCTGATGGCTAGTGAATTTGAGCATGTTTTCATATGTCTCTGGACCCTCCATATATCCTCCTTGGAGAAGTGTCTGTTCAAGTCTTTTGCCTGTTTTTTAATTGGGTTGTTTGTCTTCCTGGAATAGAGTTGTATGAGTTCTTTATATACTTTGGAGATCAAACCCTTGTCCGAGGTATCATTGGCAAATATCTTTTCCCATGTAGTTGGTTCTATTTCATTGTAATGCTGTTTTCTTTAGCTGTGCAGAAGCTTTTTAATTTGATGAGGTCCCATTTGTTTATTCTTTCCTTTATGTCTCTTGCTCTAGGGGACATATTGGTGAAAATATTGCTGCATGGAATATCTGAGATTTTTCTGCCTATGTTTTCCTCTAGGACTTTAATGGTGTCACAACTTATATTTAAGTCTTTTATCCATCTTGAATTTTTTTTGTTTATGGTGTAAGTTGGTGCTTGAGTTTCATTTTTTTTTGCATGTAGCTGTCCAAATCTCTCAACGTCACTTGCTGAAGAGGCTATTTTTACTCTATTTTGTGTTGCTTCTCCCTCTGTCAAATATTAATTCACCATAGAGACTTGGGTTTATTTCTTGGTTCTGTATTCTGTTTCATTGGTCTATGTATCTGTTCTTTTGCCAGTACCAGGCTGTTTTGATTACAGTAGCTTTGCAATACAGTTTGATATCAGGTATTGTGATCCCTTCTACTTTGTTCTTCTTTCTCAAAATTGCTGCAGCTCTTCGTTTATGGTTCCATATAAATTTCTGAAATGTTTGTTCTATATCTGTGAAATATGTCATCGGTACTTTAATAGGGATTGTGTTGAATCTGTAAATTGCTTTGGGTAGTATGGACATTTTGATGATGTTAATTCTTCCAATCCATTAGCGTGATACATGTTTCCATTTGTTTGTGTCTTCCTTAATTTCTTTCTTCAGTGCTGTGTAGTTTTCTGAGTATAGGTCTTTTACCTCCTTGGTTAGGTTTATTCCTAGGTACTTTATTTTTATGGTTGTTATATCAAATGGGATTTTTTCCTGATTTCTGTTTCTGATATTTCATTGTTGGTATACAAAAATGCCTTTGATTTCTGAATATTGACTTTGTATTCCTCTGCTTTGCCAAATTCACTTATTAGGTCCAGCAGTTTTTTGGTGGAGTCTATAAGATTTTCTATGTACATTATTGTGTCATCTGCAAACAATGAAAGTTTTGTTTCCTCCTTTCCATTTTGGATGCCTTTGATTTCTTTTTCTTGTCTGATTGCTGTGGCTAGGACTTCCAATACTATATTGAATAGAAGTGGTGAAAGTAGACATCCTTGTCTTGTTCCTGATCCTACTGGGAAAGATCTAAGTTTTTGCCCACTGAGTATGATGTTGGCTGTAGGTCTCTCATATATGGCCTTTATTATATTGAGGAATGTTCCCTCTATTCCATCTTTGCTGAGTGTTTTAATCATAAATGGGTGCTGTTCCTTATCAAATGCTTTTTCCACTTCTGTTTGTATGATCATGTGATTTTTGTTTTTCATTTTGTTTATGTGATGTATTATGTTTATTCGTTTGTGAATACTACACCATCCTTGCATCCCTGGGATGAATGCCACTCAATCATGGTGTATGACCACCATAAAGGGGAGAGGGCAATATTGTTGTCAGTGTTTTGGAGGAATACTGACTTAAGTTTGTGTTACTGAGGACAATGAACATTAATAACCAATTTTTTGGTGACAAAAGAGCTTTTAGGATGCATTGTTTTCAATATAATTAACAATATTGAATATATTTTTAAGACTAAATTAAAAACAAAGATTAATTAGTTATAAAATCTGGTTTTGATTATATGATATAATATATAGACACATCCAATGATTATGTCAAATATATAGAAAGATCATACAGTAGTACCAAAAATCCCTTCATGTGGCATGAAAGGATATCATCAACTTTTTAATGATTAATAAGCTTAGAGCAACTGGTCCTTTGGATCATTAACAACTTTGCAGGCAGTCCAAATGTTAAGATCCATATGGCAGTGATTTGTGTATACATGATAGAATATATATTAAAATATTATAGATTGGTTCTAGTGGGTATTAAATCTACTTTTCCCAAATAAGTGCTGTTTTTACTCTATTTCTTGATCAGAAACATTTTAAATATGTATATCCTCTAAGTGTGAATAAGATTCATTGAGACAGTAATGTTGAAGAAAATTTATAAGTATTTTGATATATTGTTACTATAACTGTAAATATTCGGTTTCCCTTCAAAATGTAATTTTTTGGTTTATAGAAATCTGGGTACTCTTACCAGTTTATGATATAGTATTTGATCTATTTTTAAGTATAAATGGGTTGTAGTTGTCATATATTTATATGCTTTATGATATATTTTATTATATTTTTAGTTGATGATGTTTTTGAAATTTATTTTTAGTGTATGTAGACCCATTCCATTTATTTTGTTCATTTTTTAATTATATTTTACTCATTATACTATTACAATTGTCCTAGTTTTTCCTCCTTTGCCCTGCTTGATCCATCCCCCAATCCACCCCCTCAGGCAGTCCCTACACTATTGTCCATGTCCATGGGTCACACATATGTGTTCTTTAGCTATTCTATTTCCTGTGCTGTACTTTACATCCCCATAACTATCCTGTAACCACCAATTTGTACTTCTTAATCCCTTCACCTTTTCCCCCCATTCCTCTGATGCCCCCTCCCATCTGACAACCATCAAAATGTTCTGTCTATGATTCTGTTTCTGTTCTGCTTATTTATTTTGTTTTTTAGATTTAGTTATTGATAGATATCTATTTGTTGCCATTTTATTGATGGTGGTGGTGGCAGTTGTCTTCTTCTTTTCCTACTTCTTCTTCTTTCTTGTACTTCTTCAAGAAGACCCTTTAACATTTCATAAAATGCAGGTTTGGTGATTATGCACTCCTTTAGTTTCTTCTTGTCTGAGATGCTCTTTACCTGTTCTTTGATTATAAATAATAGCTTTGCTCAGTAGAGCAATCTTGGTTGTAGGTCCTTGATTTTCATCACTTTGAATATTTCTTGCCAATTCCTTCTAGCTTGCAAAGTCTCTTTTGAGAAATCAGCTGACAGTGTTATTGGAGCTCCCTTGTTGGTAAATAACTGCTTCTCTCTTGCTACTTTTAGATCCTCTCTTTGTCTCTAACCTTTGGCATTTTAATTATGATGAGTCTTGGTGTGGGTCTTTTTCAGTTCATCTTGTTTGGGATTCTCTGTGCTTTCTGGACTTGTATATCTACTTACTTCACCAAGTTGATGTTTTCTGTCATTATTTTTTAATTTTAGGTTTTAAATTTCTTAATCTCTCTCTTCTTTTTCTGGCAACCCAGTGATGCAAATGTTGGTACAGTTGAAAGTGTCCCAGAGGCTCCTTCCACTATCTTCATTTTTTTGGATTCTTTTTTCTCTTTGTTCTGATTGGGTGTTTTGTGCTTCCTTATATTTCCAATCTCTGATTTGATTGTTAGTTTCATACACTCAACTGTTGATTCCCTGTAAATTGTTCTTTATTGTAATTTGTGTAGCCTTCATTTCTGACTGGTCCTTTTTAAAGGATTCCATACTTGATGTTGAAGTTCTCACTAAGTTCACTGAGCATCCTTATAACTAGTGTTATGAACTCTGCATCTAGTAGCTTGCTTCCTTCATTTTGTTTAGTTCTTTTTCTGGGGTTTTGTTCTGTTCTTTCATTTGGTCCATGTGTATTTGTCTCCTCATTTTCGAAGCCTCCCTGTGTTTGTTTCTGTATATTAGGTAGACATATTACATCTCCTAGTCTTGGTAGAGTAGCCTAATGTAGTAGGTGTCCAGTGTCCAGTGGCACAGCCTCCCCTATTACCCAAGCTGGGTACTCAAGGTGCACCTACTGTGTGGACTGTGTACAGCCTCCTATTGTAGTTGAGCCTTGATTGCTGTTGGTACAACCAAATTTGCCATGGTCAGTGTTCTGCCTGGAGTAACACAGCATAAGCTACAAAGAGATTTGCAGATGGCTGCTACATGTGCTGGGCTTGGAGGTTCCCAGGAGAGGCCAAGTTGTAAACTAATGCCAGCTACTGCTAGTGGTGGGCCTGGGGCAACTTAGCAAGATGTACCAGGCTTGCTGAAGACAGATGCTACTGTGTGAGAAAAATTAGGAAAATCTGAAGCATGGGTCAAGATAAGCTATTCACTGGAAATGCCACTAGAAGCTGCTTGGGTGAGCCCAAAAGTTGGGTAGGGCAAGGCCTCAGAGAATCACCATGGTGGGGCAAACTGAGCCAGGTTGATGGAGTTTCAGATATGTTGCCCTCAGGGTCTGTGGCTCTGTTGGGGGAGGGTTCAGAAAATGAACAGTGGCCTCTGCCAACACTTCTGTCTGGAAGAAAGTGGCCCCCCAGCTCTCTCCCTGGTCCTGGACAGTTTGGTTCTTCCCCATATGTCTCTGATGCCTTTTGGTCTACTGCTTCTGTGCTGGAGCTCAGAGGGAGTAAATCTGAGTAAGTCTGTGAATGGACCCTTTAAGAGGATCTGCCAGGGAGTCCAGCAGTTTCTATCTTCCACCACCTCAAACCCTGCTGGTTTTTACAGCCAGAAGTTAGGAAGACTTCTTTTCCTGGCACTGGAACCATGGGCTTGGGGCCTGGTGTAGGACTGGGACCCTTTGATCCTGAGATATCTCTCTAGATTTTTATCTGCCACATGTTGGCATGGCATCAGCCTGTTCCATGTCTCTACCCCTCCTGCCAGTCATGTTGCGGTTTCTTCTTTAATTCCATGGTTGTAGATTTCCTTTCAGCTCACTTTCTGACTGTTCAAAATGAGGGTTATTCTATAGTTTACTTGTAATTTTGATGTGGTTGTGCAAGGTGGCAAGCAGTGTTTTCTTGTGCCTCCATCCTTGCTTTGTGAATTTAGCTATACATTCTTATACAAGTTTTGTGTGAATGTGTTTTCATTTCTCTTGGGTTGATACCTAGTACCAAAATTGTTGATAAGTGTGTATTTAATGTATTAAGAAACTATCAAACTGTTATCCAAATATATACTATTTTTACATTCCCACCAGTGGTTTAGGAGAGATCCAATTGCTTCACATCCTTCACAGCACTTGGTATAGATTGTTTTTTTTTTAAAATTTTAGTCATTCTATTGGATGATTAGTAGTGTATTACTGTGGTTTCAGTTTGGGTATTAACCATTCTTATATCTTCTTATGAATTCTTTTTAAAATTCAGTTGTGGATATTTTGGATACCAGTGCATTATCAGATATGTCCAATATGAATATTTTCTTCCTTTTTGTGGTTTGTCTTTCTATTTGTAACTATTATCTTTCAAAGAGCAGAAGTTTATAATTTTGTGAAGTACAATTTATAATTGTTTTATGGTTCATATTTTTTGTGTCCTTAGAAACAGTTTTGTACCTCCAAATCATGAAGATTTTTTTATGCTTTCTGTTAGAACATTTGTAATTTTGCCTTTATGATAATCAATTTTGAGTTAATTTTTGTTCAAAGTGTGAGGTGGAGTTGAGTTTAATTTTATTCCCATATGAACATCCAACATTTGTTCCAGCACCATTTGTAGAAAGTATTATCTTTTTTCATTAAATTGCCTTAGCATCCTTTCAAACAAAATCAGTTGGACCTTTATTGTATAAGTCAATTTCTGGATGTTATATTCAGTACCATTGTTCTATGCCTTTCCTTATACTGATAACAGACTATCTTGAATACTGTACCTTTAGTCCATCTTGAAGTCTGGTATTGTAAGTCATTCAGCTTTGTTCTTTTTAAAACTTGACTTGGGTCTTTTTAGTGTGGCTCCATTGGGCATTGTTCTGTGAAGTGAAAGGCCACAGTTTTGATTCCTGGACAGGGAGCATGTCTGGATTGCTGGTTCATTCCCCAGTAGGGGTGGCTACAAGAGGCAACCGATCGATGTTTCTCTCTCACATATCAATGTTTCTCTCTCTCTCTTTCTCCCTCCTTTCCCCTCTCTCTAAAAATAAATAAATAAAATATTTTAAAAAGTGGATTTGGCTAATTTTTAACCATTTGTATTTTCATGTAAGTTTTAGAACTTTATTGTTAGTATATCAAAATGCCTACTGTAATTTTGGTTTGGATTGCATTAAATCTGTAGATCAATTTTGGAAGAATTGACATCTTAACAAAATTGAATCTTTCAGTTCATGAACATGCTATATCTTTGTGTTTATTTTTTCTTCTTTATTTGTTTTAGCAAGTTTATGGTTTTCAGTGTTTAGGTCTTGCACATATGAGTGTTTTATTAAATATAAGTATTTCATATTTTTGATGATATTATATATAATGACATGAATTTTGTTGATTTGAATTTCTGTTTGTTGATAATATAGAGAAATACAGTTCAGTTTTGTATATTGACCTTGTTTTCCAGAGATCTTTCTAAGTTATTATTTGCAGTAAGATTTTAATAGATTTCTTAGGTTTTTAAAAAAATTACATGAGCACATGTAAGTCATTTTTAGATGGTGAGATAGTAAAAGAAATTATGTCTGTTGTGGAAATATTGTTAGAAAAAAGATATTTTACAAAAAAAATGAAATATTTTCAATTTAGTCACCCTACAGTTGCTCATGAGATATAAGATTCACATCTGGAAATATTGTAGATACTTTTATTTAGCCTTAGATGCCATGTGATAAAAGAGATACAGCCCATTTAATAATTTAGGTAAAAAATACTCCAGGTAAGCTCAAATGTAGGAAGAAAAGTTATCAGTTTGTAACCTAAAAAACTGAATTCAGGCCATAGATATTTTTTTATTCTTTCAAATATGTCAAAGAACAATTTCAGCAAAATATGAAAAAAATTAGTTTATTTCATGTGGACAGTGTCCCAGCTATGGTAGGTCAAAAATTCAGATTTATTAGAGTTGTCAGGTAAGAAATATTTTATTTATTGCTTCATTTCATTGTGTGATACATATTGAATATATTTGTACCTTGTTTTTCTCACTAGTCTCTCTAAAAAGTGTCATGTATTCACTTGCTAAAAATAATTCTGTATATATGTACAAATGCTATGAATTATCACTGGCTAATAGTAGGACTGTTGAAAGAAATAGAGTTCAGTGAACTTAATTTTTTTTGTTATTTGACAATTCTTGTTGGTTGCATAGTAGAAGAATTTTACACAAAAATTCTGGATTATTAAATCCAAGTCACAAATGTTTGCCACATATTCAAGCAAAAACAACAAAATGGCATTGTGATTAAAGTTTTTTCACCATTATCATAATTTATATGGGTAAACTGAGGCTCAAGGCCAGGAAACTGCAAAAAAATTGAGGAAGTTATTTTTTAATTTATGCAATACCCCTTTGAATTTGGAGTTAATAAAACCGAGCTGACAAAAGATTTCGTGAATTTACTCACTAGACAGTCGTAGATTTTAAACTGATAGATATACTTTTGCTTCTGAGTTAGAGCAGTGATGTTTTAAAATTTTTATTTACTTATTGTTAGAGAGAGGGGAAGGGAGGGAGAAAGAGAGGGAGAGAAACATCAATATGCAAGAGACACATCCATTCATTGCCTTTTGCACGCCCCCCACTGGGGACCTGGCCTGCAACCCAGGCATGTACCCTGACTGGGAATCAAACTGGTGACCTTTCAGTTCACAGGCCAGCACTCGATTCACTGAGCCACACTAGCCGGGTGGCAAAAGCAGTGATTTTTAAAAAGATGAACCAATTTAGTCAATGTAAACGCAAATATTGAATGAATATATTTATGTGGTGCATGAATGTGTTATTGGAAAACTGAAGTATGTTCCGAACAACTTAGATGTGTGAACTACTTTTTAAACTCTTATTGATAAAATCTAAGTACTGATTAAATATTTATGATTATAATATAGCATCCTAATTAATATGTTCTGTGTATATTAAATACATAATGACTTTCAAAGACTTAGTTTTAAGAAAAGAAAAATCTCAATAATTTTTATAATGACTACATGTTAAAATAACTTTTTTATTTTGAATCTTTGGGTTAAAAATGAAAGGTGTAATTAATTTCACCTTTTTTGTTTTGCTTTTAAAAATGTCTTATCTTAGAAAATTTAATGTTACTTATGTAGGTTACAATATATTTTCTTTTGTTAGCATTGAGCTTGACTATTGTCCTACAAAAAGTTTGTGGGCATTTTTGGATGCTTGAGGTTGAGAATAAGTTTGAGTTAAGGGCAGTTTTGGTCTTAATTCAGTTGCTAGTAGTTACTTGGTTATTCTGGCCATTTCAACTACTCTGTAAGTGAGGTTTATAATACATTTTAGTTATTAAATATTAATGCCTGATCCAGTGGATCCTACTGGGTTGTGGTCATATGTGTAAGCATCTAATAACATGAAATGAGCCTGTGCTTGTATATATTAATTGCTGTAACCTCCAGTGAGCCATAATATGATACTGATGGTCTTTAAGCCTCTGATTGCTTGCATTCCTTCAGAGGAGTACATCATTCAGAAATGTTTTGCATTGCCACAGCTGAGAGTACATACATCCTGAGAACGGCAGTGTATGCACTATAGATTTTCTTGCAACAACCATGAGCTGGCAAAGGTAATCCTGGCAAAGCAGTATGTTAAATTGGACACAATTAATTCAGAGAAAGAAGAGTGGTTTGCACAGCAGGCGTGCTTGGTGTAGTTTGGCAACTGGTATGATTATGTGTCTCAATTACAGGGCATGGTGGGTAAAACTGCCTGTTTCTGAAGTAATATAGACTGTGGAGTGGGAACAGATGGCTTAAAAATACTTGACTTTCTACTATATGACCATACTAATATTTTCATACCAATATATGAAAACAATTTTAAAAGTTGTGATAATTTTTTATAAATCTGGAAAATATCTTAAATACAAATGTGAAAAATTAGCCAAATCTAGTCAGAAGAAAGACATATTTTTAAAAATCTTTTATTGGACTAGAGTTTACTAATGAAATCTCATTATTGATAAAATTGTTATATAAACATGTAAGAATTTTACACCCTGCAAAATTTCACATTTAGTCATCTGCATATTTTGCTCTATTTAATCTTCTCAAAAATGAAGTATACATGTTTTAAAAACTTTTTTTTACCTATTTACTTACTTGACTTCTTAATTAAAGAGTAATTCAGGAAATTGGGGCACAAAGCTCATGAATCAGGATTTTACATTTGGGTGACTTGCTTTAATTTATATTCTTAGGATAGCATTCTATCTAAAAGTAAGGTCCACTAGTTTTCAAAGCTACCTAGAAATTTAAATGAATTAATCTGTTGATGGACACGGGTTGCTTTTATCTTTTGACTATTGTGGAGACCTGCTTTCAGTTCTTTTGCCTGCATACCAAGTGGAATTGCTAGATGAGTTGGTAATTCTATTCTTAACTTTTTAAAGGAACTATCACAGTGTTTCATAGAGCCAGTACCATTTTGCATTTCCACCAACAGTGAACAAGGGTTCCAATTTCTACACATCCTTTCCGACACTTTTTTTCATTTTTCAAATTTTATTGTTGTTCAAGTACAGTTTTCTGCCTTTTCCCCCCACCTTTTCCCCCTACCCCAGCCATCCCCATCCCCCTCCCCTGATTCCACCCTGTCTTGGTTTTGTCCATGTGTCCTTTATAGTAGTTCCTGAAAACCCTTACCCCCACTGTCCCCTCCCCTCCCCCCTCTAGTTACTGTCAGTTTGTTCTTAATTTCAATGTCTCTGGTTATATGTTGTTTGCTTGTTTGTTTTGTTGATTAGGTTCCACTTAAAGGTGAGATCATATGGTATTTGTCTTTCACCACCTGGCTTATTTCATTTAGCATACTGTTCTCCAGTTCCATCCATGTTGTCAGAAAGGGTAGGAGCTCCTTCTTTCTCTCTGCTGTGTAGTATTCCATCATGTAAATGTGGAATACTACATTTTTTCATCTTCAATATTAAAATGGCTATACAAAAATTCACCAATATTGATAAGGTTTTTAAAAGTGCTCATTGATATGACAGCTGTCATACAATACAATCTAACAAAATTGTTTTGAATGAAGCTAAAGACAGCAACTAAGCACTACTAAAGCCATTTTACAGAAAAGAGAAAAAGAGCTTTTTGGCGAACCCAAAACTAATTAGTCCCTTGACCTTTTCACCAGTCCCTCAATCCCTGGTCCTCCGTCAACCCTAGTCTGTTCTCTATCTATGATAATCCAATACTTTGATGACAGTTTTTACTCCTAGGTGTACATTATGATGAAACTCCTGTACTTCTATACCGGGGTACATAAGTTTTTATTATTTTGTTTATAATAGCAAATAACTTTTAAACAAATGTCTCAAGGAATGTGTTGATTGTGGCAAATTCACACACAGGGCTACTGTTAGACAGAAATGAATATGAATGAACTGCTGCTATAGGAATCAATATGGATGCATCCCTAAAATATAATGTTGTTGAAAAGACAAGTCACAGGAGAATATATACTTTTAAAATAAAGTTCAAAAATAGGAAAAATTGAACAGTGTTTTATTTAGGATACCTAAATGCAAAAGACATAAAAAATGTGGAGTAGTGGTTATTTCAGAGGAGGTCGGGTTTATTAGGAGAACTTTTACAGATTTGCTAAGGATATTCTTAAGTAAAATTGTGTGTATGGATCTGTCTATACATCTATCAACCTATTTATAGTGTGTGTGTGTGTGTGTGTGTGTGTGTGCATAAAGCATATGGGAGGAGTATCCTGAGATGTCAATCATTTTGTTTACATTCTACTTCTTGAATAGTTATTGCGAGATTCAGGGATGTCAGTTTTAGTCTTTTATTTCAAAACTAAAATATTACACATTTTGTAGATATTAAAATTTTTATAATTACATATTAAAAACTAAGGTGGTGGAAAAATAAATACCATCGTATTAAGCTGTCATGTCAGACTTAATACTGAGAATATTTGTTTTTTAAATCACTAGACCCAGTATTTATTGTCTTTCTGATAAGCGTCTCGATTTTTCATCAGAATTTTAATTAGTACAAACTTGGCTAATCATTTTCTACACTGGTAACAAATAGCTAAGTTTAAGACTAAAGTTGACCTTTGAGTGGTCAAAAGATAGCTAATATATACTTATTGTTATACATGTAGTACTTAATTATCTACTGCCATGCAATGTAATTAAACAGTTCCACAACCACTCACTTTAAGTAAAGGTTTACTTTATAAGTTGTGTCCTCTTTCTGCATGACACTTCATCTTTTTAAGATTTTCTTTTAGAACCTATGACTAAACATGTTGTTAGAAGAAGTTAAAGATGATAAGCAGTTTAATCTTAAAGGAACAAAATATAAATTCTATGGTTATTAAAAGTCTCTATGATTATTTAAAAGTATTTTTAAAAATTTAAACTTTATATAGAATGTTAAATATCTCAGAAACATAGGAATGATACAATGATCATCAAATGGTGCTTTCCTTTATATCGAGTTTATACATATTTCTTGGGCTGACAATTTAGAAGCTTTCAGTACATCCACTTCAATGGTGGAAAAAATATGTGTTTACATATATGTGAGGCCTGTCCAGAACCCATCCGGCCACATAATAAACAAAATAGAAGCATTTACTGAAGAAGATACAACATACAAGAAACATTGTGTATCTTGTAGCACAATGATGCCTAAGCCCGTGCAAACCATTCTTTTATATTAATGATGGCTGGACTTTTTCCGGAGAGACCTCGTAAGTGTGAAGCAACTTAGCTTGACTGCAGTAAAGCCAGATAAGTAGCCTGGCCAAGGGTATGGGACGAGATGGAATTTAGGACAAAACCAGAAGGCTGTCAGCTTTTACAGGATTAAAGAAGAAAAGCGATGGAATAGGTGGAAGGAAATAAAAACAGTCTTAGAAGTACCAGAGAAGAACAAATTACTTTGCCAGGTAAATAAAATATTCTTAGAGTTAGAACCCCATGACAAAACATTTATAGCCAAGGAGTATATTAATTTTTTACTCTTGCACCCTTTAAGTACATATTCTGAGTATCATATATACAATAATCACCAAAGTAATTAGAGCTTGTATCTGTATCTTTAGATATTTCTTTGAAACATCCCTAAACAGCACAATGTAACAGAAAAGACAAACCAAGATTTGTAATCATTTTTGAAAATCACTTTTAAAACAAAAAAATGTCCATTTCATGCATGACTGTTTTATCTGCCCAATGCTTTCAATGTATTTTCTCGTCTTCCTCTACCTCTGCACACATGTAACTTGTCTATAATGTTTAACGGATTTTACAACAGTGAGAGTGCCAGACAGACATAAAAAGAGTTGGGTAACAGTAGGTTGTCATGTTCCTTTAAGCAATGCAGAGTACAGATACCTAAGTGATAAGAAATTATGGGTTGCAGAATATCATAACTTTTAACCCTTGGATTATGTGTAATTAATAGTTTGACTCTTCACTTACAATTGAACCAAATATATAAAATAATAAATGTCTATATACTTGTGTCTCCATAACTACAGTCTGTATTTTACTGAACAATATTGCAGAAGACCTAAATAAGAGGAGACATAGTATGCTCTTAGAATCAAAGACTATTATACAGATATTAATTCTTAAAGTTTGACTCATGTGTTAATGTAGCTTCACCAAAAATCTAAAGGGGTTTTTGTGGAGTTTCATAAAGCTTACTCTGAATCTATGTGTTAATGCGAAGGGCAAAAACACCAAGATAATCTTGAGGAAGAGCACAGTAGAAGGACTTTGTCAGTCAAACTCACTGTAAAGCAACATTAACAGAGTACAGAATTGACAAACATAAACAGACCAATGGAACAGAATCTAAAGGATAGAAATATATTCTCACACTCATGTACACATGCAAAATGTTAGAGTGCTGTTTCCAGTAACTGATGCTGGTCAATCAATGCACGATAATCCTGGCAGGCATATGGGGACGAGTTCAGTTGGACCCATAACTGACACCAAATGCAAAAAAAAAAACAACAACGAAAAACTCATTACGGGTAGATTTAGGCAAATGTAAAAGTTAAAACTATAAAGGTTTTAAAAGATAATATAAGGATTCTGAGCTAGAGATAAGATTAAATGTCTTAAACAAAATGCAGAAAACACTGACCATAAAAAAGATGGAAGAATTCAACCATATTAAAATATAAAATTCCACTTATCAAAACACAGCATAAAAAGAGTTAAAAGGCAAGCACAGAGGGAATATATTTGCAATATACATAACTAACTATCAAATATTTCAAATCTGGAATATATAGAGAACTCCTAGAAATCAATAGAAAAAAGTCAAAAAGCTAAATAAATGGCTAAAGGATGTCAAAGTGCACTTGAAAAAATATAAATGGCTACTAAGTATATTAAAAAGTTGTTAAACCATAATAATAATTGTGGAAATGAAAATTAAGGCCAAATGAAAAAGTACTACATGTTCATCACACTGGCAAAACATTTAAAACAGCTGAGCTTACCAAATGTTCATAAGGATGACTCCCATGCATTGCTGGGAGATGTGTGAATAGCTGCCATCACTATATAACTCTTCAATTAAATCTGGTAAAATTGAAATTATGCTTAACCCATGACCCATCTACTTCATTTCCAGGTATAGATCTGGGAGTCACTCTTGCACATTGCATCAAGATAAACACACAAGAGCACTCATAGCAGCATTTATTATAGTAGCTCCAAGCTTCTGAAAAGAACCTCAAGGTCCATCAATAACAGAGTGGATAAGTTGAGATATATTCACATAATGGTGTATTACATAACAACAAACATGAACAAGTACAGGAATGTCCCATAACATGATGAATTTTAAGGATACAATGCTGAAGAAAGACAAGACACAGGAGAGCACATATAGTGTGATTTGATTTGCATAATGTTCAGCACAGGCAGAACGATATCATTTAGGTGTGTACCCACCCACATGTAAAAACAAAGAGGAGATTACAATAAGGTCAGGCTCTGGTTCCCTCTAGAGGTAAGGAAAAGGGTAGCAAAGTTGATAGCAACACCCCGGGGGAGGGGCCTGGCCCTTGGCGGTTACCAGCAGTGCCCTCTGTCTAGACTTGAATGATGTTATAAGAGTGGTACATGTTTTCATGTGTTTCTGGATCCTCTGCGTATCCTCCTTGGAGAAATGCCTATTCAAGTCCTTTGCCCATTTTTTAATTGGGTTTCTTGTCTTCTTCGAGTGGAGTCGTGTAAGTTCTTTATATATCTTGGAGATTAAA
>CM052540.1:117941807-117960988 GCA_028533065.1 Trachops cirrhosus
AAAAAAAAAAAAAAAGAGTGGTACATGTTTCTTACTCTACATGTATCTTATGCACATCTGAAAATAAAACACGTTTTTAAAATTATCTTGATAAGTATTAGCTCAAATGTTCCTTTCTTACTACTAAAAGTTTTCTCTGTTATGCAAAACACTAAAATCAAATTGGAAAACAGAAGGTGGTTGTCATTAATTGGCTGTGTAACATTGCATAGGTTATTTACTTTTCTAATATGTGAAATAATTGATTTAAATCTATCTCTCAGATTCCTTCAGGATCTAATATTCTGGGATTCTCTTTATCTCCCATCATTGAGGTTGACGCTCTCAGTACCCTGACTGAATCACGTGCGTGTTCTTTCCATCTTCATTGTACAGCAAAGTGAACCAAACTGCACATACAAGGTCAAGTAGATAAAACGCAAACATAATATTTGACCATTGTTTAAAGGACAATAATCAGCTAAATTGTAACCCTGAATTTACTATCTTCTCATCAGTTTAACAAAATGATAGGGATATAAATAGCTGCTGATTGATAAATAAGTTTTTAAAACTCAAATATTCAATACTCATTCTGTGTGAGAGCTGAAAAGTTATTAAAGAGAAATATAACATGCATTATATTTTGTGGTGTTGTGGAATTTAACTTTATTGACTACTGTCCCTTCAAGTATAGTCAACATATTGAGTTGTTAGAGAATACCTATATTTTTTTCTATTAATTAATTTCTCAGACAATTTAAGCATACTAGTGAAATCCAAAAACCGAATTGGTATTTCTTAAATGATCCACTCAAGCACAACATAAAGTCCTGTGTAATAGCCATTAATGATACAATCCATTCCCCTCTGAGAGATGGCAGAATTCTGTCAACTTTGTAGTATCAAAAATATATACATAATGTTATATACTGTATTTGACAAATTAATTTGTTTTAATGACACATATAAACCTGAAAAATTATCACGGAAAAAGTGATGACATACAGCTGATATCAACAATGAAGAGAATGTGGGAAAAGAATGTGAAATGGAGAATTCTTATCAAATTACAGGGATTTCTTTTCTATTCATTAGGAAACATATTCTAATTTCAAATTAAAACTGAATTTTCCCAAGGCTTATTATTCATCTTTTCAAGTGATTTAAATGAAAATTCTATTAGATAGTAAATTAATGACAGCGTCATGTTAATCCCACAGTTCTTTGTGGAAAGGCATTAATTATAATAAAAGTATCACTATGATGATACACAATATTTAACAAATTGTGGTTTATTGTTATATTGCTTTTTAACCATCTGCTTAATGAAAGCTTCTCCTGTAATTTAATTTACTACTATCTTATTAAGTCTCTCATCACTTCCTTAATCCATATAAAAACTGTATGTGTATATTTAATTTATTAGCAATATCTAGAACCTAATTTCATCTATATTAATTAGTTCTCTTTCTACTAGACAAGGTCAACATTCTAAACCAGATACACAAACACACAAAATCTTGTAACTATTAGCATGAATTTTTAATTATTTTTAAATGTATTTTTTAGCTGCTGTTGATATAGCATAACTTTTGTTTGTAAGTAAGCTTCTCTTCAACAATACTCACTTTCAAGTCACCATCATTTCCAGCCTGAATCTTTGCAAACTCCTACCTGAACACCTTATTTTCACTTAAGTCTTCTTACATCATTCTCTATGTGTCAGCAAGTGATTCTTTAAAAAACAAACTAGTGTGCCTCTCAATCTAACAAATAAATAATAAATAGGCAGTGTTTGGAACAGGAGGCATAGAACTCGGGGCTTCACTCAGAGGAATCACACAGGACTTTGCAGGGGTGGATTATAAGTGAGGGAAGCACCACGTTTTATCAAAAATGTATCCTGATATTCCCCCCTATGTTCAGTGGAATATATTGAATTAAAAGTTTTATATGGCTGCATCATTATATTTTATCATGAAGGAAAAACCAAAGTCATAATAAAATATTTTAAAACACACAAACTCTCTGTACTTTCCAATCAATTTTGCTGTGAACCTAAAACTGCTCTAAAAATAGTCTTTAACAAAAATGACCACATTGTCACTCAGATTAAAATCCTTAGCTTTCCACTAAGCAAAATCCTAAACATGGTCTATAAATTGTCCATTTCACCAATACTGCTCTTTCCTAACCTCCATCACTACCTACTAGCCAGACTAAGTATGAAAATTTCTTTACCCTTCTCTTTTCTCACTAACTACTACGTACCCTTTAGTTCTCAAATACTAGAGAGTTCTTTGAGAACTCTAACTTCAATCTCATCCCCATTTTAAAGCACCCTTATATTCTACTCACACAATTTTAGTTTGTAATTATATACTTCTAAATGGCTACTTACTGCCACATGATGTAAGCTCCACCCAGACATGGATTGTCTATTTTGCTTACTTGCCACTGTCATCTGGTGTAAGGAACAGTGCCCAACACAGTGGCTGGAAATGTTCAGGAAACATTGGTTGAATTAATGAGCACAGCCATGAGAAAATTAAATATAGCTATGAATTACACCCAGAAGTTAATTACACCCAGATTAAAGAATCTGGGGGATTGTGACTTTGCTGGGGAGCAGATGTGAAAATGAGAAGTGGAGAAAGGACCTGTATAAAGACGTTAGGGATTTGTGTCTGAATTTAAACTTAAGGCGGTAAAACACTGCTTTAGTCAATTATTAACTTTTACATTAAAATGTTGGAATTAGAGAATAAATACTAGTCATAATTTCTCTCTTTTGAGGAACGTTAGTAAGATTGTAAGGAAGGGAGAACCCACTGATGGCGCACAAATCCTACAAGAACTGGAGACTTGGCCAATCTATCATATATTATTTAAAAAGTACATCTATGCGGGGATTGACTCTGGGAGTCGGGGGGCATGGAGCAGAGGAGAGTAATGGGGGAAAGGTGGGACAACTGTAACTGAACAACAGTAAAAAAAATAATAAAATGGGTTTAAGAGGCAAAAAAATGGGTAATTTAGGAAAAACTCCTGAAAAAGTACATCTACATTTAAGCTGAGATATCTATAAAAAGCACTTTGATCATATGGCTCAAACACTAACTGTGTTTACATATAAAATATGTAGTGTTTATCCAGTCCTTTTCTAAGAATATTAAAGGGATTACTTTCTTTTATTCTATGCAATTCTAACATTGTTTTCTATAAATGTAAAATCTGAAAACCTTCATCTAAATATTTTCAGCAATTTCTTTAGGGATACAGAAAAAATCAACTAGAGCAAAACTCAGCATGTTATTGAAATCTACATCAAGAACATAAATAAGTTATCCTTTCCAAACATTATGCTTTAATTCAAAGTGACATTTTTAGAGCACTTTGGAGAAAAAAACTCTAAAGGGAATAAATGTCATGCAATGTTTTAAGTTGTGTAGTCATATAAAGAAAGTAAATGTCACAAAAACTTTTTCAATAGCCATTGTCTAGTCTGGAAAATGTCCAAACATTGTTAATATAACAAGAACAGTTTGCCTGACATCAGTGTAACCTGGCAGCCAAGGAGAGTGGACTGGAATGCACGTGCATGAACAATGATGACTTCACTGTACTAGTCAGTGGGGGTGGTAGACACCATTGAGTGAGCATGTGTACTGTGTGGCAGTCTCATTCAAAATGACAGCGAGTAGAGCAATGAATCTGTATCAAGTTTTGTGTTAAGCTTGAACATTCCTGAAAATATTCAGATGACTCAGCAGGCAGCAGCTAAGGGCAACTGGTGATGCATCTCCATCATGACAATGCACCACCTCATGCATCACATCTCATGCAGTTTTTTGGTGAAACATCAAATCACTCAGGTGACTCAGCCCCTCTACAGTCCAGGTTTGGTGCCCTGTGACTTCTGGCTTTTCCCAAAACTAAAATCTCCTATGAAAGGGAAGAGATTTCAGACCATCAATGAGATTCAGGAAAATATGACAGGGCAGCTGATGGTAATTGGTAGAACTATGTGAGGTCCGGAGATGCCTATTTTGAAGGGGACTGAGGCGTCATTGTCCTATGTACAATGTTTCTCGATGAAGATATAAGATACATTTTCTGTATTTTATATCTTCATCAATAAATGTTTCTATTTTTCATATCATGTGGCTGGACATTTTCTGGAGAGACCTTGTATACTTAAGATTTAATGAAAGAGAAGAAACAAAGGTATTATAACAACAAAAGAATTTCCAGGAATTCAAATTTTAGTTAATTCAGAGAATCAATGGAAAAGATCTGAAGCCAAGTCTAGAAATAAGATGTGGAAGAGCTGGCTGTTTATAAAATGGAAGTTATAGGCTCACTTTACACTGCTAGGATTCTGCACCAACCAATGATTTTCCTGTTTTGAAAGAAGTTACAATAAGAGCACTCAAACAACTTATTCCCAGAGAGAACCAACTTCCAAAAAGTTCAAAATTACTGAAGCATTTTTGTTCAGCATGGCTTCTAAAATTAGGAAATTAAAATGATATATATTATTATAATTTTATAACATATACTAATAATGGTGATATATAATAGATTAATATATAATTATCAAGATATATGTGAAATATATCCTTAGCATTGATTGCTAAAAGATAGGTTTTAACATCCTTAGGTCCAGCTGTCTGATTTTTTTTCACAGATCCTTTTTTTTTCAGTTTTATAAAGATGTTTATTAGCTATGTATGAGCTTTTAAAAAATTTCCTTAAACTTTTTAAAAAGATTTTATTTATTTGTCTTTAGAGGGAAAGGGAAGGAGAGAGGGAGAGAAATATCAATATATGGTTGCCTCTCATGTGCTCCCTGCTGGGAACTGGCATGCAACCCAGGCATGTGACCTGACTGAGAATTGAACTGAGATCCTTTTGTTCGTAGGCCCGCACTCAATCCACTGAGCTACACCAGCCAGGGTACTTTTTCCTTAAACCTTTTAAAAAAGATTTTATTTATTTTACAAACAGGGGAGGGAAAAGAGAAGGTGAGAGAGTAAACCATCAATGTGTGAGAGAAACATCGATCAGTTACCTCTCCCATGCCCCCAGCTGGGTACGTGGTCCACAACGCAGGTATGCAGCCTGACTGGGAATTGAACCAGGGACCTTTTGGTTTGTGGCACGATTCCCAGCATACTGAGCCATGCCAGTCAGGGTAAATTTTAAAAATTTTTAGATTACAGTTGACATACAATGTTATATTAGTTTCAGGTGTACAACCCCATAATTAGACATTTATATAGATTATGAAGTGTCACAGATGATAAATTTCAAATTCTGAGTTTTCGTATAGCCATGTGGGTCACAGTAAGAATTAAAATACCTCTTTGAAATAAAAAAGTTATTTTAAAAATCAAACTCATTCCAATAAACAAAATTTACTGTGAATTTTGCATGTTTTCCAAAGGTTTTCTTGTAATCAGAGGCCTATTATAAACTCCTCAGGTGATGATTTGAAATTGAGTATTGAAACAGTAGTTGTCTGTACAGGTTGACCTGATGAAATATTAAGCCATTAGTAATTACAGTTAATCAACATTATGAATTATTCTTACAGTTATTTAATCATAGGCTTTCTTTTATCATTATACATATTTCTCAATCATTTTTCTCCATCTCTTTTCCTCCCTGCATCTATTTTTCATCTTGTCTATTGGTAGAAATGCAGAATAACTTTAACATGATCACATCTAAAACATTATTAGTCAAATATGATTTAAAGGATGTATTCTAAAACCAAATAGATTCTGTTGTGAATCTTTCATGATACCCACTTTACTTCCCTCCCTTCCTCCCACCCTCCCTTTTTTTCTCTCTCCCTCTCCGCTTCTTCTTCTTTCCTTCTCTTCTCTCTTCCTGTTTCTGAGGAAAAAAAGGGAACAAGTTGGAGAGAAGAATTACTTGAATAAAAAGCACTTTTATTAAAAGACCCATATTTCTCATCCTTGGGGGACCGAATGAGAAACAAAGGAGGGAAGGGATTGAGGGACAAGATGCCATGGGCGATAGAGCTTTATGGTGTAGGAATGAGAGACTCATAGGACTTTAGCGATACTAGGAAATAAAACACCTGGTTTTAGGAAGATGTTGTGTGTAGTCTACCTTCAATCCCCATGCTTATATATTTTATGAGCAAAAACTGAAATTTTTGTCCACACATCTTTAAATGTGATTCTGATCAGAGCGTGAGGTGGAATACGGCTTTATGAGTATAGGATTACTTAATTAAATTAAAATAGGAATATAAAGGCCAAATTGTTGACATTCAAATTTGTACTGTCTTTCTCATGTCTGACTCAGTGATTGTCTCAGCTAAAATGTTATAGTCATGGATAAAATATATATAGTGTGCTATGTTTATGTAAAAAAAGATGACACATATATACATATGTGTATGTATGTCTCTATGTTTATATACATTCACACCCACACAGACATACACCTATTGATTTACATTAAGAAATAGTGGAAGGACAAACCATAAAATAAATTCTTCAAAGTGATTAAAACATTTTCACCCCCACCAAAATGTATGGGAGTTTCATTTGCTCCATATTCTCCCCATTTGGTGCTGTTAATAATTTTGATTTTAACTGTCCTGGTGAGTATGAAATGTTATATTATTGTGTTTTAATTTACATTAAATCATGTTGAGCCCTTTTACACATACCTATTTGCCATTCTTATATCCTCTTTGTGAAGTCTATTCAGTCTGTTGCCTACTGAGAGAGGGTTATTAGTCAATCCATTTTTGCTTGGTAGGAATTTGTATTCATTTTGAATATATTTTCTTTGTCAGATATATGTGAAAATATACTCTTCCTTCTACTATTTGACAATAACATAAGGATATTATATAAAGAAAATATAGGTACATTTACTATTTCCAAACTGGCAATTTCAGAAGAAAATTAAAGTAATTAATATTTAAAATATAAACTTTATAGTTTTAAATTTAATACAGAAATTACATTCTATTCTGTGTTTCAGTTTCAGGTGCGGTTAAAAACAAGCATTTCTAGTCAGTATGTAATTCGGTGCAACCATCTCATAGGTTTCTGTCTACACTGGAGTGGGCAGCTGTTGCCCTTTCCATTTTGGAGAAAAATAATTACATACAAGAGGTATGTATGTCTTTGGAAGGTTATGTAGTTTTTTGAAAGTAGGAATTTGGTTAAAATTTATTTAGAAAGTTTAGAAATGCATAGCTTGTTAAATTTGTAGCTCAAGTGAAAAGCAGAATGTATCTGTAATAGAGATTTGTCTACATTTATAACCTTTTCCTCTCTGGTGTTTTCTGTTAGTTTAGCATTCAAGATCCCATTATTTAAAATTATTTATATACTTATTCTAAGCTGTGCAAACATTTGCAATATGCTAAATTACATACAAGTATCACAACATTAAACATAGGTTTTGGGGGCTAGAATTTTCTTTTAGTGTTTTGTATTTCCCTTTAATATTCATGCTTCTGTACACTTTTTCTTTTTTCTTTTTAATTAAAAGAAGGACATCTTTCTTTTTTCCATTGTTTCTTTTATTTGAGGAGTTATACCAACTTCCTGTTTATCTTATTAACCATACTTAGAGTATAAAAAAGATAAAACTTTTAAAGAAAAATACCTGCAGAATATGAAAAGATTGTAACCTGCAATCATCATTTTATTTAATTTTCATGAAAGCCTGATGATTCACATACAATTAATAATCATCATTAAAGAATGTTTTATTGCACTCATTAACATCTCAGTAAGTAATTTTGCACTTCTGGCAAAAGAAAAAAATAGTGGGAGGAAATAAAATAAAATTTATATTGTCAAATTTTTTAATCACCAAAATGTGATAAATACAACTCAAGAAGAAAAATCAGAGGATAACAAATGTAACTAAATTAAGTTTTTTAACTAAGACACATACACACGCAGACACCAAATACTCTTTCCTGCTCTTTCTCTTTCTCTTTTTCCCTCTTTCTCTCTCTCATTATACACTGTGGTTACTATTGTATAAGGAGGTGCCTTAGCCATGACGAAAATTTTAATAGTGGATACAAGCTCAAGTCAGAGTAACTGGGCTAGTTACCAAGCAAGACAAAAACAGGCCTTCAGAGCAAGGAGAGTTAAAGAATGCCAGGAGCAGGCATTCACTTGTCTTTTCCTCTCCTCCCTCCTACCCTGAGACGTGGAAATGTCTGAGTTGGAGAGAGACGTTTCTTCATGGGCAGGCTTTTTGTATGTGTGTGTCCATATAAGTCAGCTTCGCTTGGGATCTAGGCAGTTTCACTTTCTCTGTTCCTCTCCTTTGAGAAAAATATTCATGAGGGACCCTAAATCCTTACCCCAAATGACTAGGAAGTGTTTTCAGACTTTTCTCCCTCTGTTCTACCCTTGTTACCTACTTCCAGGCACCTGGTCACAGGCATATAACACTTAATGTACTACCCTACCTGTCTTTTTTTTTTTTTTTTTTTGTCTATTCACCATTATTCCTCTAAGTTCTTGAGAGAGAAAACAAATAACAAAAAATAAACTATAATATTTTTAAGTGTCTTGATATTGTTTAAGCTTGCTTTCCATGCAGTCTTTGTGTTTCCATTTTGGTTGATGGAAAACTTGATGATCGGCCACCATCAGACCAAGGACTGACTAAAAGTTCAAATCTTGAGGGGAAAATATATTATTCTTTGGCTATAGATTTAAAATTTTCCTCACTTTCTTTTGGCTTCAGAAAAGAATCCTCTATGGACATACATCCCATATTCTCACAGTTGGAATTCGATCTTTACTACAATCCTAAACAGAAGCTTTAATGTTGTTATTGTTGGTGGTTTAATAACAGTAATGTGGCTGGGATTCAGGATAGGGTTTGTGCTAGTACTGCTGCTGCTAACACCGCTACTGCTTCTCCCTTTCCCAGTTTTATAAGACATGTTTTTGGTATTAATTAATGTACCATTATAGCAGGGAACCTACCTTATGTTCTGAGTATAACACCTAACAACAGCCAAAATTTAAGATACAGAATGGAGACATGACCCTTCATCTCTTTAGCTTTTGTTATTGTTATCTACAGATAAAATTGAATATAAAATGCCAAAGTAATGGTGAGGCCCTAGAGTTTTCTGTCTGTTTACCTTTGTCAGCAGCAGTCATACCATAGTCATCAGGAGTAGGAAAAGGGGGTTTGACAATCAGACAGTGTGATTTGTGAGGCGGTGATAAGGTGGTTGGCTGGAGTATAAGCAGAAGAAATGCATAATAAAACATCCCAAGTTGCTTATTACAGATGGCAAAATTAGCTTTCTTAGTGGGGGAACCCCAAGTTCAGCCTATTCAAATTTAGCAATAATAAAAAAAGTTGGTACATTTCTCTGAGAAACACAATTATTGTCTGCTCTAAACATAGGTGTTTTCTTTCTTTCCTGGGAAAGAAATCTATGTCATACATTTCTCCCCAATAACCTTTAATTAGTAGCATCATAAAACCTTAAGATGATGGGGAGATTAGTACTTTTTCAGCTGACTGCATTCTGTAGAGGTAGAGCTCCACAAAATAATGGCTGCCTTAGTCTGTTGATTCATCCTTTTATTCTCAAGCAGTTTTTCTAACACTGAAGTAGCATGATACGAGCTTTGAATCAGGTTTCAATGAACACTCCATCATTTACCATCATTACTTTTTGCCAGTGGGCAGTTCTTGTAATCTCTTTGTGCTTGTTTTGTTACCTGTAATATAAAAAAATAGTTAACCTCATAGTGTTGTTGTGAGAATTCAATGGAATAACGTGTGTTGATTTCATGACACTAGACACTCAGATAGTTAATCCTTTTGGCCCTTTTTTGCCTTCCTGATTGGATTGACAAAAATTTTGAACTAAACATTGGTGGTTTTCATTCAGCTACAATAATATTTACCAGGGCTTTTCATACCCTGGAAGCATTGAGCTTGGGAATTTTTTTTTATTATAGAACCATCTCTACTTACGATGTTTTACCTTGTGAACTTTTATAACTAGATGTAGCAAAGCTTCGTGCCATAGCCTAAGTACCTTAGCTCTACTCAGCACCAGTAGTTGGTAATAATGGTCCCTTGAAAACTCACTTTGTACCTGCAGACAAAGGATTTATAAAACTTTGACTCCCGCACCACAAGTAACCTTTTTCTAACTTGTTAATTTTATAAGAGGATTTTTTTTGTTCCTCAGAACCAGTCTATCTCTCACATAGCTTCACATATAATGCCTCAGATATAATGTTATTTATATAGGAATATTATCATCTATTATCAAGTAGTATGTCAAACATCATTTAATGCATCATCTTAGTGTATCATAATAACAACCTTACAAGGTAGACATTATTTTCCTCATTTCATAAATGAAGAAAATGAGGAAAAGACAGGTTGTATAATGTCTGGGGACATATAGCTAGTACATGATTACATCAGTCAAGAAAGGCTGGATTAATATGACCCCGCAATTCTACTTCCAGGAATATATATCTGAAGAAGTCTGAAACACTAATTTGAAAGAATATATGCATCCCAGTGTTTATTGCAGCATTATTTACAATAGCTAAGATTTGGAAGCAGCCCACATGTCCATCAGGATATGAGTGGATAAAAAAACTGTGGTCCCTTTACACTATGGAATACTACTTGGCTGTAAAAAAGAAGGAACTCACTTTGCAACATTATGGATGGACCTGGAGAGCATTATTCTGAGTGAAATAAGCCAGTCAGAGAAAGACAAATACCACATGATTTCATTCATATGCAGAATCTAATGAATAAAATAAACTAACAAACAAAATAGAAATAGACTCATAGATAGAGAACAGACTGACAGTTGTCAGATGGGAAGTGGGTTGTGAGGCTGGATGAAAAAAAGTGAAGGAATTATACAAAAAAAGAGAAAAGAATTAAAAACTACCTAAAAAAAATACAGACAACAGCATTGTGATTACCAGAGTAGATGTAGGATGGGGGAGGTAAAAAAGGATAATGGGAGGATTAATGGTGATGGAAGGCAATTTGACTTGGAATGGTGAATACGCAATGCAAGATACAGATGCTGTACTACAGAATTGTGCCTCTGAAACTTGTATCATTTCATTATCCAATGTCACCCTGATAAATTCAATTAAAAAAAAGATGAACTGGATTAGACTCCAATGACTTAAAACTCCAAAATTAGAATAGTATAGTACACAGGTGGCAAACACAAGGCCCATGGACCAAATCTGGCCCTCCACCTTGTTTTATCCCGCCCAGCACCTTGTTTCTACCTGGCAGCAGCGCCCAGCTCTTGTTTAACTGTTAAGGAGTAGTTACATTTATACAGTCCTAAAATCTGTCCCTTTGAAGGCAACTGTGAGGCTGATGTGGCCCCCAGGGGGAATGAGTTTGACACCCCTGGCATAGTACAATGAAGGTTTATGCCTCTCGCATGCTGTCTGTCCAGTGGAATTGCCAGGAGGATCTCTGCTCATTGCAGTCACCTAGGGACCCAGGCTGGTGGAGGCACTCTCAAGACATGGTACCCCTTCAAAGAAGGGGTAAGGGGCAGTGATGAATCATATACTGCATTAAAAGCTTCGGCCCAGAGGTGGCACATATTGTTTGTGCGCACATTTCATTAATCAAAGCTACTTATATAGCCATGCCTAACTTCAAAGAGGGCTAGAAAATCCAGTCTGGTCATGTACCAGGGAGCACTGGCATATTTGTGAATAGCCCTAGTGACTACCACAGAGGTGGAGTGGGGAATCTCATTCAGGTCTGTCTGTCTCCAAAATTCATTCTTTAGTTACCTCAGATAACTAATAGACACTTATCTTCAGGAAGTAAAAATCGGAGGCCCTTAACCACAGGGATATTAGTATTCTCCTGCCCATTAAGAATTTAATGCCATAAAATCGCAATATAACTTCAATTGTCTCAGTCTGTATATAGTCATAGATATGTTTCCTAAGTACGGTGATTCAGAATCCAATCATTCCACTGTGTTGACTCTGTAAAGTAATATATAGTCATTTCCACAGTTTCTCTCTAGTTTGAAGAAATGAAGATATTAAAAGAAATTATGGGAACATATCTAAGGGACTTTCTACAGCAGTGTCATGCAGACTTTTCCAAGATATTGGTCTTTTTGTTATGTAACAGAGCACTTACTGCAGTGGATGAGCCATAGAGGAAGTTCTTTTTCTCCTGTAAATAAGAACTCCAGGGCTGGCACTGCATCAGAGACCCAGCTTTTTCCTGTCTTTCTGATCATCATCATGTGTATTTAGTTTTAACTTCATGTTTATTGCCCTGTAGGCACATGGTGGTTGTTCCACCTCTAACAATGCTGTTCCAGTCATGGAGAAAGAGCCTGCTGAGTCTGTCCCATTTCAAAGAGACCCTTTGGAAGCCCCACCTAAGGGCTCTGTTACGTCTCATTTGCTAGACCTTGCCATTACCCAAAGTCATATTACTAGCTGGACACACTGCTACCTAGAATAAAATTTTTGATTTTTTAATAAGAAGGAAAAGAATGGGTAGATTATGAAGAAGCAATTACCAGTGACTGCTCAATTTTATAAGCGTTTATTGTACATTAAAGCCATTAAGCCCTTTTTACTTATTGTGTTGTACATGTGAGGGAATAAATTTTCACACAGACATTTTGAAATTTTTGTAGTTAAATATATTAGTTTTTTTCTTTATTCTTTTTCTTTGTTTGTTTGTTTTTTTATTAAAAATCTGCTTAATCAAGTGTTGCTATTGTTATTTTAAAAATTTAGATAAAGGGTCTCAGGCTCAAGGAAAGAATCTGACTCAAAACGTGTTTAAAACACTGATATCTCTGTATGGTATAAAAACTAGTACAGTGTTTTTATTTAAAAAAATTACTTTGAATAACATTAGGAAAGGCATATGCTCCAGGTGTTTTACAACCTCTGCCATTCTCTGTTACCCTATGGACCCACCCAATTCACATGCTTATGTTAAATGGCTGGTCCTGTAGGTATTTAAATTTAGACTATGCTGTACAGTTAGGGTTATTTTGAATGCACCAAAACCTGGATACCGAACTTGTCTGTAGTCCATGGACTACTGTGCATTAGTAAACCATTACTGCCATCATCTAATTGTTCTCAGGGAGCAGAAAGCATGCAAAAAGAATCAACTGATTGTTATTATCTACAAATTTCTTGCAGTCTGCTTGTTACCGATTAAGTTATAATGGCAACACTTTTTGTGGGGTTTGAATAACTTAATGTATAAAACTAAATTTGGACTTTATCACCTATATGGAAAATCAATTTGGATCTTTCTACTGGAGTTACTAAGTGGTATATAAAGTATGGATATAAATAATTTATTTGGAAATCATCATTTATCTATTAGAGTGCCTATTGCTTTTCATAGTTAAAAGCAAATAATAATAATAATAATAATAATAATAATAATAATGATAATAATAATACTTGTTCCTGAAGAAAACTTCTAGGTAGAATACCATGACTTGTCACAGACATTTTTTTAGGTGCTTTTTAAAAAAATCTTAATAGACTTTGCTTTGCACTCCTTGGGCTTTATGATCTTTCCACCTTCAGTGTGGTGCTTGAATTTGCCTCAGCAATGAACACCTTCTGAAAAATGGATTATATCCTAAGCCAATGCCAAAGAACAAACACAAACTTGGGAAAATGGAACTGTTAATGAGCAGTGTTAAAATTTAGTACAAATGTTCTTACAGTGCTACTGCTGGTGTCTTCAGCTGACAGGATCGGATTAAGTTCTCAGACAGTTTAAGCCTGTGGGGTTTTCTGAGTGTCTAAAGAATGAGGGCTGCACACTGAACTTGCCCAGAAGAATGACATAAACCATATAGTCATAAAAGCAAATGAACAAAACTTACACTGAATCAGTGAAAAGCAAGATTTTATTTTTATTTATATTTATTTTTAACATATGCTTCTAATACATTTTTTCAAATCCATAATTTGAGATGTGATTAGTTGAGCTGAGTTAGAAGTTTTTATTTTAAAGTGGAAGGAAATTGTGCCTGATTGGAATGGTAATGTTTCCATAATGTCTGACAGATAATTGGGCATAGACCTATATTAGAGGGTACCAGCATCAATTTGCAATACTATACATGAATGCTATGGTTTGAAATAAGTAACAAAAGAATAATAATCAAGTAGTTTAGATTGAATTTACTTATTTCATAAAACAATATAACACAATAAGGAAACAAGTATTCTTCAGGGACTAAACTTAAACACAGCTAATGTGATTAAAGGTTCTATTAATATCCCTAATTTTTTATTAAGGTGCAGTTGGCATATAAAATTATATTACTTTTAGGTGCAAACAACATATTGATTTGATATTTGTGTATTATGAAATGATCACCACAATACTTCTTGTTAACATTTGTCACCATCAATAGTTTTTTTTTCTTGTGATGCGAACATTCAAGATTTACTCTCCTAGCAACTTTAAAATATTTAGTACAGTATTATTTACTGTAATATAATCATCAAGCCATATGTTATATCCCCATGAATTATTTATGTTCTAACTGGAAGCTTGTGCCTTTTGACCCCTTCACCCAATTTGCCCTCCTCCAAACTCCATCTCTGGCAACCATCATTCACTGTATCTATGTACCTTTTTAAAACAAATGATACCACATATAAATGACATTTGTCTTTCTCTGACTTATACCACTTAACATAACATAATGCCCTTAAGGTTCATCTATGTTACATAATGAGATTTTATTCTTTTAATGGCTGATTAACATTCCATTTGGAGATATATGTATATTATATATATATTTTTTAAATCCATCCATCTATTGATTGATGGACACTTAAGTTGTTTTCATATCTTGGCTATGGTAAATAATGCTGCAATGAACAAAGGGGTGCGTACACATATCTTTTTGAGTTACTGTTTTTGTTTTCTCCAGACAAATTCCCAGAAGTGGAATTGCTGAATCATGTGGTAGTTTTATTTTTAATGTTTTGAGGAACTTCTATACTATTTTCCACAGTGGCTGCACCAATTTCATTCCCACCAATAGTGTGCAAGTGTTTCCTTTTCCTCACCAACACTTTTTTCATGTCTTTTAAATTATAGCTATTCTGGCAGGTGTGATCTTATTGTGGTTTTGATTTGCATGTTCCTGATGATTAGTGATGTTGAGCATCTTCTCATGTACCTGTTCATTTGTATATATGCAGTGGGAAAATATCTATTTAGACACTCTGCTCATATTTAAATAAGATTTTGTTTTTGCCATTCAGTTGTATGAACTCTCTATAGATTTTGGGTATTAGCCTCTTATCAGATATATGCTTTGCATATATATTTTTTATGTTTAGTAGGTTGCCTTTCAATTTGTTGATGGTTTTCTTTGCTGTACAGAAGCTTCTTGGTTTGATGTAGTTCTACTTGTTTATTTTTTGCTTTTGGTGTCAGATTTAAAGAAAATTATTTTCAAGACTAATGTCAGAGAGCTTACTGCCTGTTTTTTAATGTCAGAAGGCTTATTGCCTTCTCAGATTTTTATGGCTTCCTGCTGTACATGCAAGTCTTTAATCCATTTTGAGTTAATTTTTGTGTATGGTGTGAGATAGTGGTCTAGTTTTATTCTTTTGTGTATGGCTGTCCAGTTTTTTCAATGTCCCTTATTGAAGAGACTGTCCTTCACATATTGTATATTCCTGGCTCCTTTGTTGTAAATTAACTGACCATATGTGCACGGGTTTATATCTGAACTTTCTATTCTGTCCTATTGATATGTGTGTCTGTTTTTTTTATGGAGTATCGTACTGTTTTGATTGCAGGAGTTTTGTAAGATAGTTTGAAATCAGGGAGCATGATGCCTCCAGCTTTATTCTTCTTTCATAAGATTGATTTGCCTATTTGGGTTATTTTGTTGTTCTATACAGGTTTTAGGATTGTTGGTTATATTTCTGTGAAAAATGCCCCTGGTATTTTGATAAGATTGCTCTGGGTAGTAGCCCTAATTTTTAAAGAGGTGTGTGTAATTTTGAAAAAGCACACATTTTTATTTTTAATCACTCTGTAGAAGTTTAAATTTTCGGTATTCATTGCAGTTTTATTGACTCAGATAAATTAGTTTTATTGATGCTTTCATATAGAAATAACTGAAGTAAAATATAATACAACTGTAATTTCAAGCTCATATTTCTATAACTATGCCTATTTAAATCTTTTAGGGGGCATAAACTTTCAGTTTGGGAGAAAAAATTTCTCTCACATATTTGGGAAAATACTTCCTGAGATTTTGTACAGAATAAGAGACATGTATCTAATGATGTATTTATATCTAACTTAAATCTACACAATTGTAAAGTTATGTACACATTTTGCCAATATGAGGGGACTTTGTTTTGGTCTTTATGACTTCTAGAGTTTTCTGTCTCCAGTCTTAAGTTGTAAGGAAAAGCTGAACGTGAGATGTAAAAGTCAGCTTAATATATATCAAGCTGACTTTTACACATACATATAAAATATGTGAGCATATACCAAGATATTTCTAACCATTTTTATCCTTATTTGTTTATTGTTGCCCTGGAGTAGACCCTATTAAAAGCTTTAATGCTGGTCATCATTAGAATGCTGATGAATATTTGGGGAGATTGCAAAAAATATTATGAAGTATTAAAATTTAGCTTTATATCTTTTACTGTTGAGTTTTCTTGGATTTAAAAACAAATTAACTCATGAATCTGAACCACCTATTATCAAGTGATTAAGTATAATAGAAAAGAAATAGTATATAATAATGTATAATCATTTCTTAACAAACTTTTGAGAAAAAGAAAGTTCCTGAAGAAGACACCATTTAAATCTTAAAATTTTATTTTAATTTTTATGTAACTACTACTTTTATCTTTTAAATACAAAATTTTAGGGTATTTTGTAATGCAACAAAGTTTAAAATTTAGTTATTTGGGAAATGTATAAAATTTTAAAATGAAAATATATATAGATTTCCAAATTATTTTACTGACCTCTTAAATTATTTTACTAAGTTTTCATTCTTACTGACCTCTTAGTAATATGATTTCATTTAATCTACTATACACTAAAGGTTTTCTTTAGTTACTTGCTATCATTAAACAGTTTTAAAATCTGTGATGAATATTTTCAGTTTCTAAAAATTCTCAAAGTATGTAGTATTATGTGAGGTGGTTAACTGAAAAATTTAATTTGGCTTTTAAAAGATGTTACTTTTTTGTTTTATCAGTTGACTTTTAAATTCAGATGTGTTTTATTTCCTTGATTTGCCTGGACTAATTCTTGGTTTTGTGGATTTGTAACTGACAGTAGGCTTTACATGTACACTTTAACTTACACTTTGTGGAGAGATTGTTTTGTGAATTGTTACTTAAACCATGTAAATCAGAAAGTAGTGTTATCTTATATACAGGGTGACTGTGTGTTTGGCGGGTTGAGATCACTGTGTAATACGTGGTATTTTGAGAGCTTCTTACACACAGCACTATGAAGGGTTGAGGACTATAGTATATGAAGCAAGTCACAGTGCTTGCCAGCTTTCTGTACCTTGGCTGACAATATATTTTAAGTGGAATATGAGACTTATAGTAGGAAAGATTATGTTCCCTCACTTTAAGACTCCAAACCTACATTTCATTAGCCATGACCATTACAATGTTATATTTTTCTTTTCCTAAATCACTACCACTATAGTGATTTATGTAGAAAAGCCCTAAATTGGCTGTTTAAAAGTATGATTGAGTTATTAGAGACTCCTTTCCATTGAATGATGCTGAATCAGGGAGGTAAATAGTTGACTCTTTGAAACAGCTGTCATTGGTATAAAAGTAAATGTTTTGATGCTCTAAGTGAAAAATTAGGTTTGACTTAATGAAACATAAAGGTTCTGTATATCTGGAGTTTTACTATGCCTGAAAAATAGGTATGAGTGAATATTTTATAGATAAATATTACTGTTTTAGATGTTATGAAACTTTACATTTAATTGTGTCCCATAGCATAGAATGAATCACTACCTTTTAATTTGTGCACTATAAATTTTTATTTATTTGCTTAGCATATTCTTCCTCCTTTCTTTTTTCACCTTTACTGAGGCATCATTTACAAATATAATGGTAAAATATTTAAAGTGTACAACATGATGATTTGATACATATACATTGTTAAAGGCTCTCCCCCATCAAACTAATTAACACATTCATCACTTCACTTATTTACCATTTTTTTTGTAATAATGTTTAAGTTCTACTTCTTAGCAAATTTTATTATACAATCCAGTGTTATTAACTAGGGTCACCTATGTTTTCCTCCTTTCTCTTCAAACGTTTTCATCCTTCCCAGATTCTTCCTCTTCTTCTCTTATCATTCTCATTGTCCTATTTCCTTTCCTACTATTTTTTTCTCTTAAAGATTTTATTTATTTTTAGGAGGGAGAGAGAAAAAGAGGGAGAGAAATATCAATGTAGGAGAGAAACATTTATTAGTTGCTTCTCTTGTGCCCCCAACTGGGAACCTGGCCTGCAACCCAGATTTGTGCCCTGACAGGGAATCGAACTGGCGACCCTTAAGTTTGTAGGGTGATGCTAAACCCAGTCAGGTTTCCTTTTCTACCTTGTTCTGTGTACCAATCTTATTTTAGGTATTCATATATTCTTACATAGGAATTTATCTTCACAAAATATCCTAGAGGGGTCTTTACAGATCACACTTTTACGTTAAAATTTGGGCAAGATGGCAGGCAGTGCTCCAAGAGTTACTCCATACTGATGACTTGGCTCCTTTATTAAAAAAATCATATTAGAGAATCAGGTAATTGTATTTTAGTCTTGAATAATTGTTCACTGGAATTAACAACATTAGCATTATTTGTTAAAGAAACTTTTAAATAAGGGATTTTTAATCCAAAAGAACCTATGCACCCCAATGTTCATAGCAGCACAATTTACAATAGCTAAGTGCTGGAAGCAACCTAGGTGCCCATCAGTAAATGAATGGATCAAAAAACTATGGTACATTTACACAATGGAATTCTATGCAGCAGAAAGAAAGAAGGAGCTCCTACCCCTGGCAACAGCATGGCTAGAACTGGAAAGCATTGTGCTAAGTGA
>CM052540.1:117961088-118016199 GCA_028533065.1 Trachops cirrhosus
ACATGAAACAAAAAAACAAAAAAAAAAATAACCAAAGACACTGAAATAGAGAACAGTCTGACAGTGACCAGAGGGGAGAGGGAAGGGAATTTCAGGGGAAGGGGGGAAAGGTTTGTAGGAACTAGTAAAAGGACACATGGACAATAACAAGGGGGGTGGAGATGGGAGGGAGGAGGGAAGCACTGGGGGGGTGGGCTGGGTTGGGGGTAAAGGGCAGAAAACTGTACTTGAACAACAATTAAAAAAATAAATAAGGGATTTTTAAAAATAAGTTGATATCCTTTGAATACAAAATATAATTTACTATTAATGTTATTTAAAAATATATTAAGGTATTCAAACATTTTATTTTTTATTATTATTTTTCAATCTTCACCCAAGGATATGTTCATTGATTTTTCTAGTGAAAGGAGAAGGGGAGAGAGAGAGGGAGAGTAGCATTGATGTGAGAGAGAAACATGTATATCAGTTGCCTCCCATATGTGTCCTGACCAGGGATCAAACCAGCAACCTAAGTATGTGCCCTGATCAGAGATCAAACCCACAACCTTTTGGTGTACAGGATGATCTTCCAACCATCTGAGTCACCTGGCCAGGGCAGGAATTAAAACATTTTAAAAAGTACATCTGCCTCAGGATTATTTACATCACAGATGTACTACTCTTCCTTTTTTCTTTCTTTTTAATTTTTTTAATTTTAGATTATTCAGTACAGTTTCTATCTTTTATTCCCATTCCAGCCCACCCACCCATCCCTCCCCGCCTCCCTTCCATTTCCAAGCCCCGTAGTTTTGTCCATGTGTCCTCTATAAATTGTTCCTGTAAACCCTTCCCTTCTCCCCTGAAATTCCCTGAAAAACTCTTCCTTAATTAGGCATGCAAATCACATTTACCCATTTCTGTCCTCAAATATATTATTTACAAGGTGGAAAATCTCTTACAACATTTTTTTGTGTATATGTAATTTTGTGGGAAACATAGGTTGATATGAAAAAACAATAATTTACATCATGGTCATCAGATTTTATAAATATAAGTTGTATTTTATTTTAGCTTTATTAAATAGTTTTATTTCTAAAAGTGCTTCTTAACAGAATCAATGAAGAAACATTTTTAAGTATACATGAAAAACCTTGATTTTGGATCTAAAATATAAGCTTTTTTTTCCTTTTATGAAATATCTTCAGTTATAGAAACAAAACTAGTCTTAACATATTTTAATTCATACTTTTTTAGTTAATCTCAGAACTCTTGAAAATTCCAATAATATGTGGCAAACAATGACAGATACTTTCACCCATGACATATGTAGTATCCTATAAAAGAAAAATATCCATTTTGTGATTGAGGTAAAAGTAAAGATTAATAGAAATAATGAATAACTTTAAGGTAAAATACATTAACAAATTGACTACTCCTTTAATTTATGAAGTGTTTATGCAGTATGTTAAAGTATTGGGTTGGTCAAAACATTTAGTTTTTTTCCATAAAATAAAGGGCACATTTTTCATTTCACCAATAACTTTATTGATTTAGATATTTTGAGTATGTCCTCTATTTCTCTCATGGTATAACATTGATTGTTCTCAATTAATGACTTGATTTGATTGCTATCAACTTCAACTGGTCTACCTGACTGTGGAGTATCATCCAGTGAGAAATCTCCAGCACAAAACTTGACAGAGTACTTTGGCACATTCGATCAGTCACAGCACTTTCTCCATACACTGCACTAATCTTTTCTTGTGTGTTTCAGTAGCATTTGTACCTTTCTTGAAATAATAAAGCATGATATGCCAAAAATGTCACTTTCTTCCATCTTCAATATTAAAATGGCTACACAAAAATTCATCAATTTTGATTTTTTAATGCATGCTTATATGACAGCTGTCACAATATGATCTAACAAAATTGTTTTGAATGAAATTAAAAGCAACTAAGTGCTATTAGAGCCATCTTATGGAAAAAACAAATGAACTTTTTGGCCAATCCAATAAGAAAAATGAATTATGATGTCACTTATTGGTTTTTCATTTGTGCTAATTGATTTTATTACTTTTAAGAATATTGGTCCTCATTTTAGCTTGTAGTTGATTAATATCTGTGTTGATGGGGTATAATAGTATTTACTTAGAGCTAAACATGTGTGATTTATAATACCTAATTCTTGGTAAATTATTAATAAAGTATTCAACTTAATTTTTATTTTAAAAGTAATAATTAAATTATTAATGATTTAATTATTTTGAATAATGCTTTTACTATTTTTGTGCATAACAAGAGAAGAAGGTATTATGCTTAGTACAATAAGTCAGTCAGAGAAAGACAAATACCATATTATTTTAGTTATATGTGGAATCTAAAAAAACAATATAAACAAACAGAAACAGACTCATAGATACAGAGGACATACTGATGGTTGAAAAGGGTGGAGGTAAAGGGACTGGATAAAAATGATGAAGGGGTTGAGAAAGTACAGATTGGTGGTTACAAAAACAGTCAGGGAGGCATAAAATACAGCATAGGGAATATAGTCAATAATATTGTAATAACTATATACGGTGCCAGGTGGGTACTTGAAATACTGGGAGGAAGACTTTGTAAAGTATATGATTGTCTAACCACTATGCTGTACATCTGAAACTAATACAAAATAATATTGAATGTAAACTGTAATTTGAAAAAGGTTATTTGAATTATTTGTAAAAATGTAATTGCTGTGTTTTATTTTGTGGTGATTCTCAATAATGGCATTATTAAAATATAAATATTTAATTTGAGATATATGAATTATTCATAGTGTTTAGCATCAAAGAATCTATTGGATAATATACCTCACCATGCATTTACCATTATTTTGGGTAATGGATATGATGATATATTAGTGAATTAGGCTTGGGTATCCATAAAAATATCAGGTTTCAGTACGTAGTAAAAGTGTCTTTAAGTTCTGTCTCTTATGTCTATTTCTATTAGTAGATAGATAGATCTTGGTTTACATAGTGTTTCTCAGTAACCAGTCCAATAAACCTTTTATTTAGTAGATGTTTTTATTTAGCTGTTACTATGTGTCAGATCCTATTTTAAGTAATAGAGAATACACTGATGCAGAAAACAGAACCCTTGTGTCCAAGAAGTTGAAGTTTTGGTGGTTTGAGACAGACCAAAATCATACTCTCAACACCATACTCAATGGGCAAAAACTAAAACCTTTCCCACTAAGATCAGGAATAAGACAAGGATGTCCACTTTCACCACTCCTGTTCAACATAGTATTGGATGTCCTAGCTACAGCGATCAGACAAGAAAAAGAAATTAAAGGCATCCAAATTGGAAAGGAGGAAGTAAAATTGTCATTGTTTGCAGATGACATGATAGTATACAAAGAAAACCCTACAGACTCCACCAAAAAACTACTCAACCTAATAAGTGAATTTGGCAAAACAGTGGGATACAAAGTCAATATTCAGAAATCAAAGGCATTTTTGTACACCAACAACAAAATATCAGGAACATCAATGAGGGATAAAATCCCATTTGCTATAGCACCAAGAAAAATAAAGTAGCTACGAATAAACCTAACCAAGAAGGTAAACAACCTGTACTTGGAAAACTATACAACCCTGAAGAGAGAAATTAAGGAAGACACACAAAAATGGAAGCATATACTATGCTCATGGATTAGAAGAATTAACATCATTAAAATGTCCATACTACTCAAAGGAATTTATAGATTCAACACAATCCTTATTAAAATACCAATGACAGATTTCAGATATATAGAACAGACATTGCAAAGATTTATATGGAACAATAAATGACTCTGAATAGCCTCAGCAATTCTTAGAAAGAAGAACAAAGTAGGAGGAGTCACGATACCTGATATCAAACAGTATTACAAAGCTACTGTAATCAGAACAGTCTGGTATTGGCATAAGAACAGACACATAGATCAGTGGAACAGAATAGAGAGCCCAGAAATAAACCCAAGTCTCTATGGTCAATTAATATTGACCATATTTACTCCATAAAATGGAGCAAAAGTAGCCCCTTCAATAAATGGTGTTGGGAAATCTGGACAGCTACATGCAAAAAAATGAAACTCAAGCACCAACTTACACCATACACAAAAATAAACTCAAGATGGATAAAAGACTTAAATATAAATCATGACACCATAAAAGTCCTAGAGGAGAACATAGACAGGGAAATCTCAGATATTCCATGTAGCAATATTTTCATTATATGTCCCCTAGAGCAAGGGACATAAAGGACATAATAAACAAATGGGACCTCATCAAATAAAAAGCTTCTGCACAGCTAAAGGGAGCATTAGCAAATTGAAAAGAAAACCAACCATATGGGAAAACATATTTGTCAATGATACCTCAGACAAGGGTTTGATCTCCAAAATATATGAAGAACTCACATGACTCCACTCCAGGAAGACAAACACTGCAATTAAAAAATGGGCAAAGGACCTGCACAGACATTTCTACAAAGGGCACAGAGACACATAAAAAGATGATTAACATCACTAGCCATCAGAGAGATGCCAGTTAAAACCACAATGAGATATCACTTCACACCGGTCAGAATGGCCATCATAAACAAATCAGCAAATAAGTGCTGGCAAGGTTGTGGAGATAAGGGAACCCTAGTGCACTGTTGGTGGGAATGCAGATTGGTGAAGCCACTTGGTGGAAAACAGTATGGAATTTCCTCAAAAAATGAAAAATGGAACTGCCTTTTGATCAGCAATTCCACTGCTGTGATTATACCCTAAGAATCCTGAAACACTAACTCAAAAGATCCTATGCACCCCAATGTTCATAGCAGCACAATTTACAATAGCCAAGTGCTGGAAGCAACATAAGTGCCCATCAGTAAATGAGTGGATGAAAAACTATGGTACATTTACACAATGGAATACTACACAGCAGAGAGAAAGAAGGAGCTCCTACCCTTTGCTACAGCATGAATGGAACTGGAGAGCATTATGCTACGTGAAATAAGCCAGGTGGTGAAAGACAAGTACTGTATAATCTTATCTATAAGTGGAACCTAACCAACAAAACAAACAGGCAAACAGAATATAACCAGAGACACTGAAATAAAGAACAAACTGACAGTAACCAGAGGGGAGGGGAAAGGAGAATAATGGGGGAAAGAAGGGGTAGGGTTGTCAAGGAACATGTATAAAGGGACCCATGGCCAAAGCCAAAGAGGGGAAGGATTGAGTGTGGGAGGGGTGAGTGGGTGGAGCAGGGAAAGTGGTGGCAAGAAAAAGGAGACAACTGTATTTAAAGAACAATAAAAAATAATTTCATGTATTGATAACTGCTATTGCAAAGGGTCCTGTAACATAGTATGATGAAACTTTAGTCACAATAGTGGGAAAGACCTTGCTGGAGGAGGTGACATTTCAGTTTTGTGCTAAATAATAAGGAAACACATACAAATAACTGTCACAAAATTTTTTAGAGAAATAATAGCTCAGAGAGACCAAATGAGAGGAATTTTTTAGAGATGTCATATTTTAGAGATAGCTATATGCATAGATTGGCAGACTTGCATAGAGAAAAATATGAAAATTTTTATTTGATTGCATTTTTTTCTGTGAATAGCATGGCAAATTTATCAACTAAATATGAAGGGGGATATTGAGGTGCGTATAGAGAACTCATGAAATAGTTACTTACAGAGTGAATTTACTGGGGAAGAGAGTGGGGTTGTTTGGCATACTTGTGTGCCCCTTTCAGATATGAGTGTAAATTCGAAGTAGACCTGGTCAGCATGGTTATATGATGTGTGTGTGTGTGTGTGTGTGTGTGACATTCTGCTGCAGTGCATGGTTCTGGAGTAGGCAGATATTTGGAGTGAGGTATTTTGTAGGTGGCACAAAGGAAGGAGAGTCAGGGAGTTGGGGTAATGTGTTATATTGATAAACCATGGAATCTAGGCTGGGTAAGGAGGGAAGAAGGATATCTGGATCATGGATAGTGAAAATTAGTATGGTCATTGGTTAGAGGTCTTAATAAGGTCAGAGAATTATTGGAATGGGTATTCTATAATGAATAAGCTTGTAAATGAGGATCAGAGAACATGAAGTTAGAAATTGAAATTTCAAAGGTGGTACAATTATTGCTGATAACAATATCCAGTGTGTATAGAAATGATGCTGAAGTTTGATAAAGGACTAGCTTATTTTTTTATCCAGACAGTTAAAAAAATCAAGAGGTTATTGAATTGGATGTGTAACCTTTGGGGCGTGGGAGTTCCTAAGAACAATGAGTAGTGTTGGGAAGTTGGTGCTGAATTTATCAGTGAGCGAAAGTGAGGTGTAATACAGTCTGATAATACATTTCAGAAGGGCTAGAGGCTATTAATGAAAAAGGAAGAGAGAGCCAGGCAGCAAATAGCATGTAAGGTGACAATGGCCATCAAAGAGGAATACCCTACCTCTAGGCTTTGAGGTGTGAACCAAGTGAGTGGAAAAGTAACCTCCACTTGAGAGGGATGCAGTGTAAGCAATGTCCTCAGGGAACAGCAAGTTGCAATTAGGGTAAGGGAGACACTGAGAGGATAGGAGAGTTTACTGATAATTAGGTTGATTGTCTAATTTATTATATAAATGAAGATACTTTTATTTACTGGATGGGATATTAGAAAAACAGTAATATAATATAGTAATGTGCAAATTATAATACATAGTCACCCTATTGATGACCAACCATGAATTTTAAGATACAATACAAATCCTGAAGGATTTGTCCATTCTATGTATGTTTTGCCCACACCACCAAATCAATGAATTGATCTGCAGTTCCATGATAATTAGTGGCAGTTGTTGAAGCAAGCCCCAACTGCATGCATTTTATAGGAAGCCCCAGGCACTTTAACTACAGAGTACCGCAAATGTAGGTTTACAGTTGTGAGTCCACAAAACAGAGTTTATTCATTCATTGTTATTTATTATTTTGTATATGAACAACTGTAAACAACTTTTGACCCACCCTGTATAAAGACAAGGTTAAAAGGAAAAGGGTGGAAAAAGACATACCATGCAGAACTCAACTTTCTTCATTTTTAAATCCATCTTATTTAGTATTCATTAAACAAATATGTTTAACACACGGTAGGTATCAGGGACTGTCTTAAGTATGTAAAAACACCTAGCTACTTGCATTTTCCAATATTTTGGATTCTAGATAGGAATACTAGATAGTGTTAGGACATTCTCAAATAAATACATGTTCCTAAAAACATTATGTTCTTAAAGGAAAAAAAGCCATTTGTACAACCTGACTGTCCAGTTAATTCTCTTTCTGTAGTTATAAATGTCTATCAGAAAAAAAATACTTAAAAATGTTTTTAATCACAGTGGTGGGCATCTGCAGTCTTTAGTAAATCCTGTAATCTTCTCTGGATCTTTATAAGGAAGCATACAACAGTAATATTTTCAATATACTTGTTCAGTTAAAGTATTAGTCTCAATTCCTGTGATCTAGTCATTCATTCTTTAATTTACCAGTTCAGAAATCATGTCACATCCATTTCTTTTTTCAGTGGAAAATGGAATCTGTTTTTTTCCTCTTGAGCCCAGAGTGCTGCTCTCAGCATGTGGTGATTCCCTATCAGAAGTGAATAAAAGCTTCATTAGATGTTTTTTATAAAGCAAATTAATTCTCTTTTCTTATCCTACTTCACTTTATTATCAGCAGAATATAATTCGGAAGGAAAGTAATACATGTCGACAGCACCTTCCTGCAGAGAGGTTGCTCCAGTTAACTTGCTGATTTCCACAGGAGAGTGCCTTGCCTATTCTGTAATTCAAGTAGGATACTAACAAGGGGTTGGACTGACCAGTGATTACAGTGAGGAAATCATGTTGGAACCAAAATATTCTATGTAAAATGCATGATATTCTTAATGCTCATATTTAATAAATTTAGTCCTGAAGAATAGTCTTTGAAATGTATTTCTGTATGCCACAATTATAGCTATCAAAACAATCTCTTAAAATCGAGCCAGAAGGAGCTTGAGTGCTTATTGTCTGGGACTGTACCAGCATTACTTGACATGAATACAGAGTTTCCCCAAAAGGTGAGGGAAAAAAATACTTTCCGGTTTTAAGTATAGTGCTATACATAACATATACCAATGGAAGTGGATGTATTTTTCAAGACTTGATGAGATATTTTTCATTAATTATTTAGATATTTATGATAAGCAGGCATAGACAAAAACATCTATGAAGAAGCATTGATAAACATTTCTGAAATTAACTTATGGGATAAAGAGGCCACAAATATAGTCTTATAATATGGAAAATAAAATAGAGTGATATATGAGGAATCCTAAAATAATTATTTATTAATGGACATCATACATTTGACAGAACTACCTTTAATTTTTTTATCTCAGGACTGCATAGAGTAAGTGAAGTAGGAAATGTCACATAGGTCTCTAATCTCTTCCTTCTGCAAAACATTTTCTCAAAGGATCAGAATCTGAAATCTGAGTTTCCTAATTCACAAATAAAATTCTCATTATGCATTGCTAGGATCCCACCAATCAGCTATGCAAATTTGCAGAATTTTACAAGATAAATTTTTTCATCAACTTCTTGCTCCTCCTTCAACTTATTTGCCTGTATATTTGAAAAAATAATCCAGAAAGTTCTTTCCCTCTCTTGACTTGTAGTGACTTTGTCTGGTTTATTAGAAGCCAGGCTCCTGATTGCCAGATTTAAAAATTCTGATAGGAATTTTGCAATAGATTCTGTGGCAGCAACTCAAACATGTCAGTGGTGGATCTTCCCACTCCTTTTAAGTAGGAAATTAATGATAAAACCTGTATCATCATATCAAATATTCTGCTCTCAGACTGTCCAATTTGCCCAAAAGTCAGGAAGAGCAAAGAGTAACATTGGTCCCTGCAGTATGTGGAGTTTTAAAATATTGCCTTTTTAGGGAAGACTAAGTTTATTGGTTAAGGGTTTCACACTTAAATTTAAGCCTTGCTGTTCACCCCCCAGTTACTCCCCTTTGACTTCGTATTGTGACTGTTTCCAGCTGAGTGCTGAAGGTGGAAGCTCATGGTTAGTCATTGCATTAGAGTACGGGGGTCAGCTTCACCCGAGGAAAACCATCAGAGAGGGAAACTGTCAGGACTGGTGGAATAGGAGTTCCTAAGGGTACTTGACTGTTACTGTACATTAACAGTTTACCACCCAAAGGAATCCCTGTTGAGCCTGGAGCAGGCTGACCCATGCTGACACTCCCTGTGCAGAACGGGTGATCTGGATTCTAACATTCTGACCTATATTAAGATTGCCTTTCTAGATGCAGGGTTTTCCTTACTTGCATTTTCCTGATAAAAAAATACGTGACTGAGAAATAAAAAAAACAAGCATTCACTGGTTTGCAAAGAGCCTCACAAACTGGAGGCAACAGGAGAGAAGGGAAGCAAAAGGTAGTTCAAAGGAGGAAGAGTTCAAGTCCCTTAAAATGCTGCACCTACAGACATCAGTCTTGAGAATATTAAGTCCCTCCCCCTGTCAGCTCAGGACTTTATACACTCCACGATATTTTAGAACTGGAATTTCATCTAGGACCCAGATCAAAAAAAATTCTGTATCCTTAAAGGTGAGAAAATTACCTCTTAATTATTGATCTGATTTATTCAAGTGTTCGAACATTTTAGCTGAGAATAATAAAGTGAAGTAAACCTAGGTTTAAAGTATTAAAGAAATACTTCTTTCTTTTGAGTTGAAAAAGAACCAAACACTTTACCATTTCCGTACATTAAGCCTGATTGCCCTTGCAGCATGAATTCTTCATGAAGGATTCCACTAAATTGAAAGAAAAAGTCAACATTTACATTACGTATGACATTGTAAAGCTTTCAGAGAATTAGGGATTTTTTTCTTACTCATTTACTTTCTGATTAATATTTCCTGTAACATTAAATGTTTTTTGGCCAAAAAATTGTTTTCATCTTTTTTGCTCAAAGTCTACAACAAAATAATTCCTAAACTTTTTTCATATTAATTTTATTTCACAATTATCTTTCCTTTCATCTAAATATGACTCCTCAATAATCCAATCTGTCTTAATAAACTAAGTCTTATCTTTCCAACATTTTCATGTTGCAAGTTTTCATGGCTCTTGTAGGTAATTAGACAACTTACCACTTCTTGTATAATTGTGGATATCTTTTCTTCTTTAAAATCTTTGAACAGGCCAATGAGCTCTACCTTAACATAATTTCATCTGGATAAAGTTAACAGGTCCAAATATCTTTTAACAAAAATTTATTGTTTTTTGACCAATATTATAACCAGTCACTTTTATGCTGACTTGAAATAGCAGGGGTGTACAAGTACAATAGCAAGACTATTAACTGATCTTGGCTGATTTTGAAGTTGTTGCTACAAGTTGCAAGTTATAATTTTTTTATGCCACATGACCTCTCCCTCCCTCCCTTCCTTCCTTCCTACCTTTTTTTCTTTCTCTCTCTCTCTTTCTTTCTACTGTTGTTCAATTACAGTTGTCCCAATTTTTCCCATTACTCCCCCCTGCCTCACCCACCCTCAACTCCCACAGTCTCTCTCCACCCTGTTGTCCATGTCCATGGGTCCTTTATACATATTCCTTGACTAGACCCTTCCCTTTATTTCCACCGTTATCCCCCTCCCTCCTCTCCTCTGGCCACTGCCAGTTTGTTCCTTATTTCCATGTCTCTGGTTCTGTTTTGCTCCTTTGTTTGTTTTGTTCATTAGATTTCACCTATTGATAAGATCGTACAGTATTTGTCTTTTACCACCTGGCTTATTTCACTTAGCATAATGCTCTCCAGTTCCATTCATGCTGCCATGAAGGGTAGGAGCTCCTTCTTTCTTTCTGCTGTGCAGTATCCCATTGTGTAAATGCAAGTTGTGATGTTACAGCATTCTCTGCTATAACCAGTCTTCTTTTCTATAGCAAAAATAATTAGCTTCCCACTGTTAGTTGTAAAGCCAGCTCACTTTCTTTCACTGGATCCTGCTCTGTCACTGATCACAGAGAGTTCTGAACAAGGAGAGTTGCTAGTAAATTTCATTTGTGGTTAGATTTCTGTCATGCCTAAACCCCCATTTTTCCTTCAACCTTTGGGAGTTGGGCTTGACCATATTTAAACTGAAGAGACTCTTTTTTGTATACTTCTCAGCTAAAGCCTAGACCTTGCTCACTCCCTAAAATTGCATCCAGATCTATTTGAAGGCCTTGTGAGAGTGAATGACCAGACTGCACACCTAGGCCTGTGATAGCATATTTTGGAGAAAGCCAAATGAGGAAGGAGCAACATGAGATGTGATCTCCTCATTATCCTTCACTTTCTGGGACAGAGCACAGAAATACAACGGGGTTGAATGAAAGACTCTGGGCAAGGGGCCCAAACCTTGGAATGTAGGACTTTGCAGATAAATTACTGGGGGAAACATCAGCCCTTCCCCTGGCATAGTCAGGAGCTGCAATCTAAGCCTTAGGATTACAGCTGTAAAACCTGGTAGAATTCAGGCTTCCAGCCTTGTTCCATCGCCTCAGCCTTTTATAGATGTGTTTGCTAACACTTCTAAGTCACCCATCTACATAAAGCCAGCCACCCTTCCTTAGGGCCTCTTGCATTTTCAACCTAGTTTACTACTCTCTCTCATACACTGAGTCTGCTCTTGAAAGAAGAGAATGAATGTTGCCTTAACCTACTTCTAATCGTGATCTACATTCCTTTTTACCAAAGTATTCAGTCATTAGCCCTAAGGAAGGGAGTTGATGGGACAGCATTCTGAGGCACCACCTGCCTCAGTTTTGTCACAGGCTCATTCAAGAGAGTTGCTTCCTGATGGCAGAGTTGGAGGGGCTGTGATGAACTGACTGGTGAAGCATGGATTAGCAAGTTTTTTCCAACCTGCACATTGTTTAATTTAAAAAAAAACTAGTTGCCAGCTTTTCACATTGGAAACCTCACTTAAAATTTCAGGTTTCTTGCTTCTTTCAAAAAGTCAAAAGATTTGGCCTCATTGAGCCTGTGTTCTTTCACAGCAACAGTCAGGTGGAGGTCCTTGCTTAATCCCTGTAACACACTCTGTGGTTCCATTTGTCCCTGGCCCAACATAGTCATGTGTGTGCCCTGCCTGGTATCTACCCTCATTTGAGCCTACAACTTTTGTTTAGAGTCCTACTAAGGGTGTATCTCCCTGTAGACAACTAAGATACTAAGAAAGGTGTTTTCATTCTTTCAATAGCATCATTAGGTTGTTTAATGTAGGTATAGCTGCGGATATATGGCTCCCACCATGTCTGTCGAATTGAATGATGCAAAAATGGGACACCATTAACAGTCATGAGAATATTGCTTCTAAGCATCTTCTTTAGCTTTTACTGTGGATATGGAAGTTTGCTAGAAGTATTGGTGTAAGTCTTTGGTGGAAGTCATATTTCAATATTTTAGTAGGAACTGAGTTTCTTGGCTCAAAATCTTTGTTTCTTGGGGCTAAGGCAGGGTGAGGATGTATCTTGCTGCTTCTATTTGTGCTTGAAACATATTACATAGTTTTGATTCCAAGTCCAGTCTAGAGGAAAATTTCATTGTATAGGAATGATGAGCAAACTGCTTTGAAGGGATAGGGTCTGTCTTGAACACACCCCAAGGAATGCATAGTAACCAAGTTAAGAATGAACAAGTTCTTTAATAGTTCATTAGTTGTATCACATGGACCACAGAAAGAGACAGCAGGTTAGTGGAGTCACATAATGCACTGGCTGTAACTGATCCTACAGTCAGAGGCTGCTCACCTTGCATTGTTCTTGTTACCCTCCTAGAATGTTTATACTTGGGTATGGTGAGTAGGGGATATTGAAGATGTGTGCCAGAGACTAAAGCAACAGTGGTTATGTTTCTGTTGCTTTCCTATCAATCTGAGGACTTTTTAATGTGAGATCTTGATACTTTGTTTTATATTTATTTTTACGGCGAAGTTGAATAAGGTGTTAAAAGCATATGTTACCGAGTGAACAACTGAGGAACTATTCTGATTTTGGAAGATGAATGAATGTAAGTGTAAAAGTGGCTAGCTCTTCTGGAGAGCATTAGGAGTAGAGTGGGTCTAGAGCAGTAAATGAAAGCGGATGTTATGGGGAGAGGGAGGGAGATAAGGAGAGGAGGAAATGGATGTGTGTATGTGATTTGAGGGAGGGATTCAGACTGGGCTGAAACAGCCCAGGCACCTGGGAGATGCAACTGAGTATAGGGTTGCAGGGCCAGACTTTCGTCTGCCCTTCTACGCATCCACTCTTCTGGTAGCTACTGACATTTGCATTTGTTTTCAGTCTTTCAAGGAATTTCAAGGTAGCACAACTGATCAAATCATTAAGAATTACACAAAAGACGGGGCAAAGTACAGTTTAATTGACTTTCTGAAAACTGTTTATCTCAATGTGAAGGGGTACCTAAGAGGCACATGGGGCAGAGCTGCTAACAGGTTATAAATGATTCATTTCCAAGGTCATGAAATTATTTCAGTTTTGACTGAAGTTTACAAACACTGCACAGAGGTACCCATTTCCTTTTTATTTTCAACTTCTAACATTAAGTTGCACTACATTTTGGAATATCAGTTGCCTTTCATGATGAAATCAAAGATATATAATTTAAGCTCTTAATATGCAAATTTTAATTGATGAAATAGTTTTAACTGAGTATATTTCTGCAAAGCACCCCCATTTATAACTTGAAGATATAAAAATGTACTGATAAGCTTATTTGGTTAGTCGCAAAACAATCTAAAACAATAACAACACATTAATGATAAAAACAGTGCAAAATGATGCATGTCAGTCTTGGCTGTGTATTTTCATACTAAACCTTAAGGACAGGAAACTTAATTCAGATGCTTAATTGAATTAGTTGTTGATCTAGATGTGGCTGCATGAAAAGAAAAAAATAGGAGAGAGAGAAAACCTTTCAGGTACCAGATCATCTTAATGGAAACCCAAAACCTGAGAGAAGAATCATCTAATGTTTTGGTCAAAGGAATGCTTTGCAAACCCCATAAAATGATGTAGAAATCATCATGGTTATGGACACATATTCAGTTATAGGGACAAATTCCTCTAAGTCAGCTTCTAGTGTAATGATATAAATCTTACTAACTCTTACATCCTATATTTTCATACAAAAAATATTATCAAATGAATGACAAGAAGAATTAATGGTTCATTTAAACACTAAGATTCTGGTTCTGTGTGAGGGTAACTAGTAATTCAGAGAAATTTAGAATTGAAACATATTACTGGATGCCCCAAATTCTGACTAACTTAAATAGCCTGAAAACTCATATGGTTAACACAATATTAAATCCCTTTGAAAGCCTGATTCTGGAAAACAATCCCAATCTTAGAAGGAAAGAAGACTGAGGAAATCACTGTGAACTTCAACTTTCCCAACTGGTATTTTTGTTTGGGTGAAATCAGATTAATACAATCATCAAGGAAAGTTCTGAACGAATGGGGTAAGACTGTAGGGAATGGGAGTAATTCACAAATCATTCTCCCTAATCACATATGCGTGGAGGGGAGGGGGGACCAGTTTTGCTCAGTTTGCTTTCTTTATAACAGGGGTTTCATAGCTGATTCATGTCAAATCATAGATCTTTTCTAGCTCTGGTTTCTGGAGCTCCCTTCTCCCCAGGTACTGCCCTTGGGGTTACTGCTCACCCAGTGGTTGTGGGGTGCCCTGAAGCAGGGGTCAGCGAACTACTGCTCATAGGCCAAATCAGGCCTCCCATTTATTTTTGTAAGGCCCTAGAATTAAGAATGGCTTTTACATTTTTAAATGGTTGGAAATAATCAAAAGAAAAATATTCTTTAGTAACACATCAAAATCATACAATATAAAATTAAAATTTCAGTTTTCACAATTACATTTTTCTTGGCATGTAGCAACATTTATTCATTTACATATTGTCTATGGCTACTTTCACACTACAATGGCGGCAATCAGTATCTGCAATAAAGACTGTATGACAGGTGAAGCCTAAAATATTAGCTGTCTGGCCATTTACAGAAAAACTTTGCCAAACCTTCCCTTAAAGCAGAGAACTTAGGAAGAACACCCTGATGGTCTTTCTAAAGATCTGGGCATCGGTGACATTGAATCACTTGTGACAATTGTAAAAATACAGGTTCCTGGGTATCAGTGCTATAATTCCTACTAAATAGAAATCCATGGAGTCATGTAGACCATGGAGTCTGCATTTTTTAACTCGTGTTCCAGGTGGAGTATTTCTGGGAAGTGTGGAACCGGAATCTTTGTACAGGAAAAGGAAACTGGGCTTCTGAATTCCTAGGACTGACTTAGTCCAGGCAGACTACCTGATTCTCCTTGAAATGTCATTAATGGATTAGTTGAGATAGGCTAGAGCATTCTGTTTGAATTCTGCATTTTCCTGTGACTCCTTTCTCTTCTGCAGAGTTTTTAGGAAGCTTTGCTATTGAAGTAAGATCTTATTTGTCTTATTATATAAAATGATGGTTCCAAATGCAACATGCATATTCAGAGTCCATAATCCTCTCATTGCCAGGAAAAAATATTAGAACCATCAATTTTCCTTTGTAGGAATGAAATACATTTATAAAGCTTAAAAATTAAAAATTTTATAACAGATAATTAGTGTTTTCTGGTTATACACATTACCACACTCATTTCTTTTCCCCAAAGGCTATTTCCTTTGTCATTTATCCCTATACTTCTCTTTGATTTTTCTATTGTAGACATAATCTGTTTATTTTTTATGAAAGATGAAGATTTTATTGTTATGTGTTCTGCGTACTCATACTTTTGCCTTACTGTTGTCATCTCAGTAGGATGACATATAAATTTGGTTTAATATTCAGTGCTTACATTATAAAGGCAATGTATTGGTTGCTTTCTAGGTATGTGGTACAACTATTATCCTTTGACTTTTCTTCCGTGTCTTGGAATTAATTCTCTGTGCCTCTTTTGTTTTGTTGTTGTTGGTGGTGGTTTCCTATCTTGTGTTTAATGTCTTCCTTTTTCTTGCTTTTCTCCCTCATTTTGGTGGATCCCATTCTCCTATGGATTCCTTATAGAAAGCATGTGGGAGAGAAGCATTTGAATAACTCGCATGTCTGCAAATGCCTTGATGGATAGTTTTGATGAGGATAGTATATAGTTAAATTTATTTCTTCATAAGTTTCTTCTACTTTTATTTATTTATTTTTAAAATTTTATTTATCTTTAGAGGTGAAAGAAAGGAGAGAGGGAGAGAAATATCAATGTGTGGTTGCTTCTCATGTGTCCCCTGTTGGGAACTGGCCTGCAACCCAGGCATGTGCCCTGACTGGGAATCGAACCTCGATCCTTTGGTTTGCAGGCCTGTGCTCAATCCACCGAGCTACACCAGCCAGGGCTGTTTCTTCTACTTTTAGCTGCCAGAGATGCTGTCAAGAAATCTCATGCCATGTTGATTCCCAATCCTTTGTTTCTCTCTGGAAACTTTTATGAATGTTCCTTTTATGAATGTTCCTAAAATTCTAAATTTTAGGATGATATGTATTATTTTAAGTCTGTCTTCATTTATTTTACAGTAGGTGGTTATTTTGAATCTAGACACTCATCTCCTTCAGTTTTGAAAACTTTTTTCTATTATTTTTGTTTCAGTTCTCTCTGTTTTCTCTATTATCTTTTTATAGAGTTCCTATTAATTATGTATGGGAACTTCCACATTAATTTTAATTTTCCTATTTCTCCCATCTTTTCCATTTCTTTATTTTTTAGTTCTACTTTCTGTTGTACTTTGTTATCCTTATCTTCTAGTACTTACAATGAACTACTTTTGCTAACATTTTTATTTCTAAGATGTCTTTCTTTTTCTATGACTTTTCTTTGATTATAACACATTTTTTGTTTCATGAATATAATATCTTCTTTTAGAGCTTTAATTGTAGATTGCTCTTTTGGTTTGTTTGCCTTCTTATTTTTTTTTTTAACTTATGCTCTCTGTTTTCTGAGTGCCTTTTTTCTCTGATAGTTCTAGTCTCTGTTTTGTATGTCAGAAGTCTGCCTCAAATTTCTGATGCTCCTTGGCTCTTTGTTCATATTAAAGAATGAGACACTAAAAAGCTTAATGAAATTTCCATGTGTAGAATTGTGGCTTATGTGTTTGTGAGCTTCGTGATAGGGTAGTAAGTCAATGAGCAGGCTTTTTCACACGGAATAGCCAAATAGTGGAGCTTTCCTTTAGCAGTTTCATTTCCTCAAAGGAATTTCCAGTCTCGTGAATGGATGGAATAAACTTCATTTCTAGTATTCTGGTTGCTGAGTAAAAGAGGAGGGTTGGAGGTCTTGCCTTTCTATTGGGTTGGCCAAAAAGTCCATTATGTTTTTTCTGTAGGATGGCTCTGGTAGTGCTTAGCTGTCTTTAACTTCATTCAAAACAATTTTGTTAGATTATATTGTGACAGCTGTCCTATCAGAATACATTTAAGAAAAACATCAAAATCAGTTAATTTTTGTGCAGCCATTTTAATACTGAAGATGGAAGAAATGCAACATTTTCAGCACATTATGCTTTATTATTTCAAGAAAGGTAAAAATGCAACTGAAATGCACAAAAAGATTTGTGTGGTGTGTGGAGAAGGTGCTATGACTGATCCTAAGTGTCAAAAGTGGTTTGGAAAGTTTCTTAGTACTATTGACACTTGGCCAAATAATTCTTTGCTGTGGGGCTGTCTCATGCATTGGAAGATGTTTAGCAGCACCCCTGGCCTCTGCCCACTAGAAGCCAATAGCAGAAGATAGGCAGCATACTCAAAATATCCAAACCACTAAAAGTTACATAGGTGAAAATGAAAAATGTGTCTTTTATGTTATGGAAAAAAAGTAACAGACTTTTTGGCCAACCCAATATTTTAACTTTATCATTATCAGCAAAGTGCTTTACTGAACCATGTAAAGCTTTCTAGAGAGTTATCTCACTGTCTTCTGCTAGAATGTAAATAGGTTGTAGTGAGAGGTGTGGGGAGTCATTTAGCCAAATACAGTGTAGATGGATTCTTTTAACCAATCCTCATGTTTCAACTAAGACTTCTACACAATGTCTCTAATTTCTAAGTCCTTTTGAAATCAGTGTTGTGAGCTGACCTTTCCAGTCACTTTATCTCTCTCAATCTCCTTCCTCCACCTCTATTACTGCAAGATTTCAATTTTGTCATCTCTAAATCTTCTCCTGTCAGTTTTTTTGGGGTTGGGAAAAGAGTAGTAATAAATGTGTATGTAGAATCCATTATGTTTAATGGGTGTATAGAACTCTTTATTTTCCTAAACAATCTTATTAAAAATTTATGTTGATATGTCTTATATAATATGAAGGAAAACATGTATATAATACACAAATATATATCTGAATTATTCAAAATATTTACTGATGGAGATACTGGATAAGACACATTGAGAAACTACTCATTTTAAGAATATACAGGAAAAATTTTGAAAAATCTTTGTGTAGAAATACAGAAGTTAAAGTGAGGTTTTCTTAAATTAGAAATACTAAAGGTTGGGCAAAAGCAAAATGTAACAAAGTTCAGTTATATAGCTTTGTATGTACACAAAAGTGAATATACTAGATTAATTGCATGCATTTCCAGAAGGTGACATTGAGTAGAAATTTCAAGAATCCTATTTAGCTTCAATTTGTAGGAACATTTTTTTAATAATTAGAACTACTTAAAAATGAAATGTGGTACTTTGAGATTTTATTTTTACTTCAATAATTATTTTTCTTTTTTCATTATCCACATTTATATCTTATCTCAAGAGATATTGTGTATTAGGTTTCTCTTTTGGGTGATTAATAAGCTACAAAAATTCTAAAGTCCCTCCTGTGTCTAATATTCTATAGATATAAATTGGTTATAAAAGTAGACAATATCATAATAGAGTCAGTTTTGAATAAACAAAACAGAATCAAATGTAATCATTACATATGTAATATATTTTGTAGTTATAATTTCTTCTTTACTTTTTATAACTAAAGATTTATCTCAACGGTAGGACTTACAGAAGGTGTTCCTCAGTACAGCTCACACAGAGCTCCCTGAAACTTTCAAAACAAAGGCTTGTCTTAGTGGGAAAGATATCCATCCATTCCATTAGGCTATTTTCAAGTGGATTGAAGTAATTGGATGTCTGGTTTTAGTAATGTAGTACAGTTGTCTTATCTTGAAGATATACAAGGTTTATGTAATACCCAAGCATCAGTCAATTAGACCAATAAAAAACAAGTCAATTTCATGAGTCTCCATGAGTCAGGCATTTGATTATACTGAGAAAACAGGGGGCTGGCTCCTTTCACTGAAGCTTTCCTTCTACAGTTGATTGACTGCTGACTCTTGTTCTTTTGACCCTTACTAATTTTGTTCATGGTCTGTCATTCCTTATCTGGAGCAAAAGGGAGGCTTCTCTGTAAATATCAAGAACCAAAGGGGTTAAAGGAGGCTCCATCTATTCTGGGCCCACTGTATCTGTGTGGAGGACCATGTGTGAAGCTTGGTGCCTAGCACATTTTCCAAGAGCAAATTACAAGTTACAGCTGTCTCTGTTACACATACAACAAATGGTTGGACAGCCAACACCAATACAGGTATTTACAAATTAAAATTTGATTTTGTCTTCACTTTATTCTTTAATTTTTTACACTATATTTTTACTAGTGTAAAATCCTGCCTTTATATGGAAATGGAGTTTATAGGCTCAATAAATAAATAACTTTTACTGGCTAAAGATTAGCTGTTTCATTTTACACTCAGTTTCTTTGTGACATAAAACTTAGTGCCAGAGATCCAAGGTGGCAGTGGATATTATTATACTCGCCTCCACCTGGGACCAAACTGGAATTACAACTGAAATGTAGAGCAATCAACCTGAATAACCAATTGAAAACTAGCTGATGAGAAGTCTTATAACCAAGGATTTACAGAACAAGCTAGATTGAGACTAGTAGGAAGAGTAGAGATGCAAAAACCCTGGCCCCACTCCCACAGGTAGCAGCTGAGACTCCAGAGAGATAGTTCAGCTTCAAAGGGTCCCCCTGAGAAATGTGGAGTCTCAGCACCAAGCCAGGCTTCCCAGACCAGAGCACCAGAGCCGTGAAGAGGCATCCATATAATATGTGGCTGTGAAAAGCAGTGTGATTCTGTCTTCCAGGAAGAGATGAAGTCCACTAGAGACATAGGTGCCCCTCTTAGGAAGCCAACACAAAAAATAATCTCATTTCCAGCCACTCACCTTGGGCTTTGGTGCACAGAGAGCAGAGTAGACTAGAGTTGTGTGAGGAGAGACCGGGATTTATGGCTCTGGGGAGAGAGCTGAAGGGACAGCCACTAGGATACCTCCTGTTGTGTGGTTCTAGGATGGAGGTCATTTTTCCCTCACATGCCTGAGCAATGCAGAACCTTCTTTGCACAAGGCCAATCTCAGCAGGGTGGAGCTGCCAGAAGCAATTCACTGAGTAGCCAGCTTCAGACAACATCAGAGCAACATCCAATTAGTTTCACAAGTGGCATGTCCAAAAGAAGACCTCAGCAGGCACCAGATGCTACTGAGGTGAATTCTACTTCTGTGCTCAGCATCTGCACAACAGCTCATACACTGAGGTACAGATCAATTCTCACAGCCAGACAGCCTGGGGGTCAACCCCACACAAGAACAGACCAGTAGACATCAAGACTAAATTACAACAAGAGGACCCACATAAATCACAAAAAGGATATTCCTGGACACCCAGCTCAGGGGATCAAGGGGACTGTGCCACTGGATCCCATAGGACACCTACTACATAAGGCCACCTACCATGACTGGAATCATAGCAGATTTATCTAATAAATAGAAACAAACACAAAGAGGTAGCTTAAATGGGAAGACAAAGAAACATGCCCCAAATGAAAGAATGAGAAGTCTCCAGAAAAAGAAGTAATTGAAATGGAGGCAAACAATTTATCAGATACAGAGTTCAAAAAAAATGGTTATAAGGATGCTAAAGAATTAAGTGAGAATTTCAACAAAGAGATAGCAAGCATAAAAAAGGACATAGAAACCATAAAAAAGTCAGAACTGAAAAATACAATATCTGAAATGAAGAATACACTAAAAGGAATAAACAGTAGGTTGGATAAAGCAGATGCTTGAATCAGTGATTTGGAAGATGGGATAGCATAAAACACCCAATCATGACAGTAAAAAGGAAAAAGAATACAAAAAAGATGAGGATAGTGTAAGCAGCCTCTGGGACAACTGCAAGCATTCCAACATCTGCATCATGGAGGTCCTGGAAGGAGAAGAGAGAGAGCAAAAAATTGAAAACCTATTTAAAGAAATAATGAAAACTTTCCTAACGTGGTGAAGGAAAATACACACAAGTCCATGAAACATAGAGCTCCCAAACAAGATGAACCCAAAGAGGCTCACATCAAAATGAACCCAAATGAGCTCACATCAAGCCATATCATAATTAAAAGGCCAAAAGTTAAGGACAGAGTATCTTAAAAGCAGCAAGAGAAAAACAGTTAATTACAAGAGGGCTTCCATAAGACTGTCAGCTGATTTCTCAACAGAAACATTTTTGGCCAGAAGGGATGGGTAAGAAATATTCAAAGAGATCAAAAGGAAGGACCTTTTCAACCAAGACTACCTTACACAGCAAGACTGTTATTTGAAACTAAAGGAGAAATAAAGAACTTCCCAGATGAGAAAAAGCTAAAGGACTTCATTACCATCAAACCTGTTTTACAGGAAATGTTAAAGGATTTTCCTTAAGAAGAAGAGTAAAAAAGGAGGAACATATTTAAAAGAATAAAATGGCAATAAATGTGTTCCTATCAATAATCACTTTAAATGTAAATGGCTTAAATGCTCCAATCACAAGACATAGGGTAGCTGAACAGATAAGAAAACAAGACTATGCTGTCTCGAATAGACCCACCTCAGTACTAAAAGTAAAGGGATGGAAAAAGACATTTCATTCAAATGGAAATTTTAAAAAGCTAGGGTAACATACTTACACCTGACAAAATAGACTTTAAAACAAAGGCTATAGTAAGAGACAAAGAAGGACAGTGCATAATTAAAAAGGGAGCAATCCAACAAAAGCCTATAATCCTTGAAAACATTTATGCACCCAACATGGGAATACCTAAAAGTATAAAGCAAATCTTGATGGACATAAAGGGAGAGATTGACATTAATACAGCCATAGCAGGGGATTTTAACACCCCATTGACATCTATGACTACTAGTTCTTCCAGACAGAAAATCAACAAGGAAACAGCAGTCTTAAATGACACACTAGATCAGGTGGATTTAATGATATCTTTAGAGCATTTCACACCAAAACATCAGAATATACATTCTTTTCAAGTACACATGGAACATTTTCTTGTAGAGACCACAGGCTAGAAAACAAAACAAGTCTCAATAAATTTAAGAAGACTGAAATCATATCAAGCCTCTCTCTAACCATAATGGTATGAACTTAGAAATCAGTCACAAGAAGAAAACTGAAAAACACACAAAGTCAGGGAGGCTAAATAACATGGTACTAAACAATAAATGTGTTAACAATGAGGTTTAGGAAAAAAAATCAAAAGATATCTTGACACAAATGAAAATAAGAACACAACAACCCCAAATATATGGGACACAGCAAAAGCAGTCCTAAGAGGGAAATTCATAGCATTACAGGCCTACCCCAAGAACCAAGAAAAATCTCAAATAAACAATCTTACTTTTCACTTAAAGGAACTAGAAAGAGAACAACAAACAAAGCCCAAAGGGAACAGAAAGAAGACAATAATAATGATCAGAGCATAAACAATCAAAATAGAGTCTTAAAAAAATACAAAAGATCAATGAATCCAAGAGCTGGTTCTTTGAAAAGATAATATGGACAAACTTTTAATCAGACTCATTGAGAAAAAAAGAGGGAGAGTACCCAAATAAATAAAATCAGAAATGAAAGAGGAAATATAAAAACTAACACCAAAGAAATACAAAGACTTGTAAGAAAATATTACAAACAACTCTGTACCAACAAATTGGACAATCTGGATAAATTCTTAGAAACATGCTGTCTTTCAAAACTGAATCAGGAAGCATCAGAAAATATGAATAGACAGATTACAACTAATGAATTTGAAGCATTAATCAAAAAATTCCCAAAAATGAAAGTGCTGCACTGAATGGCTTCACAGGTGAACTTTACCAAACATTCAAAGAGGAACTAACATCTATCCTTTCCAAACTATTCCAAAAAACATCAACAGGAGGGAAGACTCTGAAGCTCACTTGATAAGGCCAGCTTTATTGTAATTACAAAACCAGATACAGACACTACAAAGAAAGAAAATTATAGGTTAGTATACCTGATAAACATGGATGCTAAAATCCTCAACAAAATATTAACAAACTGTATCCAGCAAATGCATCAAAAAGATCATACACCATGATCAAATGGGACTTATTCTGGGATGCATGGTTAGTACAATATCTGAAAATCAATATATATGATACGCCATATAAAAAATGAAGGATAAAAATCACATAATCACATCAGTAGATGCAGAAAATGTTTTTGATAAAATCCAACTCTCAGTTGATAGAAGCCCTCAGCAAAGTGGGAGTAGAGAAAACATCTCAATCTAATAAAGCCCATATATGACAAACACACAGCCAATATTATATTCAATGGGCAAAAGCTAAAATTGTTTCTCTTAAGATCAGAAACAAGGCAGAGATGTCTGCTTTCACCACTCTTGTTTAACATAGTACTGGAAATACTAGCCACAGCAATCAGATAAGAAGAAGAAATAAAAGGCATCTAATTGGAAAGGGTAAAGTAAAATTTTCATTATTTTCAGATGACATTATATTGTATTTAGAGACTGCTAAAGATTCCACCAAAAACTACTACAACTGATAAATGAATTCAGTAAAGTAGCAGGATACAAAATAAACATTCATAAATCAATGGTATTTTATACATCCATAATGAACTATCAGAAAGGGAAACTAAGAAAACAACCCCACTTACAATTACATAAAAGAAACCTAGGGACAAATTTAACCAGGAATGTAAAAGACCTGTACTCAGAAAATTATTCCATTATGTAAAAAAGGAAAATCTTACAAATACATAGTATTTGTAATACTATGAGGAGATTATTATGCTGAGAGAAATAAGCCAGTCAGAGAAAGACAAGTGCCATGTGGATTCTAAAGAACAAAATTAAGTAACAAACAAAATAGAAACAGATTCATAAATACAGAGAACAGACTGACAGCTGTCAGAGGGGAGGGAGGTTGTGGGGCTGGGTGAAAAAGGTGAAGGGACTAATCAAAGAAAAAAAACCTCATAGCCATAGACAAGTATAGGGTCAGTCACACAGGCCAAGTGGGTGGGAATAGGTAAAAGGTGGATAAATGGTAATGGAAGGAGATTTGGCTTTTGGTGGTGAACACATAATACGATATACAGCTGATGTATTGTAGAATTGTACACCTTAAACCTATATAATTTCCTTAACCAATGCCACCTTAATAAATTCATTAAAACTTTTAAAAAAGAAAATATCTTATTGGCTGTGTAAAGCAAGTTTGGCTCTAATCTTTTATGTAGTATAAACAATTAGTACATTCACTAAAGTGTAATGCTGTTTGTTTCATGTTATTTATTGGATATCATTCGGATCTTTATATCCATTTCCCAAATCTTCTAAACTTTGTTTCTTTGGCTTACATCATATCAAATTTCTATAATAACTTTAAGAAAATTTTCTAAAACCTTGCTTAATTATGTGTTATACATTAGACACAGACTGAGGAACGCACTGGAATGAACCTATTGCTGGATGAGCTATCCAAAGTGGGAGATGGTCTAACACTGCTGAATACCTCTCTCCAACTTTACGCATCATCACCTAAGGCTAACCTGCAACATGACATTTATAAACCATGATGCGTTTATGCACCAGCTAAATAAGCTGGGCATTCTATAAAGGGAGGACATTTTATCCTTAAAAGCACAGACTCCCTTCTATTCTGATTCTCACACATAACAGCAGTAAGAATTTATTTAGCTCTCACCTGAGTCTGAATAGTATCTTTTCCTCCTCTCCAGCGCCTGCTTGTTGGAGATCCCTGAGCATCCTGTTTTATTCCTCATCTCTACACCATTATTATTTCCTCTCCCTATTAAAATCTTTTTCTCCTTAGTCAGCCTGGTCATTTTTCAAGACAAAGTTCATGTATTTCCTTTCCTGTGAAGCCTCTGATTAACCAAAGTGGAGGAGAGAACTGCTGCCTCCTTTGTGCCACCGCCTATCAAATATTCCAGCCCTTGTCACACTCCACAGTTATTTTTATTAACTCATGAGTCATTCCTTTAGGACTGTGCACTCTAAGTGCTCAATAAATATTGAATTAATGTTATTTCTTATGCCCAGAAAGTGTTGGATCAGTTTTCACTTGCCGCATAGCAAACTGTCTGTATTTATGGATGAAAGCAACATATGAGTGGGAACTCCATAAACAGAACTTATTTATAAAAATTACATTTTTATTCTCACATGTTTAAACTTCAGTTATTTTCAGAGTATTATCCATTTGATCCAATACACATAATGAGACATTTTTTTCCACTGCTCAAAACAGTTTTTGAACACATTGATTTTGATGCCTTTTAGTGCTTCTGCCATTTTTTGTATTACCTGTTGCACATTGGCAAAATGTTTCCCTCTGAGGACTTTTTCATCCAGAAAGACAAAAAGAAAGTCACTCAGGGTGAGATTGGGTGAATAGGGAGGATGGGCATGGGGGTTATGCTGTTTTTGATCAAAAATTGCTGAACACTCAGTGCAGTGTGGACAGGTGAGCTTATAAATCACCCATCATGAAATGGGTGAACACGTTGAGAGTCTTCAAAAAAAAAAAAAAATCCAGTGGAGCCAAACACAGCCTCTCACAACAATGCCAGCTAGTACACTGATACAGATGGGTCCGAGAACACTCACCTAGCAGGGAAAGCCTGTACTACAAGGGGCCAGCCCTTCAGAATATAATTTCATGTTTTGGGGTCCCCCTTGTAGATATGTGTGTATAATTTTCCCACTGTTCTCATTTGAGCTCATGTATGTGGCTGTTCTTGGCTGACAGTTTAAGATAAAGGGTCAAATTTGGCCTTCCCTTACTCATGTGTCTGGTGCCTCAGCTGGAATGGTTGAGATGACTGCCCCTCTTTCTCTGTTTGTGCTCTTTCATCTGGGTTTCTTTACATAATGGTGGGCAAGTCCTAATGGACAGGTGCTATACACCTCCTTGGCGTCATATTTGCTAATATCCCCTTGGTCAAAGCAGGTCATGTGGCCAAGCACAGAGGCAGCGTGGGAATGGGTCTGGGTGCCAGGATGCATGCTTCCCTGGGGGCCACCAATGGGACGATCTAGCATACTCACCTCCATTGTGTAACTGATCGATAACTTCTGTTCACAACTTTTTGGATTATGTTTCTCCCCTAAAAAAGCCTTCCATGACCTCTCCAGAGCTTTTCTTATGCATTTCTTTTGTACATGGGTAGTCTTAAATTATCTGTCTTGGGATCAGCAGTGAGATGCTCATCCAGAACTTGGAGAATATACTCATTTGTACTTAACCTTATTCCAAAAATATATGAGGCATCAACTTGCAAATAGAGGATGTAGGATCACCTTGGAAACTTTAACTGTATAACCTATAACATTTAATATGTACTGTTAAGTCAGTCCTCACTGAAGGTATTGATATATTCAAGAAATACATGGTTTTTAAAATTTCAATTTTAAAAATATAAAAGCCAGAAATCCCAATACTCTGTGTTGGTAGGGTTCAGGGAGAAGGGTGCTCTCATATGCTGTGGGATTGAAATTGAAATTGCAGTTTTTCTGTAAAGCAATTTGGCAGTCTGTATTGAGACCTTAAAAACTTCATATTGAGTCAAGTCCAGGGATTTCACTTCTGGAAAGTCATTCTAAGGGAATAAGCAGAGATGATTTGTGCAAAGATGTTTATTGATATATTATGTATGCAGAGGAAAGGGGAAAATCCAAACTGGGAAATGGTGAAATTATGGAACCATTATATTAATATAATTGAATATTATAGCCAAGAAGAAGTGGTCTATTGGAAGAAATTGTTGACTTGGGGAATTGCTACAATATAAAATGTAAGTGACTTGAGGTACACAGAGCACTCATTCAATCCTATTGTATAAAACCCTGTATGTACAGTGTGCACGAGTGTGTATGTGTGTTCAGTCACCACAAATGTGTTAATTACACTCTGCTTGGCACAGGGGCTCAGTTGGGAAAAAGAAAGTGATGTTCACTTTCCTCACTCTGCTTATAGATTAGTAGGAAAAATAGATACTGAACAGCACTGAAGCTGATGGGATAATAACCAGATTTACATTGGGAAAGGTCCAAGAAGAAAATGGAACAAGCAAGGACTTGTTCATTTGAAAAGAATGACTGAGTTGTGAAGGGGGTAAATATTTCTTTGGGGGGGATGGGAGATAATTATAGGTGAGGAGCATTGAGAGAATAAATCAAATGAGATAAAAGTGTTTTAAAGAATTTTTGCTAAAACATTCCTGCTTTGTCTTCTTTTTATAAAAGATTATTGAAGATATTAAATTGCTTTTCAATTATTTTAGATGCTGAACTAAAATACCTTTGGGTATGACAGGATGCTGATATGAAATATTCCAGAGCTGCCACCTTACCATAGGGTTTACCATAGGATACATATACATATGTGTATATGATTATCCATCTATTATCTATCTATGCAAATGTAGTAAAGATTAGAGAGAAAATGTATTCCAAAAGCTAGGGTGTGATTATAGGTAATTTTAATTTTGTTTTTAATTTGTCTGCAGTCAGAAAAATATGTACATACATTAAAATTATAACATTAAAACTTAAAAAATGAGTCAGTATGAATGTAAGTTGGTCGGCAGGGAAAGTGTGCCTTGGCCTTGGCCAGGGGTAGGGTGACAGTCATCTTAACTATTCACGTATCCTCAGCAGGTCTCACTCATGTGGAGATCGATTCTTCATGCTTTTGCAGCCTGAAGTCATCAAATGTGTTGCATTCAAGTAATTTCTCTAGTTTTGAGCCTATCCTCATATAAACATTCTTCTGAGTATAAGTGAGGTTGAGAGTGTACACAGATCTGTGTTTAGAAGCAGAATGAGCGGGCTGTGTCATCCTCAGCCCTCTGTCTGTAATTCCCAAGGAAATGTAAGTTTCTTTTCTTGTTCAGCACAGTTTAACAGCTGAAAGAACGGAGGAGTTTGTTTTCCTAAACGATTTTGTTTTTGCAGACCATGCAAGTTTTATTGTAAACTGGTTTAGAATTAGAATTCTGGGTTATGCATTCATGTTGGTAAGCTCAGTTAATGTATGTTAATGTCCCAGAGACAGATTTATGCTCAGCGAGATTACAATCGGATTTCTTAGTTTTCCAGGGAGCAGACCAGGCCGATGCACGGGAATTCATCAACGTAGGCCATTCTGAGAAGCTTCGTGGCAGTTAGCCACGTGTCCTGTTCTGTTCATCCCTGCACCTTAATATATGCTCATTTTCCTTAATATTCTGAATAATTTAGTTAGACTTTATAGAACCATGTCTGTTTTCTTGTTTTCCTTACCAGAGAAAGAAACCTTTGAAAGCAGATATTCCTTTATCATTTTTGTGTGTACTTAACACCTGGCACAGTGCCTGGCATAAAGTATGGATTTAATTAATATTTACTGAATGGAAACATATATATATGAATTGAGGTAAATTACCAGACATATTTAACCATATATACCAGCTAGATTCTGGAACATCTGCTCTTTTGGTTTTATATACATTACATACTTTTACATACATTAGCCTAATAATCAAACAATGACATCTATAATCTAGTATTCCATCTTCTCCTCAGCCCTTGTACAATTCTCTATGTGAACATCACTGCAGTGTCATTGGAGGTGGGTTATATTTGAGGACGTGTTAGGCCATAAATGCCATGACTATTCTGTTCTGACTTGTAAGAAATGACAAGACTTGGGTAAGTGGTGATGAAGGGAGACTTGACTTTGGGGGGTGAACACACAAAACAATGTACAGATGATGTATTGTAGAATCATACACCTGAAACCTATGTCATCTTATTAACCAATGTCACCCCAATCAATTTTAAAAAATGACAAGACTGAGTAGATACAATCTCGTGTACCTAAGGTAAGAAATCAGTCTATCTGTGAATAAAGCTTAAGTTTATTCCAAGGACTTTTGTTGTTTTAAAAGTCTACCCTTCCAGAAAAAAATCTGCAGAATGAATGCATTGAGGGCTCAAGAATGAGGAGAGCATTGGCATTTTTCCTCTTTATAAAACAAATTGAAAGAGGCAGGGAGGAAAGGTAAATACCTGTGACCTCCTTTCAGCAGGCCTCCGCTGAACTCACTGGGAGTGAAATGAGGCCTGCAGTGAAGGGTCCTTCGGGAGGCCGCTCAGGTTTCCCCTCATCTGATGGGATTTCTTTTTCCCTCTTAGTAACTCTTTTGTGCTCTCCGGAGGAAAACAGCTAGTAAGCTTCGATACAAACAATGGGCTCCACATGCATTGTGCAAGTTTCTCAAATCTCATTTGCACAAAACTGCTGAATGACATTTCCTCAGCTCCAGCTACTGTTCATACCTCTGGGGAATGTGTGCTGAGTGGTGAGGTCAGCACGACAATGAGGAGGCTTTCTTGGTTTCAATAGAAACCACACAAAAAAAAACACTTTAAAGGCTTTCTCCATCTTAGAGCCTGTGAGCCCTGGCGTACAGAGACAGAGCCGGCAGGGAATGAAGCAAGGGGAATCAGGCTAACCTTGCCCAGAGGTCCCAGGACCGGCTCTGAGGCTGATGTGCTGTGACTTGGTTTTGAAGCTGACAACCCAATACGTGGTCGATTTTGAGTAACGCTTTGTGCCAGACTCACATAGAGGGGTGCAGCACATGTCTGAAGCTCACGTGACTGTTTCACTCACAGACAGGCTTTTTTCCCCTTGCTTTGAATCATCTTGGTTCTATAACAAATTCTGTGTCTTCACATTTGTTGAGAGACACTGGAGTTCCATTATGAAATACTCATCTCTTTTACCTTTTTCTTTTTCCCTACCATGGCATCTTACCAATGACTGCTTCTCATCAGTCCAAGACTTGAGAATTTAGTGGCTGTTTAATCTTTATTAACTGTTATGCCTAGGGATGCATTTAAGATTTTAAATAATTTCAGTTACTAGAAGGACACCAATATAGGGTATAGCTAATAAAGGCTGTGAGGCTTAACTGGAGGTAAGTATTCCTAACTCCATTTAATTCTGTTCTCTCTTTTCTCAATAACTTTGCCTTAATCATGAACTTCAACATTCCAACGTCCTCAGGGATTCTGAGGCATATGACCCCAGGTTGTTAAGCTTTCTTAGTTTTATGTTATTTCTCTATTTCTGGTAACTGTCACTTCTTACAACCATCGGTGTACCTGCTTTCAGGGGGCTCCTGGGCTTCCCTCTTGTTTTCTGTCTCTGAGGTGAGGATGACTGCAATGGCTCGTACATCATCCGAGTGCATGTGTTTAAAGCACTGCCTTTGGAGGACTTAGTTTGGCTGCCTAGTGTCTCTCCTCTCCCTCTAATTTTCTGGGTTCTGAGTATGAAAGAAAAGCTGAGGGATGAGGGCTCTTTTCATTTTGCAAGGCCAACCTCTAATTTTTAGTTTGAAGGACCTCAGATCAAACAATGTAATCTTAGTGACTTCATTCTTTATGAATGAGCAAGTGGTTTTCATTCAGCTATTCTGTTAAAAATATTTTTTGAAATGATTAAAGAAAGTTAATGAATGCATGTTTATTTTGCTGCTGGCAAAGCAATGTGAAATAAAGCAGCAGTAAGGTTGGCCTGGCCCTCAGCTGAACTATGATGTAGATGAGGTTTGCCTCAGGGAACCTTTGTTGCCTACCTCTGGTTTTCTGAGCCTCATTCTCCACGTGTTTGTGCCTCCAGATATGCGGGCTCTCAGGCCCGCAGGCAGGCTGTCCAGGTTCCTCCCCTCCAGCCCGGGGCATGCATTAAGCCACCCTTTAGGTCTCCCACCAGTCACCTAAACTAAGCAAAGTAGGTTCCCAGTCTTGAAGTCTGGATCCCAGCTAGCTGCCACTACTGGAACTAAGCCTCATTAAAGTATTAATGCACTGTAATGCTTAACATATTATTTCTTCAAGGAAGCTGGCATTTTGGTAAGAAATATTTAAGGAACACTTACTTAAATTTAAGTCAAAGAAATGGTCATTCTAAAGTGGAATTTCAGGCTATTGTCCAATAGGTCTAGGAAGGGCTGGCTTTTATTATCTCCTCTTGGGCTGAGAAATTCCTTTCTTTCTGGGTTTTCTCCCTGCCTTGCTCCTTCAGTAAAGTTTTTGAGAAATTCTGCCTTGTAGCCAGACTGGTAGGTTGCTTTCCAGTTGTGTTCCTGCCAGATCCATACCCAGGGTTCCACCCTGTTTGCAAACCTCCCCACCTGTTCTTGGATGATTCTTCCTTGGATACAGCCCTACTTCATATTTAGCCCTCCTGCCATCTCCACCCATTTGACCATTCTGAAGCCACATTCTCTCTGCTTGTCTGTGATAGAACCCTGTTGCTTTCTATCTGGAATTGTTACTGAACCAAAGTGGAGGTTTGGCTGCCTGCCATCACCAATAGGCAAATTCTGGAGGCAGAGGTTGGTGAAAAAAGAAAGAGGTCTTTACTCAAGTGCTGCACAATCTGGGAGAATGGCAGATTCTTGTCTCAAAAACCCTATCCCCTCCAGAAACCTAGAGGAAAACTCAGCCACCCTCAGCCAGACCAAAGCCAAAGGCAGCGTCCAGAGTTTGTTCTCCCATTCCAAGTACTGTCCATTGAGAGCTGCAGGTGGATGCTGAGTGGTCATCCAGGCAGGCCTCCGCCTCTTTTCTGGGAACCTGTGTGTGGGGCTGGTGGCTACACTGGCCACGTGGCTTCCAGGGCCAGAAGGTCCTGCAAACACACCAGCCAGTATGTTTGCAAGATGAGCAAGAGAGTGTGTCCCTTCATTCCCCTGGGTTTTTATTAGTTTCCTGCGTGGGCCAAACCAGGTGCTTTTCTTAGCCCAAACTTTCACATGCTCTGAGAAGGCCTGGCTCCCAACCAATTCCTTCTTTTCCCCAGGTTAGAAGGACAGGTTTCTTTGATACAACACCTCCCCTTGCCGCCATTTTGCTTGGGGGTGGGGATCTGCCACCAGGCTATCCATAGCAGAATTACTCCAAAATGCCATATCTAGAACTTGAACTTTGTAAAGGCTAACACCTCCCTTGGACTGCAGAGCCTTCTCCCAGATGTCCTAGTTTTGTCATTCCCTCCTCTCCAGCTCTGTTTCCCAGTGCCTTACACTGGCTGCCCTGCTCCGTAGATACAGTTGCAAACAGTGGAGTTGTGGTTCAGAGAATGGTAAATGCTGTGGATGACACGGGCATTTCAGAGTAAAGGGAGAGTCACTGTTTGAACTTTGCTGACCTCCCAGAGAGTACTTACTCCGCTCTATCACAGATGTATGCTCTTCCCCCTTCGCCCAGAGTTTTTATTTTCCTTATATAAAATATTCCATCCTTCCTAGGATAGAATTACCAGATTCTTCATCATTCTGGCCATTTTCTTAAAGGAAAATCCACTTTGTCAATGTCTCCTTGAAAATCTGGTGTCCAAAAGGCACAAATTATAGGCAGCATGAGAGTTCACATAGTGTTTTATCATCCAGCCCACATTTCCCCATCTTGTCCACAAAGATACCATGGGAAACTTCAAAAAAGGCCTTGCTGAAATCCTTGCCTGTCTCCACCATGTCAGAAAGAAAATTGGCCAATTGGACATAACAGTTACATACACAAGCACACGTGGGGCAATATTTACACATTACAACTTAAATGTGAAAAAAATCATATTCTTTATTTTCCATAAGTGATCTCACCTTGTCTTCAATTCCATATTCCATTTGGGAGCAAGACAAATCTAAAACAGTTCTTGGTATATTGGTAATTTGATCTCTTCTGTTTTTAAATAGTCTCTGTTAGGTTAACTCAGTGTCCTTTAGACAAAATATTCATTCAAATTCAAGAATTAAACTTTTGCCCTGGCTGGCATAGCTCAGTGGATTGAGCACAGGCCTACAAACCAAAGGGTCGCTGGTTCTATTCCCAGTCAGCGCACGTGCCTGGTTTGCAAGCCAGGTCCTCAGTGGGAGGGCGCATGGGAGGCAACCACACATTGATGTTTCTCTTCCTCTCTTTCTCCTTCCCTTCCCCTCTCTCTAAAAATAAATAAATAAAATCTTTTAAAAAAGAATTAAACTTTTTAGCAAAAATGGGATATTTCTGTCCTTTCAAAGATTTGCTCCTCCACTTGCTGCTCCCTAAGGTGCCATGTGGGTATCAGCAAGGGGGCCTCAAGGGAATCGGTGTAGGATAGGTAGTCTCTGTCTGGGTCCTCTCTGGTTACTGTGGAGATGTTCCTTATCTTTCTTGATCATTTGGTGTCCTGCTGGCATCTGCTATAGGAACATAGAGCTGGTGAAACTCCTAGACAGGGTTCAGTATAAAACGCCTACCCACTATAAATCATAGCCTCTTTCTCACCCTGGAAGGGTCCAGGCAAAAAGTGCAGAGAACAAAGGAGATGAACTGTGTGGGGCTGAGAATGGGCAGTGCATTTTAGGCTATTGATCTGGCATGAGTTGGAGCAGCCACCATGGCTCTGGCTGCAGAAACAGCTGTTGCTAAAGCCAGCCCTGAATGCCCTGACCCATTCCAGCTGGCAGTTTGCAGGTTGGAATGGGAGTTTTTGATAGGAAGGCTTTTGCAGGTTGTTGATCCCAGTGTGGAAATCTGTGTTTCAGGTCTTCATTTTTAGAAATGTGAGGATCTCAGTGCAAGTGCTCATGTGCAGGCTTTATTTCGTGAGAGCAAACCACCGCTCTAATCATGGAAGCAGGGGGCAGAGTGAACAGAACGCAGGCTTGGAGACAGAACTGGGTTTGCTTCTTATGTCCTGTTGACCTTTGTAATGCTAGTGAACTTTTCTGAACCTTGGTTTCATCAACTATAAAACAGGGGTGTAAGTGTCTGGTTAAAGAAAAACAGTGCCCATCAATAAATGGCAGCTATAATTGTAAATCATAACAATATCTTCCAAACACAAACACTGTTTTTCTAACATTAAGAGAGATAGCAGCTTGTTTCCTTTACCATTGGTTAGCTTCATTAAGTATGACATTTCCCCCAATGCAACCATTTTTCTTTGAGACAAATGCCTTTTTTCCTCGGAGGGATGTGTTTCTTCCCCTTCCTGACAGAGCCCAGAAGATTCCTGTGAACATCCCCCCTCCCTCCCCTCGGGGATGCTGGGTCACACTGGCCCCATATCTTTGCCATCATTAATCCGTCCTCAGAGGATTGGTAGAGACTCCCTGTTTTGCTTATTGACCTCAACTCTGAGGATGTGCAAGATGGATTAAGAAAAAGCCTCTAATAGTTTTTACTTTTCAGGAAGTCAAATGTTTTTTGTATCAAAAGCGAAAGGATTTAGCACAGGCAGGCCAGGCCCATATCTCTGTCAAGGGAGAGACAGTGAAACTTGACTTTCCCCCTAGACCTTTGTATATTTCCCCCTGGGTCTCACCGCCCCCACCCGTGATGCTTTGAAACCTTCCTTTCCTGATCTTCCTCCTAGAAACCTTTTGGCTGGGTCCTGCTCTGTTCTGTATCCGGAGGGTGGTTGGGATGAAGGCAGGCAAGGCAGGGAACTCTTGTGTATGAGGAGCAGTACTGGCTCTATTCTCGCAGTTGTGTGGGTGGGCTTTCCCCAGCAGGTTCTGTGTGCTCTCTCTATTTACTTCATCTAAGTTCTGCAGCAAGAATTATCAAACAGAAGAGCAACTACTTTTCCTTCCAATCTTTGATCCCTAAAATATACTCAGGGGGAGTACGGCAGCCTGGCTAAAGAAATCTGGTCCAGAACCTCAGAGAGTGCCTTTCCTTTTTATCAGGGGGGAAGGGGCTCCAAATAGTAATGAATCTCGTCCTCTCCAAGGACCACCCTTGCCTGGCTATCTTTGGGGAATGGGGAGAGCTGTGAGTGAGTGGAAGCTTAGTAGTGCAGTGATATTTCCCTTGCTGACAGAGAATTCTCAAACTTTTGGAGCCGAAAACTAGTGTTAGAAGTGATCTGGTCTTTGCAATGTGGTCAAACTATGGTCTCAAAGAAGCATTTGCAGCATTAAAAGTCAATTAGAAGGCAACTCAGTCAGGATCTTGTAATATATAAAGATCTGTAGAGATCTCTGCAGATGTCTTTTCTTAGGTGCCTGTGATTCTATAATGCTTATCACTCACTGGCTTGGAAAAATGAGGCCACATGTGAATAGTGCATGCAATGGAAATGGATGACCAGAAGATGGCACTAGTAATATTTACATGGTGCCACTGCAGACCTTAGGTAACTGATGCAGCACTTTCTTCTTTCCAACTGGCTAAAAGTGAAACAACTGTGTTTTGTTAACACTGTGCTACACAGAAGCTTTTTTGTGGATTTGTGCTTTTACCCACACCACTGCAGCCTACTTTCCTGCCTTGTTAGGAGAGTTACTTACAATGAATTCAAAGGCTGGAAGGTTTTGTTTGTTGAATTTTGCTTCATGTATTTATTGTGCTTTCTCTTTGAAGTTTTGACAAAAACAGTCCCCAATTCTCTGGGAATTAAGAGAACTCATTAGTTTAGGAACTGTTTTCCCATTTAGGGAATGTTCCAGGGGTCTAGGTGCAAGGTCACTATCGTCCATCCTGTCAAGCTTTGTGCTCATCAAGGCTTTAAATATTCTTTTTATGGGCTTAATGTAAAAAGGCACCAAGTTCATACTGCCTTTCCATTAATAGACAACCTCATGAATGAGTACCTCTGTCTATATATTTGTAATAGTATAAAAACTTACTTAGAAGCAACTTGAAAGCCACTAAGGAACTTGGGAGAAACACAGCAAGAAGCCTCCGTGACTGTGAGCAACTTGTTCAGCAGAGGAAGATTTTCCAGACAAAGTAGCAGTGTCAGTCCTGCTGATCACAACATGGAATCCTGTCCTCTCATCCCCTGGAACAAGGGGTTGCCAGTCATGGGAGGAAGTACAGCAGAAAAAATTTTTTTCTGCAAAGATCCAAATAGTAAATATTTTAGGCTTTGTGAGTCTTAAGATCTCAGTTGCAGCTACTCCAGTCTGCCATTGTAGCTTGAAAGCAGCCACAGACAATATGTAATTGAGTGGGCATGGCTTTATTCCAATAAAACTTTATTTACACAAACAGATGGCAGACTGGATTTGGGAGATGCCATTCAACAATGGGCCATTATTGCAGAGCCCTGAACTAGAGGAAGGGGACTTAGCTTTTCCTTCTCTGACACAGATATTTCCTCTTGATCTTCTTGTTTTGCTAGGGTGGTAGCTGAGGGTTGCTCGGATGTGTTTGGCTTTTTCCTCACAGATTTCACAGTATTATAGGAACACAAGGGGAGGAGCAGTTTCCATTTCTGTGGCCACTGCAACTAGGGAAAATCACTGGCAAAAGAAGGAGACAGTGACCATTGTTCCATCTCCTCCTCACGTCTCAAAAGCGAGGGTTGTGTTGGGTCAAGTGGATTCAGCATAATCTTCTGGTGGCATTGTATCTGACCAATAGTCATCCTTAAAATAGGTGCTGGCACAGGACAGCCTTTGGGCCACATCTGGCCCTCCCCCTGTTTTGGTAAAGGAAGTTTTACTGTAACAGCCATACTCATTGGCTGACACATCATCCACTGCTGCTTTTGCTTTATAATGACAGGCTAGTAGTTGCTACAGAGATTTTATGACCTACAGAACTTAAGACATTAGCTATCTGGCCCTCTATAGAAAGAGTTTCCTGGTCCTTGCTCTAGAGTGGTGCTTTTTACACTCTGACAAAGGACTAGTCTTTCTTTTCTTTTTCAAAACCCACCATGGCGATGGGAGTTCAGTTATCCGTGACTGGTGGCAGCTTGTATCACCTGTCATTCTCCACCAAGTGCTGAAACCCCACATTGGTCCATTGCTTTTGAAGGACATGCGTTCAAATTCATGTGCTTGGATGTGGTACAATGTCAAATGACTATGAGGTTTTAAATGCTTATACCCAAAGTGTGTACTTAATGCAGTAGTGGCCTAGGACCAGTCAGGGTGTTGATCAGCAGTGTGGTTCTTGCCTTAGAACCACACTGTCCTCTGATGCTACTCAGAGGACATCAAGCCATGCACTTCATTTGAATATCTTGTGAATGCAGGTTTTGATTCATTCAGTAAATATAGGGTGGAGTTTGTCATTCAGAATAGGTAAATTCTAGATGATGTTGATGCTACTGGTCTGTGGGCTATACGTTGAGTGGCACTGCTCTGGAGGTATTTCTAAAGCAGTCAAATCAGGCATCAAAGTAAGCCTCTACTCATAGAGTGGTGCTGGCTGCATTATTCCCACTTGATGATGAGGAGGGCTATGTTACTTAGGGAAGTGAAGCAATTAGCATTGGGCAACCAAGAATGAAATGCAGATGCCATTAACCAACGGAAGCCTAATAAATTACACCCTTATCCTGCTCTATCATAATATTTATCTGGAAATCAGCTTTCCTCGTGTTGATACCATTAGCTGAAACCAAATTAGTAGTGATATTGATTATAGCCTGTTAAACAAGCGGGGGCAAATTGCTCTTAACTTCCCTCCCCACTTCCCAATCCACCTTCTTCCTCCTCTCACGTTTTTACGTGTCATTTGGAGAGTCTCCAAATCTTCATTTGGACCTGCAAGACATTGGGAAAAAATATATCAAGGAGGAAATGGAATCCTTTTTACACCCTTGTAACATTAACATGTGAAAAATATGCTTGGGAGATCAGGCAAATGCCTTTCTGTATCATTTGGGGGCACTATTGTAGCCACATATGCCAGACTTTGAATTTGCACTGAGATTTATGTCACTAGAGCTGAATTTTTCCAGTTTCCTGCCCTCCCTTAGCTACTGTTTCTCAGGAGCTTTCAGTGTAGTTCAGCAGCTGCTTCTCTGTTTAAATGATCTGGGCCATTGAGAAGAACAGAAAAGAGGCTCATAAGGGGAGCTTAACTTCCTAGGTGGCTTATCATGAAAATTGATTTAGAAGCCAAATCTTTCACAAAATTCATTTTATATATTACATTAAAGATGCTGATGATGTTTGCTCATCAGTTCTGCAACAAACATTGCTTTGTTTGTGCACACATACTATTGCTGCATAGTTTTCTTTTTTCAGAAGTGTTTCCATTGGAGTTCATTCATAATGCATTCCATCAAAGTTGTAGACATATTCTTTTCTAAGAAAAAAACATACCAATATGGGCAAAGTCATTTGCATCAAATTCTCAGGAGCTCCCTTCTCCTGATAGTACCTTGACCTCTCATGTTTTCTTTTTAGTAGTTTGCCAGAGATAATATCAAAACCATGTCAGCTCTTCACTGGTAGATGGGCTGATGTTGGAGTGATGTCACAGTGGTATTTGAAATGAGGGATTCTAAACTATTGATAAAGCACAACTGTCTTGTTTGTGATACATTGTGTGTTGAACAAGTTGCCTAAGAAGGTGAAGATCAAAATATAAGCGTCCTAGTTGCTTGACATCTTAGAACATTTCATCCTTGGAAAAAACAGAAAACTGTCAAGATGAAATAGATTTCCATAGGCTAAGCTCTGAAATTAACCAACAAGAGAGAAAGAAGGAACCCACAATTCAACACATGCAGACTTTTTGTCATCTTCCCAGTCCTGGAACGGGACCAGCCATCCTTCTGTGCGCTCTTGTCACCTGCTGCAGGGCCACCCACCCAGGCTTCCTACACACTTTCTGGCCTGTTCCTGTCCCTCCTGCCCCTCCTTCTGCAGGTGCTTTTCATCATCGGATGTCTTCACTTCTGACATAGCTCCTGTGTGATCCAGCTGCCTACAGTCTTACTCTTCTTGTGTCCTCTTTCCATCTGTCTGGAACTCAAATCCCATATGTCGTTCTCTTTCTGAGACTCATCATTACTAAAGGTGACATTGTACACCTTTAGTAATGGTACCTCTGCAGGCTGTACCAGGCCTCGTTCCCGGCTCCCCTGCTTCTCCGTCCTCTCCTCCCACGGCTCCTGCATTGCTCTCCACACTTCAGAAATAGGGACTACGTGCAATCTTCAGAAATGTGAAGTCTTCAGAAATGTCATGCTCTTTCATGCCTTGAGCCTTTGGCCATGATTTCCCGTCTGCCTATGAGAGTCTCCCCCAGTGGTTTTCAACCAGACACAGTTTGCCTCCCTGAGAGATGCTTTTTGATGTCTGGATATATCTCTTTGTCATAACTTCGGGAGGGGTGCTACTGTCATCTAGTAGGTGGAGACCAGGGGTGCATGAACAGCCTTCCACAACAAAGAGTTATCTGGCTTAAATGGCAGTGCTGCCAAGGCTGAGAAACCTTGCTTCTTCTACATTTCCAACAGCATAAATTCTGCTTTCCAATTATGACAAAGACATTTACTCCTCTGGCAAACTGCCCTTGATCCTTCCTCTTGTGGGCTTGATGAAGTGCCCCTCCACTGTGCTATGAAAATGCCCTCTAGGTGTACCTCTATTATCACTGCCCAGGTCATGTATTATTATAATTTTATTTTATTTTTTGATTAATTAATATTTTCACATTTTTTAATTGTTCAAGTACAGTTCTCTGCCTTTTCCCCCACCCCAGCACAACCCTCTATCTCTCCCCACCTCTCTCCCGCCTCCACCCCCCTTATTGTCCATGTGTCCTCTATAATTGTTCCTGCAAACACTTCACCCTTTTCCCCTAAAATTCCCTCCCTTCTCCCCTCTGGTCACTGTCACCCTGCTCTGAATTTCAGTGTCTTTGGTTATAAAGGCAATGGTACAAATTTCCAAATTGTCCCAGAATGATGCTAAATCCCATATTCTTGATCGAAAGCAAAGCCGACACACATTCAGCTCTCTCCTCTCAGGTGTAGTACAGAAAAAAATCCGAAACAAGCTCTCTACCAACCACCATCCCTCCACACAGAAAATACAAGGAGAAGAGAAGCTATTTCCCCACTCACGTGTCTGTGGAGGAGATGCTTTCTTGTCTTAAGGCCAAGTGAAGGTCCACATGAATTCCTGTTTGAAAAAAAAAGAGTAAACCTACAGCAAGGATGACTGTCATTTTTATTGTTATTTAGGTTGTCTGCTTTGCCAGGGAATTTGGGACAATCAGATGGGGGAGTGAGCTGTTTACCAGTGGCCATGTTGGAACCACCATCTGTCCACACCACCTACATGGAGTGCAAGTACAATGAGCCAGAACAGCGTAACCACGAACCTCAGGCAGGACTGTGACTGGCCCGGTCAGGGTGGTATTTTTGTTGTTTTGTCTGCTATTTTAGCCCCACCCTGGCAGGGAGAAAAGCCACAATGAGCAGAGGAAGGGCAGAGGAGAAAAGCAGAAGTCAGACTGTGCAACCCACCCCTCCATTTCAGGTCAGTCCAGGCAAAGCTGTGGCCTGTGCTTGAGGTGGGGAAGTGTGGATGGAGAGAAGAGATCTGAATCACATGTAATACTGTAGTTTTTAAAATAAATGGTGCTGGGTTTTGGAAAATGAAAGGATATTGTTTATATTAAGTCCAAACATCTGAAAATTTATGGAATTGGGTCAAGATGATATTAAGGAAGGCATCACTTATGTAAGATATCTGGGAATAGTTAACTGGCAAAACAAAACAATCAGGTTTATATCTTAATGAGTTGACTGTCCTCAATAAGTCAGTTTTTTTTTTTTAAAGATTTTATTTATTTATTTTTAGAGAGGGGAAGGGAGGGAGAAGGAGAGGGAGAGAAACATCAATGTGTGGTTGCCTCTCATGTGGTCCCCACTGAGGACCTGGCCCGCAACCCAGGCATGTGCCCTGACTGGGAATTGAACCTGCGATGTTTTGGTTTGCAGCCCATGCTCAATCCATTGAGCTACGCCAGCCAGGGCTCAATATATCCATGATAAAAATTTCAAATAGTAGCTAAAGAGATACCAATTATGTCATAATGACATAGTCTATGTTGCAACACAACACCGGGGGCCTTGTGTCCTCTAGTCTTCCTATGGGCCAGGTTCGGGGCCTCCTTGGTGCGTCCTGTGCTGTGGGAGACCGCTACTTCAGGATCTTCCCTCTGGCCTGGCATGTGAGGTGACAGAGATGTTGGTGCCAGTGCTTTTTTCCAGTGGGGCTCAGCAGGAAAGGGTCAAAGCAAAGTAGCCTATCCCAGTGCTTGTTCCATCAGCCTCCATGAGACCCTCGTGACTCACACTAATGTCAATATATTAAGCTCGTTTTTGAGAACTGTAAGAAAGACTTAATAGAGGTCAAGAGTTTATATAGTTAATTCACAAGTTGTCCTGTACTCCCCAAAGGAAGGCATTTCTAGTTTAGGACCTGTGTATACCATCCCCATTCTTGATCAGCTTCATATCCTGCACACATATGCACACACACTCATGAAACCCCATCTTTGGTCTCAGTCTGACCGGACAGCTCTGCTCCTTTCCATGAAAGAATCTCTCCCTGGGTTCCTTTTTGGCTTCTCACAATTTGAGGGATGTCTTAGACTCTGTCTTCTTGAGCATTGCTCTTCCTTTCTTCCTTTCACACAGGCTGTGGAGGACTAGGGACCTATCTAATCCCCTAAACCTGGTGTACAATGATAATAAGGTGGGACCTCTTGTTGGACAAATTATTAAGAATTTTAAGACAGAGACAACAGAGTCCAAAGCCAAACACAGGGGCCCTGTGTGCTGGGCCCAGCTCTTCTGTGTGAGCAGGAGCCTGGCTGCTACTTTCCTGGGGCCCCTAAACAAGGATCACCATCTTTAAAGTCATTAATTTTTCCTTGAGGTTACGTGGTCACAGACATCTCCCAGGAAGAACATTTCCCTGCTGGTGTGACTTTGCCCTCCAGGAGCAAGAGAAGACCCCTGGTGGTGCTGTGACACGTTTGGGTCCTAACTGTCTGCCTGGGCCTGGCAGCTTCGTAAAAGGAAACCCCACACACCGGCTTCTCGTGCTCTTCTCTTGCTCAGGGAACGGTGTTGGAACCAGTGGATTGATTTTGATTGATTTTACCTCTGACAGGAAAAAGGGAGAAGAGAGTCTCTACTCCTTTTTTTTTTGGTGGTGGTGGTAAAATATACATGACACAAAATCAACTGTCCTAACTGTTCTGAAGTGTGCAGCTCAGAGGCATTGAGAACGATGTGCTCAGACTGTTGTGCAGCCTCCACTACTGCTCTCCGGAACTTTCCCGTCATCCTCAGTCCCATTCCTTTTACTTTCTTTTAATTTCTGACCCCGACCAGAAGCCCCTTGAAGGCTGAGAACGTGACTTCCTTATTTTTGAATTTCCATGGCCTTTCATAGAGTAGACTTGATACACGCATTAAGCTGCATTTACATTCAGCAGAGGGAAACAGAACAGAAAGCTGTTGGAACATGACCAGGTAAATGAAAGGAAGCCTATGGGATGGTTGGCCAAGTTTGCCTCAGTTATCGATGCTGCCCTTTCCTTTTCCAGGAAATTATGTGACTAGATTTTTCAGACATAGGTTATATCCTTCATGATGTCCTGCTTCTAATTACAGAACATTCAGGAATTTCCAGTAAGTTGAGTAATATGCCCCTAACCACGTAAAGCTGTATCTTATCCTTTCATGAAAAAAACAAAACAAAAAACCCCAGGAATAATTGACAACCAAGGTTTTACTTGCATCGCATCCCGAATTCTTCTGTGGGCCCGATCCTTTTTCAAATGAACACGGATTCTATTTAACTTAAAGTTTTTATTGTTGAATATGAGGAAACCACTTTTTATCTGCTTGAAAACCATTTGATCAAATACGTCTAAAATGTAAGTTTAGAAAAGAAAGGGCTGGTTCAATCAGTGTCTGGTTCTTCAAAGATCACCTTAAGGAATTCTATAATTTTTAAATATGATTCCTTGAAGTTTAGAGTCTGGAGAGAAGTCTAGAAAATTAGTAAGACCAGATGTTGAAGAAATTTTCTGATGGGAAGAAGATGGTCAGGCAGTTCTCATCGTCCTGGCTTCAAACAAATAGTTGGAAATGAAAAGTGAAATGATGCAAAGCAGACAGAGGGATGGACGTTGTGATTGTTAAACGGAGGTGTGTTAAAAAAAATTACCCCTTTATGATTAATTTAAATGAATAGAAACATAGACCAAAATAAAGCTGCCTATAAGGTTTTGAAATAGAACTCTCTGATGTACTTCCAGGATACATAGTTCCTGGAAGCATTTTTGGATGTTAAGAAAGATTGAGGGAAAATATAGTTGGGCCCAGGGAAGGAATTCTCAATGGGACTGTTGTGGGGAGCAGGCTGTATCTCTCTTCTTCCTCATAAGCAGGCTGCATCTCTACCTGTTGGTCCCCCTCCCCCTTTTTTTGAGACCCACTATTGTGGGAATTTAATCCTAGTTCTCAGATGTGTGGGAAAAATAATAGAGAACCATTTGTCTGTAAGAATACATTGTTGAAGTCAGCAGAATAATCATATATGACAGCTTGTTTGGGAATGTATTAACGTTCTCCTTTCATACCATTCCCTTATATCTAATTCTTAATTGTAGGTATGTTAAGGAAAGATCTGTAATTGTGTGTGAGTATTTACATTAGGAATTTAACTTTTGTATTGGTTACAGTAACAGCTGCTACAACAAATAAGCCACAAAATTTCAGTTGTGTAACACAGTGGGTTTTTCTGGTCCGAAGGCAAATGACTTTCCTTCGTGTGGTAATTTGGGGCCTTAGATTCCTCTTGTTTTGTGGTTCTATCATCTCCTGGACTCTCAAAGCCCTTTGCATAAAGCCAATGGACCAGCAAAGACTATAAGGAGAAAGCACACCCACTTCTTATCTAACTTGTCATTAGATAACACGAAGATGTGATCTTTCACCTTATGAAATAAAGGATAATATAATGAGATTTGTTTTGCATTCTCCAAACTTTAATTAACCCAAAACTATTATGATAGTTGTTTTGTTTACCAAACTTGGGACAAGAAATCCTGACACATTTAAAGAGGAATTTAGCCTTCGTAAGTTAACTATATAAAAATAAAATGTGTTAGCCTGTGTTTCAGTGCTGGTGTACCATTCTAGTTCAGAAAGTACTCATGCTCATCAACAAAGATGGGGAAAAAATACCTGTCTAGAAATTGATTATGTTTGTAGGTTTCAAGGGCTTTGTTGGTCAGAAACCATCATAGAGAGGAGGGGGTTCAAGACAAGGGCATAGGTAAACATGGCTCGACTCCTCACACAACCACATCAAAATTACAACTAAAATATAGAACAACCATCATTCAGCACCATCATAAATCAAGCTGAATGGAAATCGTACAACTACAGAATTAAGGAAGAAACTACATGCAGGCTGGTAGAGGGGTGGAAACACGGAACTGGCTGGTCGCATACCCATATGTGGTGGATAAAAATTGGAAGGGATACCACAGGAGTGGGAGTCCCAGCCTCATACCAGGTTCCCCAGCCCAGGGTTCCAGTGCCAGGAACATAAGTAATAACTTTTGGTTGCAGAACCAGCAGGGAGTGAGGCTGTGGAAGACAAACTGCTAGAGTCTCAGGCAGGTTCTATTAAAGGGCCCATGTACAGACTTACTTGAAATCACTCCCTCTAAGCTTCAGCGCAGGACAAGCAGCTTGAATGGCATCAGGGACGTACAGGGAGGAACTAAATTGTCCGGCATCAGGGTGAGAGCTGGGGGCAGCTTCCTCCAAGACAGAAGTGCTGGCAGAGGCCACTTTTCCTTTCCCAAGCCCTCCTCCCACAGAGCCACAGAGCCAGCAGGCAGGCACCATATTTGAGTCTTTATCAACCTGGCTCACACTATTTGCCCCACCCTGGTGATTCCCTTAGGCTCTGCCACACCTGAATTATGGGGCCACCTAGGATCTTTCCAGTGGCTTTTCCTTAATAATGGCTTGCCTTGCCTCAGGCTTTGTATCTTCCTAAATTCTCTCAGACAAATAGTATCTGGCCTCAGCATGCCCGATGACTATTGTTAAGTGTCCCTAGGCCCAGCACTAACAGCACCCAGCCTTGATTTATAGCTTGGACTCACTTGGGTATCTCCAAGCCCAGCACAAATAGCAGCCAACTGCAAATGGCTTTGTAGCTTATTTGGGTGGCCCCAGAAAGAACACAGGCGTGGCTGACCTTGGTCTGTACCTCCCAGGAGGCCTCAGAACTTGTATACCCAGTGGACAGCTATAGACTATGTCAGAGTCCCACCACCAACCACCTGCACAAGTGACACACTCAAGGGGTGGACTCAATGGGCAGTAGAGCCCTGCTGAAGTAAGTCCTGCCTTGCAGAGTAGGCCCCTGCACAGCTGATCTTCCACAGTGGTCACAGATTGGTAATCAGTGGTCACTGCCAGCCCTTGAAGCTGATCAGCCTGAGTAAATCTCTCCCATTGACCATCTAACAGCAATCAAGGCTTGGCTGCAGGAGGGGTGTGTACACAGACTACATAGTTGGCACACTTTGACTGCCCAGCTTGGGTGATAGCGGAAGCTGTGCCACTGGACCCTATGGGACACTTACTACATTAGGCCACTCTACTTAGTCAGGGAGTCTAGCAGCTCTACCTACTATGTGAAAACAAACCCAGGGAGGCTGCCAAAATGAGGAGACAAAGAAGCCCAGCCCAAATGAAAGAATGGAGCAAAAATCCAGAGGGAGAACTAAACAAAATGGAGATAACTGGTCTGCTAGATGGAAAATTCAAAACACTGGTTATAAAGATGCTCAGTGAACTTAGTAAGGACCTCAACAGCATAAAAAATACCCAGTCAGAAATGAAGGGTTCACTAATTTACAGGGAAACAACAGTAGGAGGGGGGAGCTGAGAATCAAGTAAGAGGTATAGAATATAGGGAAGCAAAAAATACCCAGTCAGAACACCAGTAAGAAGAATCCAAAAAAATGAGGACAATTTAAGGAGCCTCTGGGACGATTTCAAGTGTACACATTTCAATGTTCACATCATAGGGTGCCAGAAGGAAAACAGAAAGAGCAAGAAATTGGAAACCTATTTGAAAAAATAATAAAAGAAAACTTATCTAATTTGGTGAAAGAAATAGACATGCAAGTCCAGGAAGCACAGAGAGACCCAAACAAGATGGATGCAAAGAGGACCACACCAAAACACATCAAAATTAAAATGCCAAATGTTAACAATAAAGAGAGAATCTTAATAGCAGCAAGAGAAAAGCGGATAATTACCTACAAAGGAGTTCCCATAAGACTGTCACCTAATTTCTCAAAAGAAACTTTGCAGCCTACAAGGGATTGGCAAGAATTATTCAAAGTGATAAAAAGCAAGGACTTACAACCTAGATTACTATATCCAGAAAAGCTATTATTTAGAATTGAAGGGTAGATAAAGTGCTTCCCAGACAGGGTAAAGCTAAAGAAGTTCATTATCACCAAGCCATTATTATATGAAATGTTAAACCATCTTCTTTAAGAAGAAGATCAAAACTATGAAAAATAAAATGGTATCTAATGGTAACAATAAAAACATATCTATCAATAATTGAACCCAAAGAAACAAAATAAACAAGCACAACAGAAACAGAATTAAAAATACAGAGAATGTTTTGATGGTTGCCAGATGGGAGTGGGGTCGGGGAGTTGGGTGAAAAAAGTGTAGGAATTAAGAAATACAAATTGGTTGTTACAGAATAGTCATGGGATATAAAGCACAGCACAGGGAATAGAGTAGCCAAAGAACATATATGCAAGACCCATGGACAATGGTGTGGGAATTGCCTGAAGGAGCTGGGGTAGGGGTCTGGGTGGAGTGGGGCAAAGGGGGAAAATTTAGGACAACTGTAATAGCATAAACAATAAAATATACTTTAAATTAAAAAATAAACAGCTAGAAATCCCCCCAAAATAAAATCACCTCCCATCAGAACAGTTGCAGGGTGGTGGGGTTGCTGAGAAGAACATTAACAAGTACAATATGTCTGATTTCAGGATCCAAAACTCAACTGAGAAGACCTGGATATTAGCAATTAATATGAAAAAGACTTAGGAATTTTAGTGCACTGCAATGTAATGGCTGTCAAAAAAGTGGCTACAGTAGGCAGGACAGAAAAAAAGAAACAATCATAACACTTTATCATAATAAATGAAAGCTCCCAGGAGTTTTTCACTGTCCTCACTATTCATAATATACTTTTATTCCCAGGGTAATCAAATTCTTAAAATTTTTACTGTGACTCAATAAAGGATTCCACTCTCCTGTGTGCTTTTATTGTAGGTAGAATGAAAAATTGACGAGAATCATTTAGTCTTCTCACCCACCAGTGTTTCTGCTTTTTACTTAAATTCCCCTAAAGCCCCTTTGCTCTAAGCTGAAGGTTGGGAATTCAGATTCCTGGAAGGAATAACAAGAGGATTGATATCAGAAATGTTTGACTGTTGATATAGTATAGGCAATATATTAATGGCTGCTCTTGTGACATATGACTCTGGGTGACATGAGGATTTCCAGGATGATCTGCGTCCTGGAGCAGAAGAGAGTGTGCAGTGGGAAGTTTCTGCTCAAGACCATCAGGCCAAGGTAACCCAGATGCTGTATTGCAGGACAAGTCTCTAATTAATTACCTCCATTTTACAGCTAAGGAAAAGGGCTCAGAAGGTGTAATGGACTTGAAAAAGTCATTGGTTATTGAGTGGCAGAACTGAAGAGCAGAGGACTTCAGTTTGTCTCATGCCAATTTTCATTTATTGTTCACTTTTTAATTGCCAACAAATCCAGATGATTCCTTAGGATCTGGACAGGCCTTCCCTCGGGGGAACACTTTGGCATTTAGAAGTTTGTCTGAAGGTTCCTGAAAACCACCTTGGGGCTCAGAGACCTGAGGGGCAGGCAGAGGAGGCCTAGCTGAAATATGTGTGTTTGCGTCACTGGTGCTGAGAGTGTGAAACAGGTGCTTGGATGCTTCTAAGGGCACCTTGGCTCCTAGGCCAGTCTGATTCTCCTTCACTTGAACTTGGGATCATTAGATTTTTTGTTCAGTCTTTTGCATACAAAGGGAGGTATGCTTTGCCACTCTGATAATGCAGATAGGATGTTCCTAAAGGCAAAGGACCAACCTCAGTCAGTGTAAGTGATAAACTTACACTAAATTGGTTACCTGCAGTATGTTAAGCTTCTGGTGGCACTTGGGAGAAACACCAGCAAAGACAGTTTCTACATCTTTTCGATGATGGACATGGTGACAAATGACAACAATAGTGGCAACACCAACAATAATAGCAACAACTAGTGCTTGTGAAATGCTTACTGTATACCACACACTGTTCTACATATTTCCCATATAGTAACTCACTGAATCCTCGTAACGATCTAGTAACGAACTATAGACATGGTCCCTGAAAGTACAGTCTTAACAATCTAGATGTAAACCATGATTAGGGTCTTTCATGAGGTCACACAGGCAGGGAAAGGTCAAATAGAGATTCGCTTCTACAATCTTAACCATGATGCCATGCTGATTCTCTTTTAGATATGTTAAAATCAAAGACAAGAAAGCCTGATACTACTTAGTGTGAATGACACTGCAAATAAGTAACTTTTGCCATATAAGAAGCTTCAGTTTAAAGTACTTGTTTTCCTAAAAGTAGTTGTTTTGAGACTATCATTTTAAATGTTTTCCTTAGTTCTTATAATAGTGACAAACCTACTGTAAGAAACAAAAATTCTATTTCCCTAAATTCACCATTTTATCAAATCATCTTGGATTCTATTTTTTCTTGCTTATAGTTTAAAGAAGACGAATAAACATTTTAGTTTTATGAAGAACTTTAAACCAATATATGGATAAATATATCTTCCTTTTCTACAAAATGCTAAATTCTTACTGTTATTAGAGTAGAAAGTCAGCTAAGTTTTACATTCCTTCTTTCCACAGGAATTGTCAAGAAACATTGCTACATCTACATGTATCTATGCAGATGTATCTGTATCTATTTGTATACACATACTTACACATCTATATCTGTAATACTTATTATATTTTTAAATTAAAGTAAATTCCAAGTGACACTTTGGTTTTACAGTTGACTTATCATTTGCATCTTACTCATTTCACAAAGGAACTTAAAGTGGCTTCAATATATTCACCCAGCGACATATGATAAAAAAGGAGAAAATTGGACAAAAGAGAAAACACAAATACATTAAGAAGATAAAGTCAGGGTAATGCTTTACCCAAATATATGCCACAAGTGCCAAAGTGCCCAGACAGTCTCATAAGTGGGTAACAAATTGAGCACAACATTTCTAACAATTGATGTAAATGTTATAGAACTGACTGAGTTCCTAACATAAGAAACAGAGTAGTAAGTTAAGAGAGGCATAGCTCTCCTTGGTACTGAAGCCTGAAAGTAAACACACCATGAGAACACATTAAGTACTCACTATTTGTTTACACATAGATGAGTACAAAGATGGTTCCTGGCCCAAGGGACCTTTGGCGGGAATAATATCACACTCATACCCAGTATTTAGGAATATGGAACGTACCTCCCAGTTGAGCTCTCAACCCTGCCTTGGCATCTCTGCTATGTTTCTTGTTTCTCATCCTCACACACTCCTCAATGACTTTTTAAACCTTTTCTACTTTTTTCAAATTTCCAAGTCCTCTTTACTCACCTCTCACCTTCCCCTATCTCAGAAAATGACCTACTTCAAATGTGGCCATATGGGATAAAGAGTGCATTTTCTAGCTTCCTGCATAACTAGTCTGACTGTGTGAGTATGTACTGTCCAATGAGATGTACGGAAAGATTATGACAACACTGGGCAATCTTAAACACACACACACACACACACACACACACACACACACACACACACACTCTTAGGACCCCCTGGTTAATGTCTGAACAGTCGTCTTTGGTCACGTGATGGTATGCTGCCACTGGAGAAGCATTAGGGTAGAGACCTTCATGTCAGCTTTTGGGGCTACCTCAGAACTTCTTTTAAGGGAGATACAGTCAAAATAAAAATTTGACTTTATAAAGCAATTGTTTTGGGATTATGTCACAAGCAGCTGAACCTAATCGGAGCTGAAACCGCCCCCCGCCACCCCACTACATCACCATAGGACTGTCCTGCAGCCTAAATTTTATTTGTTCCCTGAGAAAGACAAACCAGATCTTTTTGTGTTTCTAATGCTGGGATCTATCCATCTATAAGGACAAGTCATGAAACAACAGGAGAGATAGAAAAACAGGTACAAATAACTTTTTTTTCTTGAGGGATGGAAAGGGAAAAGATTTAAGAGGAAAGTGAAAGGAATTCTGGGATATTGGATGGATACTTGAGGGCTGGAAAGGAATTGGGGTTTATAGTTTTGGCCAATAGTGGAGATAGATCTGATCTCACTGAAAAACAATGTCTCTGTGGCTACAGGAATCTCACATGGAGGTCGTCATGTGGGTGCCCCTGTAGGCTGGGCACTAGGGAGAAAGTCTTAGGAGCCTCAGTGAGGGTCCCCATGGCTGAGCACAGGGTAGAGAGAGGCCTGTGGGTGGAGTCCTTTTCTTTACCACGGATTGAGAACATCAGGACCAAAACAGAACAGCAGCCCCTGTCCCATTTTTTCCTGAACTCCATGGCTCTATATTTCTTACTTGAAAAATAAAAGGGAAGGTAATCCAAGAAGATGATTTTTATTGAATTTCTCAAAAAAAAACTTGTTTTTTGGGCATATTGAGCCAGATTTGATTTATTTTGGAAAACAAATAAATACTATGTTTCTTATCCCTCATGGAATAATTCATACCATTATGAGTGGATGGAATGTTCATGATTTCCTTTCAGTTTTTCCTCAAAGCACGCAAGGTATCTCTACATTGAAAATGTACATCTTTTTTCAACATGCCAACTGCCAAAGCATTTAGGTTAAACTTTTTTTTAGCAGGACAGTAATTGCTTAATAAATCAACAAATAAATTGAACTTACACTTTGTGCTAGGCACTGTCACAGGCCATTGGGATGAATCAGAGAGCAAAGACAAATCCTTGCCCTCCTTGGAGCTTACCTCCTCGCCGGTGGGTAGACAATAAACACAATATGTTACAGAAGAGAGTATGCTAGAGAGTGATTTACTAGGAGTCTCAGAGTGAAAAGACGCAGAATACTTTTGTTTCCTGGCTGCCTTAAACATAGAGAGACAGGCGAGTCTGTCTGCGCTCATAAAAACGTACCAAATGAGAGTGCATTCCAGTGCATCTTAAGAGAATGGTCCTTTGTAAGCTTATATAGAGAATTCCTGAAATTGTCCACAACAGTACCCTTAGGCATTACTGAAAACAGTGCCAAAAGTAGTAGATCCAAGGAGCAGACATCTGATCCCAAACATTTTGCAGCTCTAAACAGCTGCACAGGGACAAGAGGTAAAGACATTAAAAATACAACAGATGAATGATTTTTTTTTACTTTCCTGAAGCTAAGGACCATGGTGAACTTGGGGTTAGTGACAGCCTCCAAAAGAGAAAGATTCATTTCTGTTGGGCTTTGAAGTTTTCCTGTCACAGAAAACTTCCTGAAGTGTGTGCAGATTGAGAACACCTTCATCTGGTAGGCTAGTAGTGATGATCTTGTGTGTGGCTTTGATGTAGGTCAGTGTCTGTTCAGAGCGAGGACAGCTTGGCAGCTCCTGTGGAGATGGATCTGGTGGATTTGGAGTGTTGGTCTCAGCAGGTGGTTCTGAGGGGAGGGGCCTAAGGAGTAGACAATTAGGTGTTATAAGAAAAGATGAAATCATTAAAAGGTGTGAAGATGCAGGGCAAGGTTTATGGGTCCCTGGCCATTTTTGAAAAATGGAAGATAAAAAAGAAGGGCTGGAAAAATGGAGATCTGGGAAGCCATTATTTAATTTGTCCAGTGCTGAATGGGTCAGGCCCAGGAAATGGTTCAATGGGCATGTGAAGAAAGGAAGGCTAGGAATGAGGACCTTCTCCTTGACTTGGGAGGAGGTGACTCTGGATTAATGTGTTTTGACTTGGAACTGAGAGTGCAGTTTGAGGATAACGAACAATATTTAGGAGATTCTAAGGTTTATAGGCTGACTCTGCACATTGCCATAAAACGGCATTTTAATCCATGCCTGAAAGGTAAAAAATTAGCTGCTAAAGTAGGTGCCATGCTCTGGCCGTGGCACTGCTGTTCTAAAGAGAGATGTTGAATTTACTCTGGATATGGTGTCTCGAGATAGAAATGATTTGGCACTGACTGGCTGCACAGAGGAGGCGTATGAAACGGTTCTGAACTTTTGGATTCAATGTAGCCATTGGACCAAAGCTGCAGAAAATGTCTCCCTTACCTTTTGGTTATTTTGCCCTTCACTGAGAAATCATAATGTTTTCTCTTGGCATAATACGCGAAAAGTTCAATTAGAACCCACAGATTTTGTTTTCTTGTCACTTTGTGTGTGTGTGTTTGTATAACTAACTATATACTATACAGTGTGCAAATATATGTAGTTATAGTTCTATATAGCATATATAAATGTAACTATACACATGCAATAGTAAGACAAGCAATACATGTTACATGTATATAGGTACCATATATATAACTATATATATATATAAGTATATAGTGTTTTATGACTTTAAAACATTTTATGTGCTTTTAAAAGATTCAGTTTACCCTTTAAAGAGGCTAAACTTGAAATTTGAAAATGTTATCACTAAGTGGCAGATGCCTGGTGTTTGAGCCACAGGATTTTACTTTTTCCCAGTTCAGATGAGGTTTTCTGTTTAAGCTCTAGCCGTAGTTTCCCTTCACTCTTTCAATCAGCAAATACATTTATATATTAAATATACAGCCATAAAGACACACATATATGCTCTTACACATACATATTCACTTATATACCTTTAAAAACAGTTGAACATAGGAAACATTAAAAAAATAGCCTCAATATATTTAAATGCATAATTCTAGAGCAAATTCTGGTGAAATAATTTGGCGTATTTTTCACTAACCTTTTATCTGTCACCGTTTTTAAAAATTTTAACATATTCCATACCCAGACTTGGATTACCAAACTTGATTTAAAGCCTCACTCTATTTCTCTTCCTGGGGTGTGTTCATGACTCTGGGGCCTCAAGCTGTTGGATCAAAGCTTTGTTACATCTCTGCAGCTGTCTTAACTACTCTGGAGAGCGCAGTTTGAGTTCTTCCAAGCTCATCAAAGAGAGGTGTTACTTAGACTTTCTCACACCCCTGCTCTCAGAACATCTGCTTCCTGTCTCCTGTATGCAGTAGCTAATGGGAAGAAAGTGCTGTAACAGAGGGAGGTTCTATTGAGAGGATAAATGCCCTCCTGACTAGGTCTTCTTCAGTTCTCAAAGTTCTTGCCATTTTGCTCCTGATAAGTTTGAGAGAAGTTGATTAATCACAGTGTACTGGCAAGGAGTCAGATGATTTTAATGAGTGTCCAACTCTGCTGTGAGGTAATGGCGTCACTTGGGCAAACCATGGATTCTCTGATTCTTCAGTTCTTCTCTTTTTCTGCAAAAAAGGATTGTTTCCGTTTGATCCAAGGGAGAGAGCTCCAGAGTGGTTAAAAGAATGCCTAGTTGTTTCAGGGAGAGGGTCAGGCAAAAACCAGATATCAGGGGAATGCAAAGAGGCCCCTCAAAGGCCTCTGGACTTCAAATGCTCCTACTTGTACTTGAGGGTGAACCTTTCATAGAGATACTCACCTATCTCAGCCTAGGGCCAGGCCAGCCTGTGGAGGTTAGTCAGGTGGTTACTCGTCTTCTTGATGAGTTTCACCTCCTCATCCAGGAAGTGGTTCTCCAGGAAGTCAAGGAAACAAGGGTCTGTGTGGGCAGAAACCAAAGCATGCAGATACAAAAGGGCCTGGTTCAGGTTCTCTGCAGCCATGGTAACCTCCATGGCATCCTGAGTTTCACCCCACTTGTCTTAGGAAGGCTTCAGCATGTTCTGGAAGAGGGCATGGTCTGCTCTGCTAGTTTTGCATCTTTAAGAGACGTTTGGCACCCTCGCACTTCTCCTTGGTCAGCCCACAGAAGTGGCCAGTGCCCCTCCAGAGCCACATCGTCGTGGTTGAAATAGAAACCCAGAGAGAGGTAGGTACAGGAGGCCACAGGTGCAGAATGACCAGGTGGTTGATGGTGGCCTCCACCTCGGTGGAATAATTCTGACCAATTTGGTAGCTCAGGGTTGTTTGGTAATAAGGAGTTAAGTTCAAAAAATGGTGTTGGCTGGTCTCAGAGGCTGAGGATGGCTGAGGTGGTTCTGAAGGTGGTGATTGAAAAAGAGATGGGAGGGTGGTGAAAGGCTGGAAGAAGGGTGTCTGTGGATCTGTTCCATCCAAACATGGCTGAAGCAAGATACAGATCTGGGGGACTGCCAAGGACCCTGCTTGATTCTCCAGTTTTTCATCTATAGAATGAGACAATGGGATATTATGACCTTAAAGTTATTTAAAGTTCTATGATACTAATCCATTCCTGACACTCTTCTTGTCATATTGATCTTATATACAGGTTAGGGAAAGAGTAGGTTTACAGTTGTGAGTACATGAAACACAAAGTTAATAAAGCTATTATAATAATCATAACCTGCATGTCTTTTTTTTTTTTTATTTTTAAATATATTTTATTGATTATGCTATTACAGTTGTCCTATTATCCCCCTTCATTCCCC
>CM052540.1:118016699-118114997 GCA_028533065.1 Trachops cirrhosus
CCTTGGTTGTCCGACTTCCATAAACTTCAATTTTCTGTCAGTTCTGGTTGTTATTTTGTTTCTATATCTTTGTTGTCCCTATCTTGGTTGTGCGAGGAGGCACAGTGCGTCTACCTATGCCTCCATCTTGGCCGGAAGTCTGCATGTCTTTTTCCATATGCACAACTGAAAACCTACTTTTGCCCTGCCTTGTATGGGTAGTAATTGTTTTCCCCCACTCATCATTGATTACAGTCATTGCCTTGATTAATAATCATTTTCTCATAAAAATTAAAATTATAATATTCTGGCATATCACCAAAACCCTTTGAACAAATTTAAACAAAAAATTCAGCCAAGTTACATTATATTAAAGTCCTAGATTCTTCTACTGAAGTGTCTTTATCAGATGTTTGTTGAAGAGTTGCCATTACACATTAATGCATGACAGTGTTGAGAATTTGTCCATGGACATTCCCTATAATATTACAAACTACCCTTCAAAATAAAAAATGTAAAGTCAGATGACTGATAACTGAGTGATTATTTTAGTAAATACAAATATGATTTTCCAAAAGGCATTTACTTGGACAGAATTTAAGAAAATTTCCAGCTGGAGTGGAGTTGAAGACATGGGAATGAGTAGGGGCCTCTGGGAGGAGTGGGCTGAGGCCAGCAGAAAACCCACAGGCACCCTCAACATTTAAAGGACTGGCAGAGGAAGAGGAGCTCTCCAAGGAGTCTGAGAAGAAACGAGAGGTAGGAAGCAAAGCTGAGGGAGCCTCCATCCAGTCTGAGAAGCTGGGAGGAAGAAACTTTCCAAAACAAGAAAGTGGGCAATCATTTAAAATGTTTTAAGGAGGCAAAATATAATATGTATTTAAAAGGATATTTTGCTAGGAAGAAATCTACTCAATCTATAGTAATTGGGGTTTATTTTAAGGATACTTTTTTTGAGTTTTATATAAATTTGAGAATAAAAATCCAAACACAACTGTACAACAAAAAAACTGGCTGCTGAGATCTGGAAAGCCACCAGAAACCAAAGCTATACCCTCCACCCCTCTCCCAGGGGCCATCTCTGAGCAGCTACTTAGTTATCTGTTCTCAGCCAACACCTTTCTCTGCAGTTTCTCATATATGACCACAGTGGCCTCTTAGGTCCATTGCCTCCTCACCAACTGCCAGATTTTCTTTGATCTTAGTCCAAATTCATGAGAGAATGTAGCCAAGCTCTTCTTTTTGAGCCTGTACACAAAAATCACAAATTTTCGGCCCATTCTATAGATTGATTGCCTTTAGATCAGGTGTCTTCTGGCTAATCAGTTGTGACCAGGTGGGGGAGTTGCCTAGGGGAATCTCACAGTAGAGGGAGGGTACATCCCAATCTATGTGCAGGCTATGGCATAGCAAGTTCATTTTGAAAGGTGTGGACAAGCTACTTTAAGTCAGAAGGAGAAGTTTGTTCAGTAGGTGAATCGATCAACATGTCCAGTACAGGGTCTATTTAACTGAGCTACTGAATCATACATAGTTTTGGAAAGAATGCTTTCAGTAGAATGGTACAAAGAGACAATCAGATTATAATGGAATGAGAAGTAAATGGGAGCTATACAAGTGAACAGAGTGTGTGAAGATTATCTCAGGCAAGGCAGTGGCAATTGTCACATCATGGAAAGAATAAAGATGGAAGCTAAGGGAAGCATCAATATATAAACTTGATAAAAGATGTTTTTAAAAGATTGAAAATATAGCAGTGATTTTAGATTGTTTTTCTGAATGGAATGAAGGGAAGATTGAAAGTAGAAAAAAGAGAGGATGATGATAGGACAAGTTTGCTGAGAAGACAGGCAATTGGAAGGATGCATCTAAAATGGCAGGCGAGAGCAGATTTTGTCTCGTAGGAGGAAAGATGTATCAGTGAGAACAGGCTAGACTGTGCTGCAATAACGAACAACTCTAAAATCTTAGTTGATTTTAAAAAATGCTTAATTCTCATTCATACTGTATTTCTACCTTTTTTTGCTTATCACAGTAACTTTGATGTAACTCAAACATTGCTGGTTTGTATGCTGAGGGGAAGGGAGCTCTGGCAGGTCTCTCACTGGCAACTGAATGCTCTGACCCCAGGGAACATGTGTCATTTCCCCACACAAGTTATTGGTGAGGACTACTTAACCACTCTCCAAGTACTAGGGGATCAGAGTGTGTGATCGTAAAAGTGCTAGAAAGCTGGATAGTTGGGATATTTGGTGAACAACTTGATGACTATAACACGTAAAGACAATAATGAGAGTGAATGTTAGTAGCTCTGTGATGGGTTTCTGAGAAAGTGAGGTGCACATTGACAGGGATGAATGAGTTGGTGAAGGCTTGCAATAGTTGTTGGGAGAGGAACTAATCAGAGATACAGAGAAGGATTGTATGTTATTTCTAAGAACCTGACTGAGGATGCAGACTGTGAATTTAAGGTGACACTAATGTGCTGATTCTGTGACTTTCTCTGATAATATTCATGAGTCCTGATATGGAAGGACAATGTGGGTGATTGCTCTGGGATGAGGTTTTGCTGGGCACATGCAGCAGAAGGAGAATTGTGCAAAGAAGTTGGGAATATTAATAAGCATATTGTTAAATGGTCATGTGATCTAGGCCATTAGGGAAGTTGATGAAAAGATGAAGGAATGGCTGGATAAGAGAAAATAGAGGAAAAGCAGGATAGGTAAAAATTTAAAATATACTTGCCTAACCATCTAAGAATTGTTGAAGTGAGTCAGTTAGGATGGTTTAGGGTCATTTATCAGATAGCCCTACTTTTATGGCCATAAACCATGAGGGCTTTTGTTATTCGCTAAAATGTATGGAGATAGACCATTGGAGGATAGGTCCAGTGACTCAGCAATATCATCAAGGATGAGGCCCTTTTCATCTGTCCACATTGCAACCTCAGGGCATTGGTGTTCTTTCTTTTCTCACAGACTTGTCACCCCCTCTTTGCAAGGTGGCTGCCATGGCTCTAGGCAGCATATCTCCACACAAAAATAGGAGTGGAGGATGGGGGCTGAGAGATCTTTGTCTTTGCATTGTCCTTAGTATCACGGAAAAAAATACTTCCTTTTTATCTGTTCGGTCAGAAGTAAGGCACATGCTTTTTTGTAGGCCAATCACTGGTCAAGAGCAATGGGGTTGCCCTGACTGATTTCACATGGATCATTGCTCATCCCGTGGGACTGACACATGGCTGCCTGAAAAACATGAGGGTCTGTTGTTAAGGAGGACAGGAGAAATTACTATGGGAGTACAGTGGAAATAGTGGCCTCTCTTCTCAATGAATGATAAGACCACACACTCAGGATGCAAAATTATTATCATTGCTTATTCAGATTTTTTAAAAAAATGTGTAGATACGGGTTTTGAGCAAACTAAGGGTTTATCACCAAAGGGATGGCATTGTAATATCATGTAAAATTTGAATTCATTTTTACAGAGAGTTGACTTAGCACCCTAGGACACCTCATGTTCCTTGGGTAAAGCCTGTTGGTTGGAAGAATTTTGCTGACTGATCTATGTGCATAGATTTTCTATGCTAATGGCTGTCACAGTTGTGGTAAAGTCTGTGTCGCTGTGGAACTAAAAATTCCAGCATAGTAAATGTTCAGTAGTCTAAATTATCCTTTTAAAAATCTATTATATAAGCTTGTTTCCTTCCTTAATTTTTTCACAGAAGTGCTATGTGATATGAAGATGTATGCACCAAATTCAGGTCTTGTATTAGGGACAGTTGACCCTTGAAAAATGCAGGATCAGGAGGTGCTGACCCCTTTAGCAGTCAAAAATCCACGTATAACTTTTGACTTCCCCAAAACTTAAGTTGTCCCTTGGTATCCCTGTGGTATTGGTTTTAGAACCCTGTGTAGATACCAGAATGATGGATGCTCAAGTCCCCAGTATAAAACAGCACAGATCAATGCATACAAATCAGCCCTCTGCATCCACAGACTCCCAGGTGTGGACTGAAAACAGTACAGGTATGTATGTATTGAAATGAATCTGCATATAAGTGGCCCTGCACTGCTCAAACCCGTGTTATTCAGGGTTAACTATATTTGTATTCAAGTTCCCTATCCTGGCAGATATTGCTTTACAACTTCAGTGGTATATACTGTTAGGGATAGGGAATTAATTTGCTCTGTTTTACTTCTTTCCAATTTGAATAGGAATAGTACAGAATTCACCAACATTGTTTCATTCAGCGAGCATTTCTTCTGCAAATTCAATATGAAATGCAGTTTTTAGGTGCTTACGTAGGATGTAAGCGTAAAAGGCCCTCCGTGTGGGCTCACAGGGCACTCCCACTGTCACTGCGAGTGCTGCTGGGGCGGGGCGCAGGCAGTCATCTGAGCACATCTACTTGGCGTGCTTACCTTAGTCTTAGAGAACCCGGATGCTCTGGGTGTGCTGCCGTATCTTTTTGCTATGTTGTCTCAGTGCCTGAACTAGTTTTAGCTTATTCGTTTTTAAAAATTGAAGATTTTCTTATCCAGAAACTTGTATCATCTCAATCACCATAAAATTGTTTGTTTTTCCATGGTGTATTCTTTCTTCATGAATTCCCGGTTGTGAAATTGAATATTGACTTAAAAAATCACACCCTATGCTCTGAGTCTGTAGGTTGCTTCCTCAATGTCCCTGACTTCTCAGTCCCCAAATCTTCAGCCTCCCAAGTCTGAGGAAAACAGGCAGGACTCTGGGTTGTCACCCTGCATCGCCTCTTGTGAAGGGCCTGAAACCAAAGATCATGCGAACAGTGCCCTTTATGAATAATGGATTTAACTTTAAAAATACATGCTGTATTTTAAAAATGGATTCTAGCTGATTATATCTAGGGCTTCCCAAAGCTACATGTATGAATATGAGATCTTTCTGTGGGTACCTATAATACTGGGTACATTCCTTTATCATTGAATTCTAGTGGCTTACTTTTATATGTTCCCTGAAGGCAATAATTTATTATAAGCAGGCACTATTTTCTTTAACTGTGAGCTGGACACTTTAGCCATTACGTTTTTTTCATGCCTTGTTCTGTGGGCCACACATGCCCTGTTTCAGTATTGTTATTTGTTCACAATTAGCCGTATACTTACATACTGAAATTATTATAATGTGAACTGCTGCCCCAACTCACACTTTCTCTACTGTAACTTCTAGGCTAGGTCTAGGAAAACAGATTTCTTCTAATATGATTTGCTTGCTCCCTCCTGAATCTTTCACTCAGTTCTGGCCTTACACATAGGCCCTATTTGCTGGTTACCTACCTGGCATAATTTGACAAACACTAACTGAGGTTACTAGATTTTCTGCTAGACCACTAGGTTCTACAGTTCCATTACTGAAGATACACTCCTGTGTTAGTCAGTTCAGGTGGCTCCCTGCTGTGTGCTCACCTGGCAGAAAGGCAGAACTCTGATCTCTCATGACCTGGTCACCTTGAAGGCCCCAACTCCTGATATCATCACATTGGGGATTAGGCCTCAACATATGAATTGGTGGGGGGCATAAACATTCAGTCCATACAACTCCATTGGTATTGTTTTCTAATACCATGTTAACTCCAGGACCTCCCCAAAGGGTAACACATTTGCCTGACAAGGTATGTTGGTTCCATTGTTCCTGCTTCCACTAGTTGTGACAGTATATGGTCTCAAACCACTAGGGACTTAGGTTGGCCAGAGTTGTGGGTTCTTGCAGTGCTGGCTCTGTCCCCTGGCCAATCTGAGTGCATACTAAGTACATAGACTGTCAACATCAACCTCAGTGGGTACGGAAGGAAAGCTTTTCTTGTCACCAGCCGTAGGAAGCACAGCAAGGGTCTTCTTCATGCCACCCTCTCCACCTGCTCCCCACCCTCTAATAAATGCTCAGTTGACCCTCCCATCAATTCTCCCTCCAAAATCAATGATCCTTTAGAGAAAATGATGTCACAGAATCTTAGCTCATTTAAATCTAAATGATATGGTTCAAAGAGGTAAACATATGTGAAAGTTTGTTTTACCTTGTGCAACAGCTGTTCATGTGAAAAGTTATTTGTCAATCAGATTTTTGGAAATGTAAATATGTTTTAAATGCTTCAAGGGAAATTTTTACCTAAAGGAACCCAGCAGTGAAACTTCTAAAGTAAAGATTCCCTTATTAGGGATACAGATAATCACAAAGTATTCTGTGTGTTTGAAGTTTAAAGACAGTCTCTTTTTATTCCTTACAGGTGATAGTCTGTTATGTAGAAATTGGGATTGTGTACTCATTACAATATGGGTGGTTATTTTCAAATTATGAGTCAGTAGTTCCTGGTATAAACCTAAATTAATTCTCAAATTCAAACAATCAATCAATCTGTGTTCATCTCTCTCTTTCACACATACACACACACGGCACACATATAAATTACACTACAGTTGAAGTGTGGAAGGGAGAGACTGTGTAATTAATTCTGAGTACTGAAGGAGAGGGGAGACTTGAGGAATTTTGAAGACTGAAAGTTGTGATTGACAAAATGATTTGCAGATCTTGATTGGAGTTTTCTCTGGGGACTGTTTTGTCTGTCAGTTATAGCTGGTTAGATTTTTTGAACTGAAATGTGAATTTCACTTTTTAATTATAATAATTTAAGATTCTCCTAGCACAGTTGGTACCATCAGTCTGTGCTTGGTAACCTGTGTTTCATTTATCTGGGGGAATTTTTAAGGAAGCAATGTTGTTTTTCCTAACTTCCTTCTGCCAGAAGATATTACTATTAAAAACAACAACAAGTAAACATATGGGTGAGCTCATTTAATTTCTGTCTAATCTACAGTTTCCTTTTCTTCTTTTTAAGAAAATTGTATTGATTTTTTTGCATTGCCATTTAACTCCCTTATACCTCCTTTTGCATCCCGTGTTCACCACACTGTTTTCCATGCCCATGAGTCCTTTATTCTTTTTGCTCAATTCCTCCATCCCCACCCCACTCCTTAGCTGTCATCCACACTCTATGAATCTGTCTCTATTTTGCTTGTTAGTTCAGTTTGTTCCTTAGATTCATTCCATATATGAGTGAAATTATATGGTATGTGTCTTTATCTGATTGGCTTATTTTACTTAGCATAATGTTCTCCAGGTCCATCCATGCTGTCGCAAAGGGTAAAATTTTCTCCCTTTTAATGGCCAAGTAGTATTCTAGTGTGTAAATGTCCCACACTTGTTTTATTCACTCATCTACTGATAGAAACCTGGGCTGCTTCCATAATTTGATGATTGTAAATAATGCTGCAATGAACATAGGTGTGTTTATGTTGTTTGGAATTAGCATTTTGGGCTTCTTCGGATATATTTCCAGATGAGGGATCACTGGGTGAAAAGGCAGATCCATTTTTAATTTTTTGAGATACCCCCATACTGCTTTCTACAGTGGCCACACCAATCTGAATTTCTACCAACAGTGCAAAAGGATCCCCCTTTCATCACATCCTCAACACTTGTTGTTTGTTGATTTATTGATGATAGCCATTCTGACATGTATGAGGGGATATCTCATTGTGATTTTAATTTGCATTTCTCTGATGATTAGTGATATTGCGCATCCTTTCATATGTCTATTGGTCATCTGTATGTCTTCTTTGGAGAAATGTCTATTTAGGTCCTTTACCCATTTTTTAATTGGATTGTTTTTTTTTGTATTGAGTTTTATAAGTTCTTTATGAATATTGGATATTAACCACTTATCAGATGTACTGGCAAGTATATTCTCCCATTCTGTGAATTTTCTTTTGTTTTGTTGATGGTCTCCTGTGCTGTGCAAAAACTTTTTAGTTTGATGTATACTATTTGTTTTTCTTTTGTTTCCCTTGCTTAGGCTGATGTATCAGGTAAAATATTGCTACAAGTAATGTTTGAGATTTTGCTGCATATGTTTTCTTCTATGATTCTTATGGTTTGGGGTCCAATATTTAAGTCTTTAATCCATCTTGAGTTTATTCTTGTGTGTGATATATGAAGGTGGTCTAGTTTCATTTTTCTGTCTGTATCTGTACAATATTCCCAACACCATTTATTGAATAGACTATCTTTAGTCCATTGTATGTTCTTGCCTCTCTGTCAAATATTAATCGACTGCAAAGGTGTGGGTTTATTTCTGGGATCTCTATTCTGTTCTATTGACCTATGTGTCTGTTTTTATGCCAGTACCATGCTGTTTTGATGATTATGGACTTAGAGTATAGTTTCATATTTGGTAGCATGATTCCTCCAACTTTGTTTTTCTTTCTCAGAATCACTTTTGCTATGTGGAGCCTTTTGTAGTTCCATATAGATTTTTGAAATATTTGTTCTAGTTCTGTGAAATACATAATTGGAATCTTAATAGGTATTGTGTTGAGTCTATAGATTGCTCTGGGTAGCACCGACGTTTTAATGATGCTGATTCTTCCTATTCATGAGCATGGCATGTGCTTCCACTTATGTCTGTCTTCTTCACTTTCTTTCTTCAATGTCTTACAGTTTTCTGAGTACAGGTCTTTTACATCCTTGGTTAGATTTATTTGTAGATATTTTATTCCTTTGGAAGCAATTGTGAATGGGGTTGTTTTCTTAAGTTGCCTTTCTGTTAGTTTGGTCTTTTTCTTCTAGATATTCTATGTAAGAGATGGAAGGATCTAGTAAAGAGCAAGGTGCATCTGTCCAAATGGCTAACATATATGATTCCTGGTGATTCAATGTGCAAGACTTTAGCTAATTAAAATCTCTAGACTTTGCCTATAGTACCTAGTGTGAACTAACTGCTTGAGAAGGTCATGGTCATATAGTGCACCAGCATAGAAACACTTCTTCTTGGGGGAACTGCTGAGACTCTAGATTGAACCTCAAGACCCAATTCCAGTCTTGAAAAATGCATTTTTTCATGCCTTTGCCAGTTGTCAACCTGATACTTCAAATTACTTCTCATTATGGGAGGTACTTTATTTTATCTTAACACTTCAAGACAAAAGCTATGCCTTCCTAGTATTTTTGGACTGGGTGAGAGGAGCTAAGGAGAAGCAGGACCTAGGGACATTTCCTCTGAATAGGGAGCTGGGCATTATGCTTGGATGATGCAGATAAACATGCAAAAATCTAGTTAGGTCAGTGAGGGTGGTTAATGTTCGTTTTCTAGATTTGCATAACTAGCCCACATGGACTCACCCAGAAGTTCTTTCTGCTTCTTTCTGACCCTCTCCATAATTCCTGATATACTGTGTTTTTTCATGAATGCTTCTCTCTCATGGTAGTCTTTTTGATTTCTTAAGCATGACTTGTGAAACTTCAAGGGCATGGGTCTTTAGTTATGACTTTGCTTTGATCCTAGGCCAATACTTTTCTTTTCAAAGGACCTTCTTGTATAATTACACTAAAACTACTGAGGGGATCTTCCCACATTGATATGGTGAAGACGGAGGGCTGCTCCTGCCAGAAACCAAGGTACCAAAGAATCCTGATTGGCTTTCTGCCCAAAAGATCGTTGTGGATGTTGAAGCACAGGGGCTCCATTACCCTACTTTATCTACTTAGGAAAGACTGAACATGTCACATGGACAAGTTATGCTGGGTAAATCTCATAAAAGGCAAAAATCTAGAGACTAAAATGGGATCAAGGAATAGAGAATCAGGATGTAATTGATTCTTATTTTTTGTGAGAGGAAAAAGTATGAACATGTTGGTTGGAAAATTAAAAACTCTCATACTTGGAAAAGTTCTCCAAGTAGGCAACTGATAAGAATACACCCAGTATTTCACTCTCTTGAAAATGAAACGTGAGTTATAGTCATCCTCAGAGTTTGGGTTTGTGAAATTATTTGTGGGGCTCACATTCTGGAAATGCACTAGCTGATACACTCCTTTCTCCAGTCTCTTTCACCATTTGGTTTGCTAATACCACTGCTTTCTGTCATCAGCTGCATGTACTTTGAAAGAGAGAATTTAAAGAATGTAAGCATGTATTCATAGACCAAAGCTACCCATATAGCTGCCAAGTGCCATGTTGTGATATTGGTTGGTGTTCAATCGTGTGGCACATTGAAACACATTTTTAAAAAGAGAGTTAAAAACAGGTTTAAAAGGTGGAGAATTTTGTCTGATCTCTGATTTGTAGAAACAGATTATAAATTCATATTAGAAAACAGAAAGCAATACTGAGGTGTAAAAATGTTAGAAATACTAAGTTAAATCAGAGCCACAAATTATGCTAAATTTGAAGTTCAGGTTATCTGGATGGTCCATAGGACAAAGACATTTAAAGGAGCCCAGGCATGCCCATGAATGACTTACTGTCACATTGCTCCTTAATATGTACGTGAGCTGATGGTGAAAATCTCACTGTTTTTTTCTGCAGTTGTTTGAACAGTTTCCCATTATACTTTGAAGTATAGAAAGGGTATTGACTCCTAAAATACATTTTATTCAGGTGAGTTGCAGCTAGTATGCATGCTTATATGCATTTACCACATAAAATTTTTGTTTACATTGCTTTTGCATCTCAGGAATATATAGTGTTTCAATTATCCATCACACCTCTGATTCACTTCTGTTACTCAAATGTCAAATGTGACTCCACAATTGTAAATTTTTATGGGGTAATTTATAAACAAATATAAACATACCTTGACAGGTCTCCAGTAATAACAACCAAAGCTGCATATTCACAGGCAATGATAACCATGTCACAATCCCACCTGGACAACAGTGCTTTTATGATACAGTCAATTTCAGATACGTCTGAAACTGTGAAAAGCATGTGAGTCATGGAATGAATTCAATACAGGAATTCTTTTCTTATCACAAACAGGCCTCTTCTCACCCCTACCCCAACTCAGCTGGGCAATAAAATAATGTAACATACTTGAAAAATAAACACACCTTGGGTATTTATGTACTTAAAGAAACACACCAGACCTTGGATCTGTATATGTATTTTACAAAAAGCCCATACCTTGGATATGTATTCTATTAATACACTTAGCAGAAAGAAACCAACTTTGATGTCAATTCCATTGCCTATCCCAAGCTAAATTGCTTATTAACAATCATTCCTTTCCTCATTGCAGGAGGATTAACTTTAATTCGGAGAAGTTGGAGAGTAACTTGATGTTGGTCCCTCTCAGCCTGTTGGTAGGGATGCCATGGGCTAAAATGCCTGAGGCACTTGTCTGGGCCCCTGTACTACTCAGGGCAAGTCCCACAGGTATTTCCTGACCAGAGCTGCTGTTGTCAATGTTCTGGCCCTTGTGGTCCTTATTATGATTGCAGAACTCACCTCAGTGGCAACCAGCAGAGAACTTTTAAAGAACTCGGTTTGTTACTGACAGATCCTGGAAGGAACATGGCATGCCACAGAGTGAGGTCCAGTTGCCTGGCAGAAACAGAGGGAGGGAGCTGGGACCTAGAAGTCTGCCTTTATTTAGCATTGAGGTGGGATGCCTAGGGTTTTGAGAGTTCACTCTCTATTGGCAAATTTAAAACATGAGAGTGGGAATTAAGGAGCAGCAAGGAAGAAGCGGGAGCACTCACGTGGTCAGTTATCTAGATTACTCAGGGCTTTCTAAAAGGGGAATTTTAGGGATGGGGGCAGACTGACTTGCTGGTTTGCTAGTAGCCATGTAGTTCAAGATGGAAGTCTTTGAAATTGGTACCTTGGCAGTTAAAATCTTATTGTCAGGCACTTACACTACTTTTGGAGACAGAGAAAAGACTTGAAGCAGGAAGGGAACCTAGCTCCCTTCTACCATCCTCCTGGTTACTAAACCAGGTTACCAGATTGGTTAATAAAATTCTCTGTCTTTCCCCAACACTCACATTTTTAATTTTTTGGTTTTCAATGGAGTATGTTCTATTTGAAATCTCCAAGAAACCTTCAAATTAGAATTCATTTTTGAAATTAGAATATGCTGATTTGTAAGTCATTTCACAAGTAAAGATTTTAATGTTAGGTTGAATTTCAGATGTAAACCATCACTCAGGTACATGATCAGAGTGAATAATCATAGGAATTGCTTTTTGGCATGACCTTTAGTGGGTGAGACAAGGACTTTATCAAACATCTCAAGAGTGGAAAATTCAATTTAAAAACTAATGCCACGGAGGTCAACACTTTCCATAAAATCCCCTGTACCTTTGCCTTTATGAGTCTGACTAAGGTGTTCTAAATTCATCTGATTTTTGAGGGAAGAGTCATCTGTTAGGGTGAAGAATGATTTTTCTGCCCAATTCTATGTCAGTTTTAATAATATCTGTGGCAAAGAGCCTGTTGGCAGTCAACCCCCAGCTCCATGAATGGTTTTTATTTTTTTTGTCAGAGAACTTGTGATCCTTGGCAGGTGGACTCTGGAAGCTTAGCATTTGATGCCTGTACTTGTACTATGGATGCCTGGATATTCACATCAAAAAGCAAGAAGGACTCTCATCAGGGTCCCACTGGGGACAGCTGTTCAGGAAGCTTCTGTGGTGTTGTAGAACTGCCACTTACCTGCGATTCTGTCACCAAACAGCAAATGGGGTCCTGCTGCCCGCAGCCACCTTCTAGGCCAAATTCCAGAGGCAAAGGTTTGGTTATAAAGGAAAGGAGTCTTTATTCAAAAGCTTCACAATTTTGGAATGACAGCTTTCCACATTCATTAGTCACTTAAGCCTATCAATTAAGGCTAAACTCTTTAACTCTTTAGTTACAGCTTTAATCACTTAAGCCAATCAATTAAGGTTAACCTTTTTAACAGCTGAGTGCTCCTATCATTTCCCCCGTTAGTGTTTAATTATCTTGTTTCTATAGTGTTAGTTTACAAACTAAAACAACATAAACAAAAGCTACACAATTTTGGAAGAATTGGCATGCACCTGCCTCAGAGCTTGTCCCCTCTAGAACACTCAAAGAAGAACAACCCTGCCACCCTCTGCCAGACCAGCCTGGTCCTAGGCTGGGCCCAGAGTACCTTCCATCCAAAATACCGTCCATTGGGAAACAGGGCAGCTGCAGCACCATCATCCGGGCATCCTCCAGGAAGAGACAGCCAGCAAGCCCAAGAGACAGCCTGAGAGCCCTACTTTTATTTCAAGTCTTCTCACCCATAATTGCACATGCTCTGGAGGCATTCAGCTTCTCAGCCAATCTTTCAGCCAGTCCTACCCTGGTTACCATTGCCTTGGGAAATCTCTTACAGCCCCGTTCTACTCCTCCCCGGTGATCTGATCAGATCTCTCTGTATCAATTCTGCAGGAGGAAAGAAGAATGCATGCAGTGTGAATTTAAAAGCTGTGATGGCAGGAAATGCAGGAATCTTTCCTCTACCCAGTACTGCAAATACCCAGTGGAAGCCTGTTTTAATTGGTTAAGATGCACAGCCACACTATTGAAAGTTTGATTTACAGTTGCTGTAATCTGAATTTCATCTTTTTTAAGGAAAGAGCCATGGACAAGTTTGCTGGGCTTGCACAGTAAAGCATTCTAATTCTGGATTGAGAAGCTTTGTATGTGCAGAAGGTGGAGAACTCTGTGCATATACTAAAATCCATTGGCTTGTATATATTTAAATGAGTGAATTGTATAGTATGTGAATTATGTTTCAGTAAAGGTGTTACAAAACAGTAATTACAAAGAAAAGCCACACGTAACCATGTACCAAATAAGGAAATCAAACATTTATTGTATTTGTTTTCAGATTTGTTGCCTAATTATGTCAAGCAATACTGGTTTTGCATTTAGTGTAGTCATGTAAAACTTTATTCCAAAGAAATCTTATTTAGCAAAACTGGTGAGCAACATGAAGGAAAATATTTTGGTAGAATGTAGATATGTATATGAAACTTGGGAAATCTATAGTATGTATGATGCATTACTAGAGTGTTTAGAACACACCTGTTTTTATCTGCTTATTCCTTCATTAGTTTGTTTAGTTTTTTAAGTGCCCACCATGCATCAGGCATGTGCTAACTGCCTTTCTGGAGCTCACTGTCTAGGAGAGATGGTAGGCAAGATTTAGCATCTTAATCAGAATATAAATCCTGAGATGCAGAGTTCCCTGTTTTGAAGCAGATTGTTGCAATATAAGAAACAAATAGGAAAGGGAGTAAAATCATCAGGGAAATAAACACAAATGGAAAACACTTTAAAGTATAGTCAAGGCATTATGAAGTTTTTCTTTCTTCCTTTCCCACACCTCCCACTTCTTTCCTTCCTTCAAAAGATAAACTGAGGCATATTAAAATTTTTAAGAGTTTATTTGATCAAAAATTGATTCGAATCAGGGAGCACCAATGCAGAAATGGTTAGCTGACTCGGACGCCGCCTGTAGTGTCCACGGCGTTATGGATGAGATACGAGACAAATTCAAACAGACTACCGAGTCCTGTGGAGGAAAAGGGATGGCACGGCTACTCTCGCAAGGGGAGAGCACTGTGTGCCCTTGCCTTCACAGGCCTTCACTGGGTTCAATTTACACAGGAATACAGGTAAAGCCCATTAATCATTGTCAGGCAGTAAGGATCAAACAATAGATAGCATACAAAGAATTATGAAGGCTTATTCTGAGTCCGGGTCTGTTAGCTAAAGGGCTACAAAACTTTAGGAAGCAAACTCATTTTCTGCTCAGACCCTTATTAATTAATTGAGAGCATTCTTAGCAAAGCAGGTTTCACAGGATTTTATGTATTCTTTCTCAGGCCTGATCACCCTTGGGAACTCGCCCTTTCCAGCACAGGGCTGCACCACCCTCTGTCATTGTTTCAGGCTTAAGTCAGGTGGTGGAAGTACGGCAGCCAAGAGATTAGGAGATTTCTCACACACAGAATGAGGACTCAGGCTATGTCAAAGCTGAGGGGCGAGGGTCCATCACCCCCTTTTGCTAAAGCCCCCCAAGTTCTTCCCTGGGGCCTCCCCATGATCGTGCCTGTTCTAGGTTGTTCCTTCCTTGAGGAATCTTACCCATCATTGGCTAACCAACCGATCAAGCATTGGGGGCCAGTTATGGATGAAGTAAAAGGAGCAGAAGCTGTTCCCCTGCCAGGGAGATAAGCTTTGTCTCCTTAGTGGCTTATGGCTGAAGGTCACTCACCCAACCTTAGCCATGGGGGGTTACAACTTCTGAAACCAGGCAGGGTGGTTCCCAACAGTTAGCATCACTCTTTTGAAAGGAGCCAGGAGAAAGACTTTACACAGAGTCTGAAGGAAAGATAGGAAATTATTTGATTGGTTATAGTTTAAAGCCTAGTTAGTTCTTTGGGATTGGTTGTTGTTAGTAGTTTAATTTTGTAACCTTAAGGCACTTACAAGCTTAGATTTAGGTTTGCTTGCACAGGTCACCATGATATTAGAGCCTTATTAGTCTAAAGTCCTCCTTCTTTAATTAAACACTTATTCCTCATTTCCCTCCATCCCTTCCTCCCATCTTTCCCTCCTTTCTTCCTTTTCAGTAGGATCCATGTGATTGAAAAAAATTAATCCTTAAAAAGATTATTTTGGGTTTCTTATCCCTTCAAATAAAGTCCAGTTTGAGCCACAATTTAAAAAGCTATACAAACAAACATGAAGCCAAGTACAACCCCATAATACCTACTTTTAACCAGAGTTGCTGACACCTAAGGATTCCTTGTTGGTAATGTTTCTGGATTCCAGCTTAAGCTTAATTACTGAGCCTGAGGAGACCAAATGCTTTTATTCTGAGATGCAAAGCACTGAAGTTCAGAAATCCCTTCCTTCAATACTGAAAAATAAAAGTTTCCTTTTTAGCCTTAGTGGTTTCTGTTTCCAGCTTTGCAGAAATGTCTCTGTATTCCAGGTAATATCAAATTACATTCATGGGCATTCCCACTATAATGAAGAGGATCTTCCTGTACATTTCCATAAGACTTGAAATCAGAACAAAGGTGAAGTAGGAAATAATAGCTATTTGTCTGAATTGGTCTACTAAACTGATAGCTGCATTTTAAAAAGTCAAATAAAAATGTAAAAAATTTGGTAAGGAGATTATGACATATTGTAATGTTAATACCCATAACTTCACCTAGTCAGGGGTCAAAGCTGTTTTATTTAATCCATCAACAAATATTTTTTATTTGCTGAGTGTTGGGAAATGAAGTGTCACTCAATAGAAGCCTTTTCTATGGAGCGGCGAACAAAACTTGATCAGAATAGACAGATGAGAAACGTAGAAAACTTTTTTCTGAAGGGAGAAGCTGAAGCTGAAGAGAGATATGGATCAAGGGGTCATTTGTTGAGATGAAAAATAATATAGCAAATGTATGTGCTGACGAATATAATATAGGAAAACAATAAAGAACCTTTTTTTAAAGGCAGGAGAGGGATTAACATTTTCAAGTAGCAAGAGGAATGGAATCCATACGCACTTGGAGGGGTTAACTTTAAATGAGATCAATAATAGGAGGAAAATCAGGTCTTCCAACTGGCTTTCTTCTCTCTGGTGATATTCTTTTAGGGTCCCTTTATCTGGCCTGCAACCCAGTTGGGAACTGTGTTCTTACTCTCCTCCATAAGCTCATAGATCCTGTGCTAATTAATGCATTTGGCTAGGTATCTGTTTTAGTGTCCCCAAATAAACAATAATCTGTTAAGAAATTCCTGAATAGTCAATGGCAGTTGAAAGACTTGTTGGTCTAAACCAATGCTTGTCAGATTTTGACCTGTCAGAACTGTCAGATTACTGGGCTCATCTCCTAGGCTTTTTATTCTGTAGGCCTGAAATGGAGCCAGAGAGTTTGGGAGGATCTCAAGTGGTGTAATGCTGCTGGTCATGGAAACACACTTTGAGAACCAATGGACTAGAGCACACGAAAGATGTCTTTGAAATTGTATTGTCTAATGCCAAATGTCAGCCCAAAAGAAATTCGACTGACTCAGTCAAAATATTATAAAAGTTAAATAAAAATTGAATAGTCACCATTTCTTTTTTCATCTGTGTATTTTCTACAGTGGAAGTCAGTCTTAAAAGGGCAAGGTAAAAGCCAAGATGAAGGAGTGCAGTTTGCATCCTTTTCTGTCTGAAAATAAGTCTGAAAATGGCTATATCCAGGTAAAAGCAAGTGGTTTCAGAGTCTAGGAGTTGTGGCAGGGTCAGCCTTTCTCAAAGGGAGTTAACATTCATCTAGTCCTCAGTCAATCCCACCTCCAGTGTATTGATCCATCCTACTTCTTTCCTCTTCACATATAATGAGATCAATTATGTTGAAATGAGGGTTTTGCCCACTGGATAATTTGAGTTAGAACAAATGAAAGCTCTCACTACTTTAGTAGATTGAAACAGGGAAAAAGTTAGTTAGTTAGCTGTGTGTTTGTTTATTTATTTTATTTATTTATTCACTTATTTACAAAAGAGGACAATTCTGGTAGGGAGAAGTGAGCTAAGAAAATAACACATCTGCCACCAGAGCCCATAATCACACATCCTAGAGAGATAAGCTTTTCATATCATAAAGATTCCGTAATTAGTTATTTAGATGGCTAGATTTAGAGCCAAATTCATTTCTATATAACAGGTTTTATGTAAGAATATGCAACCTGTCTTTGATTCCCTTGGTTGTCATTGGCCATCAGCCTAGTAGACATTAAGTCCCATAAAACTGAGTAAAATTTTATGGGACTTAATGGGACTCAGAAACTTTGTAATTACTGTCATTGTGTTAGGCTTCATGCGTTGTTCAGCAAGGATGGGATGAAGTGGACCAGGCAGAGTGGGACTCTGAAGTGAAGTGTAGACAGAGGCCCCTTACAAGTGATCAAAACTAGGGGATGTGGGGTAGGGGGGTAGGGAAAGAAGGGTGAGAGAAGTATAGAAGGGGAAAGTTCAAGGCTTTGAAATACATGACTTTAAAACTCATTTTAGTAAATTCTGTAATATATCATATTTTCCCACTGTGGCTGGTTTATGTTTAGGGGCATGGACAGTAATAGAATTGAACAGTGAATCACTGACTCTGAAGGGAGAGTTCAAACACTTGGTGGAATGTGTTTTTGCAGTGCTTTCTTCTGTCACAAGAATTAAATAAGGGGTTGCTCTCTCCATTCCACTCCCAATATCAGCATCCCTAGTGCAAATGCACAATATGGCACACTGACTTCAGCTGATATGCTCTTTCTCTTTAGGACCTCCTGCTGATCCCTTCTGATTTCCAAGGGCACTTGTTCAGTGGTTTTGAGTTTCTGTTATCAGAACCCTAAGTTCAAAAGGCAGAATCAATGTCACCACACAATAGTTCACACACATGATCCATTTATTTGCAATGCTTAAAAAAATTTCCCTGAGAATGTAGCACAGTTTGAGTGTCTATAAGTGATTGCCTGGCATATCTGATACTCTAGCTGAGCTTTTCATCTTAGCTAATATCTTCTTGCGATTACTTTACAGTCCATTTACTTGGACAAGCACTAAACTGTCCTGATCCTCTAAGTTTGTGTTCAGCATGAATGTGGATGTTGAAGTAGAAGGCTAAAAATGACTGTATTATTCTTGATGTTGTTGTTCTCTATTATAATTCCTCAGGCTATATATTTAGGAACAAGAAGCAAAGTGCCCTAGATGGTCCCATGGTTATCATATCCACCGGTTAGCAGTCTTGTCAAAGTAGATAGTAATTCCACAATGGCATTTGTGCTACAAATTTTCTTTTATCCCGTATGCTTTTAGGTGGCTGAGCTTGGGGGTCCACTTCTAACTCTGTGAACCACTGTTTTGTTTTTTTTTTTTTCACTTCATTTCACAAGTATTTATTGAGTGACCATTGTGTGCACGGAACATCGCCATAAGGAATTCAAAGATGAACCACTGTTTTAACTGGGTGATAGATTGGATGTTTCCATCCAAGGTACGCTATTCATAAGAGAACTAATCACTCTTCATCAAACTTTATGTATATAAAGCCAAATTAGATTTATTAAGGTGATGAAAGAGAAAGGGACATTTTAATGTGTGGCAATGCTGTACATTATCTAAAAGCACAGCAGATGTAATGATGCATTAGAAATGCCAAGAAAATTTAATCAGTGTAGAAAAAATATAATGAAATGGTTGTTTAAACACTGTAAAGCTAACGTTAGAGTAATTATTTCCCATTGAGCAAGGCGTGGGGTGCATTGCCCAGGCTCTGTTTGATTAGTCATCCTGCCTGTAACATCTGGTCCTTTGATCCATTTTGATTTGAATATAATTTATGAACTTTTGGGTTTAAGTTTTAGGATGAATGAATAATTAAAATGACTTCTGCAGGAGACAAAGTTTTTACTAGCTCTTGACAGATTAAAGCCATGGGCTCCTTCCTCCCACCTCCCCATGTTCACCCTCTCCTCTCTATGGTGGAAGAGAACTCTGAAATCAGAATGGTAGATTTTCTTGCTTTAAAATTAGGTAGAAAATACTTAAAATATTTTGGTTTTCATTGGGTGGTCTTTCTCTTGAAATACAGGTGGACATAGGCATGGTTTTTTTAACAATTATTTTCTTACCTATGGATAGGAAAGGAATTAAATGAATGGGTTATAAGAACTAATATTTCCACTTCCTCTTCATGAAAGTTTATGTATCTTGTTGAAAACTTAGAAAATGTAGATAATAAAATATGAAAATAAATATTACCCATAATCCTATTTCCCAGAAATAAACATTAACAGTTTTTACTAAAACATTTACAGTTAATTTACTCCTCTAATCTAATAACTATGCAATCAGAAATTATTACTATGGGTAAGCCTACAGGTGTCCAATAGCCCAGGTTCAAATTCTGGTTTCACTGTGGGTAAGTTACTTGTTTTCTTGGTACCTCATTTCCTCCACTTACAAAATGAAGAGAGTAATAGTAATAAATTCATAGCATCATTATAAAAATTAAATGAGATAATATATGTAGTGGACTTAGAACAATGCCAAACACATGAGTATTAAAAAATGTTGGCTATTACTACTACTACTATTAAGAATACATCTATGAATATTAGTTTACACATTTGTGTAGACATGTTTTCACTTCTTTTGAGTATACACCTAGGAATGGACTTGCTGGGTCACAAGGTGACTCTACGTTAGCATTCTGAGGAACTGCGGAACTGTTTTCCAAACTGGGAGTACTAGTTTGCATTCCTACCTATAGTATATGAGTTCTAATTTCTCCACATCTTCATCAATATTTGTTATATTTTTCTTTTTATTCCTTCACATCCTAGTAAGTGTAAAGTGGTACCTCACTATGATTTTGACTTGTATTTTCCTCATGGGTAATTCCAATTTTACTTTGCCACAATTTTCTTTTTTCTAGCACATAAGTGCCTGCAGAAAAATCTATACTGTTCTTTCCTTGACTTTTGCTTTATGTTCTTTCATTGTACCCCCTAATGTTGGTCAGTTCAGGGCAGAACACAGGAACTGCTCTGGATATGGACATTCAATCAGGATGGATTTAATTTTAATATAGGGATTCAGACATGTGGAAGGATTGGAAGAACAGATGCAAGGGGGCCTCTCATCTATTGATTTCAAGGACCACATCTGGAGCGCAAAGGTCAGGAAACTGCTCCAGCTCTGGATTCTGCAGCTGCTGCCATTGCCTGTTCCACCCTGGAATCCTGAGGCTGGCCACGAGACCTCAAGTCCCTCTGATTCTTTTAGTCAGCAGCAGGAGCAGCAGGACAGTGGCCTCTTTCTTACTCCCCAAACTTCTGCATCTCATTGGAATAACTTAACCTGCATCCAGAACCCTACATTTGTTTTCTGGTCAAGCCCCATTTATCTAGCAGAGTACGCAGAAAGGAATATGAATTAATGCTGAGAGCTTGTAGAACGTAAGAGCTTCTGTTAGTTCCCTTAAGACCTGCTGCAAAACACTGATTTGTGAATGGCCACAGTTTTCCCTCTCTCCCATCTCCTGAATAGAAAGGATCTTTTACTATCAGTGGCAGCAATGAGTCTGGGCTTTGGTTGAAAATATAACCGATACAATTGGGAATTAAAAGGAACCAAGACAGGCTAAATGTGTGTGAGATTTACATTGGGAAGGGTAGAGTTAATGGAAGGAAGGCATAGCTCAGAAAAATCCTGACTAATGGGGAAGCGAAGACCCAGTTGGGGCTGACCTCTGAGGAACTATTTGGGGAAGGCCGGAAGAGGGAGATTGGGAGGGGGCATAGATACAGATGCCGCTCTGTACTGAGGACCGCTCATTCCACACAGACGGACAAAGAGAGCTCGGACACTGTTGAGCATAATGTATAGTGAGGTTTTTGGCATTTTTCAAGAGACTGGATTAATATTTTAAATTGCCTTTCAATTTTTTAATGCATTTCAAGCATAATGTTTTTTCTGAATGTGACATATGCTGGGCCGGGTTGAGAAGGAACTCACCTTTATTCTAAATTCCTCTTTTTTTTTGTAACTACTATTAATAAGAGTGACTCAGCATTTATGTTGACTGAAATTAAATTTTCATGGCTGGGGGAGAAAGCATCCATATGTAAAACTGTCAGAACTTTGAGCAAGAGATGTTATGTAGGTAGTGTATCTCTCTTCTTTCACATGCCTCACCCTGCGACACGTCTGAACCTCTGAGTAGAGATGGCGAAGCCATGGGTAAGGAAGGACGGGGACATTTCACTTTCAATGGAATAACACACGTTATCCCAAACCTAACTAATGAGACCCTCGTTGTTTAAACCATTGTGTAAATTGTGTTTAAAGTCTGTTTTATTATATTCAAAATACACACCTCATTGTGAAAAAGATTTGACACTTCTAAGAAAAGGCTCATGACAAAGTGTCTCAGAATAAAATTACGTAAAATTGAAGGAGCTTGAGAGTAAGGTTAGTTATTTCTTAACACAGGGCTTAGTAAAATGTGGTCTCACCACACTGATAGCTTCAGAAGAGGAGCAGCTTGTATGTTTGTCAAGTGGAATAACTTTAAACTCTGGTTCTCTTTTTCAGAAAAATTAATTGGAAGGATGCTAATTTATTTGTTCTGGTTTCCCTTTTTGTTTTAGGTGTAGGTTCAGATTGTAGGAGCACTCGTTTCTAATCCCGAACAGAATCCACAAATACCTTAGAATTCAGGAAAGAGAAAAATTAAATTAGAATAGATTGGAAGGTGGGAGGCTTCCTTCCTTGAAAATTTCCAGGATGGCACTCAGAATTCATGCATTTCTTTTAACAAATAGGTTAACTGTTAGAATTAAAGACAGTTTTAGAATTTTTGGATTTGAGTGGACTTTAGAATTTATCTAGTCTTGCTCCCTCGTGTTTCTGAGGAGGAAGTTGAAAAGTGCAGAAGGGTGATGACATATTTCCCTAAGGTCATACAGGTTGAATTTTGCCTCTGGTCCATCAGATCTTCTACTGCACTAAAACATATGGACTGAGAGGCCATAATGGAATTTAGTGGTGTCTCCCTTATACAAAGGCCAGAACTGGTGATACAGTGAAGAGTAGTAGAACCTCTTAGAGCAGTATGATCTAGAAGCATTCATCTGAAGAAAAGTCCTATGTTGCTATCCAAGACTGACCAGCAGATTGACAATGAGTAGAACCAGAGTAAGGGTGTCACCTCAATATCATATTCCTCTCGAACTTACTGAGGTTAATAGCCCTGTGTTAATCTATCTTTTATGGAGATTAGTTTACAAATCAAGATTTAAAAATATAGTACTTAACTGTGCTCTTTGTAGTTTGAGTATCAGTTTATCATGTGTAAAATTGAAGATACCTGAATTTTAGGATTGTGTTGCCTACGGTGTTTTTGTTTTCCTATTAGACAAGAGTGACAGGCGCTCGTGTGTAAGAGGGCTTCTTGTCTGAAGATATCTCACCAACTAACTGCTCTATTACTAGTGCCTGAATGCTGCCAATAGAAAGCAATTCCTTTGATTTAAGCTTTTCTTCATTAGACGATTTTTATTTTAAAATTCGTATATCCCAGGGAGGGATAAAGAAAGGAAAAGTGGGTGTGAGGAAAAGGTTTTCACTTGCTTAACAATTTACCCTGCATTCTGATCAGGCATTGCAAGATTAAATTAGTTTATGTGTGTTCTTTTTATTATTATACTTCATAATGCATACATGGTTTACATGTATTTTTGCATATATCAAATATAAAGTTAAATATTTAAAATTAAGTTATTGGATGAAACAGAGACTTATGAATAAGGATCATTTGAAATTTTCACATGTGTATTTTAAGGGCTTTATTTAAAGCACTTAAATATCTTGGCCAAAATCATATCATGTTTTAAAAGCCAGCATCTGAACTTGAAGCATCTTTTAAAATTCTTTTTGATTTCAGTAACGATCCTTAATAGGGTCTAGTCTAGCTGGATACTGCTTTATATGACTGACTTAAATGGGTCACAGTGGTTCTGAGGACTTCTGAAATGCTCTATGCAGATTTCAGATTCGACATGGGATTGCTGTTAGCTCCATATCCAAACTTGAAGTTGTACAATTTTCAAAACATAAGAGATCTACTTCAGAAGATTAGAACTAATAATTTATTTTGAAAACATTTGCATGATATTCGGTACATATGTAGTCTTGGATTTTAATGTGGTAGGAAATGGGGAATGTAGGAGTGGGGCGCCTTTTTTGCGCTGAGTTGCTGAGGCTGTGGATACAAAATGCCAGGGAAGTCCAGCTCCCTCAGAAGGAATGCTATTTAGTTCTGATCGATTTTGAGCAAATAACCCAGGGTTTGAGGTTGCCTATTGTATTAGTGAGGGTTCTTCAGAGAAAGAGAACTAATAGGAGATGTGTGTGTGTGTAAATAGAGAGTTAGAGAGAGGGAGAAAGAGGGAGAGAGACAAAGAGAGCAAAAGGGAGATTTATTATGAGGAAATGGCTTGTTTGATTATGGAAGCTCTAAGATCCATGATCTTTCATCTGCAAGCTGGAAATCTATAAAAGCTGGTCACACAATTTAGTCTAATTCTGAAGGCCTGAGAACCAGAGGAGCTGATGGTGTAAATCCCAGGCAAAGGGCAGGAGAAGATAAAATAAGATGTATCAGTTTAAGCAGTAAATCAGGTAAAAAAAAGAAGGTTGAATTCATCCTTCCTCTTCCTTTTGTTCTATTTAGGCCCTCAGTGGATTGGATGATGACCACTGACATTGGGGAGGGCTGTCTCTTTTACTGAGCCTGTTAATTTGAATACTAATCTCATCTAGAATAGCTTCACAGATACACCCAGAAATAATGTTTAATCTGGATACCGCATGGCTGGTGTAGTGACACATAAAGTTAACCATCACACCTGTGTTATGACTATAGCCTTCCCTGGGACAATTGACCCTGGATTTTTCTGTACTTGTTTGCCTGTCAAGCAACTGAAGTGAACTTGGCATGACTGAAAGGCCTAAAATAAAACTGGCCACTAATATTACTCTTTTACATGGGTGAAGCAATTTACATCTTGCTAAAATGTGCCCTCATGGTCTATTGTTTGGATCCTTCATCAACCCTGGTAATTATGTGGCTCAGCGGTGCTTATTCTGTTTTTATGGAAGATTAAACTGAGGTTTGAATAGGGGAAGTGACTTGCTCAAGACCACTTGGCTGTTTAGTGGCAGAGCTGGTTCTAGATTGCAGATTAAGTCTCTGATTTAGATTAAGTGGTCTGATTCTTAATATTGTTTCCTCTCCACAATAATTACCATAAAACCATGCTGTTGCCGAGTTGACCACTTTGGCCACATGCACCAATAACTCTACCTGCTGCTTTTAACTTTTAAAGGGGGGCCGGGAAAGGAAGATATGCCCCTTGAACCTGAACAAGGAGATATCAGTAAGTCCTGATAATTTGTACTGGCTTCTCCCCGTGCCCCTCTGTTCTCAGCCCTGATATTTTGTTAGGTGGTATTACATAATTCTCTAGGGGCTAACTTATCTCTGGCTCCAGGGACAGTGGGTGCTGGGTGTGTCTGTGTGTCAGGAACCAGCTGAGCACTACCGCATGTTCCCTCCTGCAGCTCCGCCTTTATCCGCAGTTGTAGTCAGTGTTGCGGCACTTCCTAGATCCCTGATCAGACCCAAGCTTTAACTCCACAATCCGGTGTTCTTTGTGGCTGCTGCTAGGCTGGACTGGCAGCGACTTTGGTTTCCAAGTAGACCACAGCTGCACTGATTTATTGCCTCATATATTTCTCTGGGTCTGGTCACCAGCTTGTGGTCACTCGTGACAGCAGCCCAAAGAGCAGCTGCTCAGGTCAGATGTCAGTAAGGTCAATAAAAATAATGAGAAAGATGAAACATTTAAATGGGTCATTGAACTTCTCCAAATGAAACTGTTATGCAATCACAGATTCTTGTTCCACTGCTCTCTTTGGGCTGCTCTCTGGTAATGATAAATGTAAGCATGTGAAATTAAAACCGTAAGCTAAGCTTGGAAGAACTGAAGGCTCTAGCCTGTTCCCACTTGTCCCATTTTAAGGGTGAAGGCTACCCATCTCCTGAGCACCCACCTTGGGAGATTCGGTTTTTTTTTTAGTTATGGTTATTTCTGTTGTCCTTTCAAAGGAACAGACAAGGTTAGCAGTGTCAAGTGCTGACAGGGGCAGCAGGTAACATGTGTGTGGGGGGTCACCCGGGCAGGGGCCCTGACCCTGCAGAGCGCGACCGCACCCAGGGGCTGCTCTGTTCCAGCAGACTTCTGGCTCTTAACAAGTCAGGCCCCATGTTGCCATATCTTCTGATTTCAACTCAAATCAAAATCTGGGTTTTAAATGTTGTGGACTAATTCAAAATAAAATTAAAACAAAAACCAAAAAACAAAAACCACTTCAGTGCAGACTCACCAGAACACATCTGTCCGCCAAGGTCACGGGTGTGCTACCTGTGGATTTTGCTGTGCAGACTGTGTAACCTGAGAAATTTCCTTAATGTTTTTCTATTTTTTCTTACATGACTACCCAACAGTAATCAATTTAAAGTGCAACAGACAACTAATATACAAGAGCTCTGTATATTAGTTGGCCCTTTCCGCTGTGTGCTTTTGTCTTCCCTTCCTCTGTACTTGGCCTACTTTTACTTTTTAGCCTGTTCCTGTTTCACTCCTACTCCATCCAGATCCTTTTCTCTCTGTAGGGTCACTCCTGAAATTTCCCAGGCCTCTGTCCTGGCTGCCAGATGAACAGTGCTTCAAGGTGGCCAAAGCTCTTCATCCGAGTCAGCTCTTCTCCCACTCCTGTACTCAGAGCCTCTAACTTTCAAAACTCAACACACTACTCTCTGGTTGTCTCGCGTGCTCACATTTCTGCAGTTCTCCAGCACTTGAGTCCCTCTCCCCTTCTAATCTGTCGTTCCATTTCCTGACTGAAGCTCTTCTGGCTCATGGTCTTCACAGGTGATGAGATGCATTATTGTGACTGTACATCTAACATTAGATGTGTGTTTATATATTTATATTTTTCACATGTGGTTAAGATTTAACAGATTACAAGGTTTCAGCATCATCAGACAAGTATATCACAGTATCCCAACATGTGGATGTAAAAGTTATTAACGCCATATAAGTAATTTTATTGAATACTGAATAGGTACAAAGAAATACTATAATGTATGTGGATGACATTCGAAGTCAACCATGACACACGACTATGGGTGCTGCTCAGTTTAAGACATGGAGTGTTTATAGGGCATTCGAAGGCCCGTATGTGTCCTTCAGGAACCTATCTACCTTTCAGAAGAAACGAATACGCTTAATTTTATGTTTGTTATTGTTTTGATTTGTTTGAATATGTACAAGTTTATTGTTCACTGTTGCAGGTTTTGAGTTTTATGTGTAAAAATATACTGTATGTTGTCCTCGTAGTTTTGCTGAGATTTATAACTTTTTAAAAAAGATTTATCCATGTTGATGGGGCTATTGTAATGAATTATTTTCTATTGCAGCATAGTATTTCATTGATTAAAAATCTACAAATGTTATTTTTGAGTTACTATACAGGTCTCTTGCTAAGAGTGAGCTATATGTACCCACCCAGGATTGTAGGATACACATATATGCAACAATGCCAAATTGTTTCCCAAAGGAATCACCAGCAGACTATCAATTCCTATTGCTTTAAATTCTTGCGAACTTTTGGCATTTTTGGATTTTTTTATTGTTTGCGAATATGATGGGCCTGAAGTAGAATTTTTGTGTATGTGTTTCTAATTTGCATCTTACGAGGTTCAGGTTGGGCATCTTTTCAGATGCTTGCTTTCCCTCTTCTGTGAAGTGAGCGCTCCTGTCTTTTGTCCATGTTTCCCCCTTTGTTTTGTATTTTTCTAGTTCATTTGTAATTCTCCATATGTCTGAATATGAATTCTTGGACAGTTCTATAGGTAACAAATTTTCTTTCAATTTGCAGCTTGTCTTTTTATTTTCTTTATAGTATCTTTCTGCAAAGAGAAATTCTTGGTTTTAATTTAGTCAGATAGATTAATCTTTTCCTTTATGACCTGCTGTGATTGTTGTTGTTGTGTGTGCCTTTAAAAAAAAATCCTTCCACTTCCAAGATCATATTTTCCTCTTTGTAATACATTTTGATATCTGGTGGGGTGTCCATCTTATTCCTCTCTTCAGGAATGTGTATTACTTTTGATCTTTTGTTTTTTATATAAATTTTAGAAGCAGCGTATAAAGTTTTGCAAAAAGCCTGTGATTTGTATTGAAATTAATTTATCTCAGATCAACCTGAGAATAATTTACTTCTTTATAATTTTGTCTTCCTATCTGTGAACATATTATATTTTCTATTGATGTAGATCTTCTTTGATTTCATTCCGTGAAATTTTATTATTTTATGCATAGGGTGCTCACGTATTTTTTATTACATTTATTTCTAGGTACCTTGTATTTTTCTTGCTATTATAAATGGTGCCTTTAAAACAAATGCATTTGTTAAATGTTTGTTTTTTTTTGGTATCAAGTGAAACAATAGAATTATATGTATTGATTTCTGTTTAGCTACTTTGCTAAACTAATAATTCATCTGATTCTTGGGTTTTGTACATGGAAAATGAAATTATCTGTAAATAATGATAGATTGTTTCTTCATTTCCTGTCCTCATTGACTTATTTTCCTTACCCTAATGTGCTGACTTGGTCCTGTAGCACATTAGGGTAAGGAAAATAATCATGGTATTAATGGATATCCTTGTATTTTTCCTGTTTTTAATGAAACTGTTTTCAGTTTTGCCATTATGTAGATGCTTTCTGTGTGGTTTTTATAGATTTTTTTTATCATATTAAGGAAGATTTCCTCGGTTTGCTATGATTAAATTTTCTTGATGATGAGATGAACTGTATGGGAAGTTCTTTTCTTTATGACTGAGACGTGTGTGAGACATGGAGACTTGCTGTCACAGCTACCTTCGAGGAAGGACTTGCTTTCTAGCTAAGGGTGTGCTGGCTGCAGAGAGCCTCTGTCAGCTTTTTTACAGCCTCCTCGCCCAGGCTCACACCCTTCCCAGTGCAGCCTGCACTCATTGGCTGAGCACGGTGAGGGACAAAGGCCCAGTTCCCTCTGAGGTGGGATAACTCTGATGGGGCTCCCTGCTGGTCAGCCTAGGTTTAGTTGGGTCTACCTCACGGTTTGGTTTCTTCCTCTGCCCAACCCTACTTTTCTTCCCTTCCTGTCACAGGTGTCAATTTCTAATAAACAGTTGATGCTTCAGACTCAGTCTCAGTGTCTGCTTTTGGGGAACCCAGCTTGTGACATCATGGTATTTTCCCCTTTATTCTGCTCATGTAATGAATTACATTTTTCCCTGATATTAAACCAATCTTGCATATCTGCAACAAACTCAAATTTATCATTACCTAGTGTCTTCTTTATACATTGATGAATTTCATTTGTTGTTCATTACTTTATATTCTTATCGTCTATAATTATGTGTGAAATTGACCTGACATTCCTTGTATGTACTGAACTTTTCTGCTATGTCATTGAGGTTTTTGCTAGATTTACTACATGAACTGTGGCATTTTCCTCTTTATTCTGGCAGAGTTTAAATAAGTACGTAATTTTTAAAATAAGTTACTGGTAAACTTATCTGTGTGGTGTTTTCTTAGAAATTTTTTAAAAGATTATTTAGTGTCCTTTATGAAATCTCTCTAAAAACAGTGGGTCTCCATACAAGTGGATTTTCCCCAGTGTTTCCCCTTAAGCTAAACATAATTAGAGGACATATTTGAGGAAAATTTCCCAGTTGACCCATGAAGGCAGTGTGAACAGACAGCTCACCCAATGTGGTCTCCGTGGGCAGTTGTAGTCTGGGGATTGCAGGTGGGCATCCCTATTGCTTTCCTGTACTCTGTAGGGACTTTATGATGTCATATTACAGAAAAGCTACCCAGTTAAAGGCAGACACGTCTTCCAGCTTGAACTCACGGAGCATGTGCAATGCACTAACCCAGCATTAGCTTAGGCATCTGGGGATCTGGTGTCTAGTCTTGGCTTTGCTATATGGTAACTGTTAACCTCAGGCAAGTGGTGGAACCCATACTGGGCTTCCTCATCTGTGATATGAGATGTTGGATTCAACGTTATTGTAATGTACTGATTTGATTTATTTAATGGTTATGAGAAGTCAGATTTTCTATACAATGTTGAGTCAGTTTGCTGTTATGTATTTTTCTAGGAATTTGACAATTTTATTTAGGCTGACACATATGTGGCACAAACTTTTTTCATAGTATTCTTCTATAATTTCCTCAGGAGTTATTCTCCCTTTTTAGTTGAATGACTATTATTTCTACCTTTTCTCTCCTTTTCATGATAAACTTTGTAGTTGCTTATCAATTATGTCTTTCCTATGAACCAACTTTGGCTATGTGGATTTTATGTTTTCTATTTTGTTAATTTATTATCTGAAATATTTTTCCTTCTGTTTATTTATTATGAGTGTGGTTGAAATTCTTTTTACCAAATTGTTAAATTGGTTGCTTAGTTCACTAATTTTCAGCTTTTCTTCTTTTCTTATGTAAGTTCTTAAGGCTATACAATTTCTTTTAAGTATCATTTGGCTTCATCAAACATATTTTGATATACAGTAATTTAAATGTGATGATTTTTTTAAATTTACGGGTTTTTTAAAGTACGTTTTTAAATGTTTCAACTTTGGCAGTTTTTCTGTTTCTCACTCTGTTATGGACTCTAACTTGCAGGCACCGGAGTCAGAGAACGTGCTCTGCACGAAGGCTCTAGGGCGTAGCTGTCCTGGTTTTATTCCTACCAGCTTTTCTGTGGTTTCTGTTTGTCCGGCCTTTTCTGTATTTCTTTTTTTCTTCCTTTCTTGTCTTCTTTTGGATAGACTTTCTTTCATTTTTCCCCTTTATATTCTAGTTTGAAAATTATACATCCTGTTTTTTAGTAGGTAGATGAAATATGCATGCTTAACATTGTCTAAAATGAATATTTTTACTCTTCTCCAGAACAATACATGAACCTGAGGATAGTTTATCTGTGGATGTCTTCCATCTGACTTATACTCCATTGTTGGACTATATTTTAGTTTCTTTACTTTCAACTTAGACAATATTGCTGTTTTATGTAGTTTGTTTGGGTTTGTCCACACATATGCCATGTGCTTTTTGCACTACTCCATTTTACATTTCAGAGCTTCCTGCTAGTATTGTTTTTACCTTCTGCCTGAAGTACATTCTTTACAGTTGCCTTTAGAGAGGGTCTATATTGGTAACTCAGTTTTTGTTTGTCTGAAAATATATGTATTTCACCCTCATTTTTTTCAAAGGAGATTCACTAACTAGGTACACAATCTTAGTTTGAAGTTCTTGTTTCTTAGAATTTTAAAGATATTACTTTACTGTCCTCTGGCTTCCATTGTTGTATTAAGGGATCTCTTATCAATTTAATCCTAGGTCTTTTGTAGGTAATCTGTATTTTTTCTTTGACTTGTTTTAATATTTTCTTTTCCCTTATTATCCTCAAATTTCTCTATAATGTATCTAAATGTGGATTTTAAAAACTTACCTTCTTGGGCATTCATGGCACTTCTTTCCCCTGATTTGTCTTGATTTAGTTCTGGGAGACTCTCAGCGACTCTTATTTTACATATTTTATCTCCTTTATTCTATCTTTCTTTTCTGCTGGATTTCTTATTGAGTATGTTAATCTTTTCACTCTATTCTGCATGCTTTTTAAACTTTCATTATTTGTTGCAATCATTTTGACTATTTGTGCTGTATTTAAATATCTTCAAGTCTCCTAGTTTGTAAATTCTTTCTTCAGCTGTTTCTAATTACTATTGAGGTCCTGTATGAATTTCAAATTTCAAGTACTATATTTTTCATTTTTCTCACACTTTAATTTTTCAAAATTTCTTCATCTATTTTATAGTTACTTTCTTCTCATATTTAAATATTCTCTTTTATATCTTTAAACATATTAAATATAATTAATTATTTTATAATCTGAACTTTATAATTTCAATGTATAAAATCTTTATAGGTCTGATTTCTTGTGGTTCTTGCTTCTTTGTGTTTTATGATATTATTCTATGGGCTGTGAGCTTATATTCCTCAGAATGATATTTGATGGAATTTTTGTAGTGTGAGAAAAATGCACGTTCCTCCAAATAAGATTTATGTTTGTTTTTGAGGGATGTTTGGTGACACTACTGATGTAAGAAATTAAAGAATTAGGCTGATGTTTTTTGGATCACCAAGGTAGTGTTAAATCTCAGGCTGGAAGCATTTGCCAGGTTGAGAAATGTTAAGTTACGTTTCTGTCCTTCTGAAAATAATATTTACTTCTATTTCACTCTTATATAGGCCTTTGGAGCCAAAGTTCATGCAGCCATTTTGTTTTAGACAACTGTAGGCATTTTTCCTTTCCCCTTTTAAAGCTAAGGCTCAGGGTCCCTGGGTTAATGTCATGACCTCAGGATGAAAACCTTCCTCAGAGCTCTGCTTACCTCTTTGGCTTCTAGCTTTCACTTCTTTTTTCTTGCCCCTATAGGCTTGCCAGGTCAATGATGAATTTTAAAGTTAAAAAATATATATTTATATATTATATATAATATAATGATATATATAATATAATTATATATATAATTCAGTATTTTTAGTTATTGTCAGTGGGAAGACTGTTCACAGTATATGTTCCACCATATTGTTGGAAATGTATTCAAGTTGTTCCCATGTTTAAAGATGAAGACATTTAAGTTCAGAGGGGACAAATGTCTGCCTGAGGTCATGGGACTTGAAAGTGTCAATTGCTCTTATCATTTCCTGGCCCTCTGAAGACTTCAACCATTAGTTAAAAAGAGCACATATGATAAGCATACAATTAGATAGATAATTTTCTACAAGATTTTAAAGCACTTTTTTCCTATTTGGAAAGAAGCTCACAAATTGATTTTTCACTTAAAAAATTTATTGTTATTCTATTATAGTTGTCCCAATTTTTCAGGCATTAATATCTTTTGATTTAGAGATGACATAGCAGGGATTCATAACCACCTAAGGTTAATATATGAGATTTTCTTCCAAGTCCATTTTGGGAAGTTTGAAAATAGCTTTCAATTTTCAAAGAATTTAGACAAAAATCTTCACACTAATGCTGATTATTATGTGATTATGCATGATGATTGTTATGTAATTTTGATATCCCCCTTTAGAAAGCAAGAAGCAAAGTATGCAGGTGCATTTTGTAAACACAAACAACTTGGAAGTTTTCAAAGTTAAGTTTTGTGACTTTGAGAAGTACTTCGTATTGAAGGATATACCGGGTGACCTCTTTAGTAAATTTCTAGACTTAAGGCAAACTTTTCTTTTCTTAGATAATTCTATGAACACTGATCAGAGCATTATGAGGTGAGTAAAAAGGGACAGCCATTCCATGTCCCTGACATCTGGGTGCCAGTTGGTTGAGTTGCTACTTTTTGGTATAACCCTATAAAATGAAGGTGATTGTAAGGTATTTTGAGATGGGAACAGGTGAAGCTCAAATAATTTCAGGCTGAGAAGAGATGAGAAAATGGCACCTGTTCCAAGCAGCCCTGTTACTGTAGTGTTTGGACACACATGTCTCCTAATATGATTTCATTAGGCTCACCTTAAAGACTTTGGTTTTAGATCAACAATGTGCAGATTTGATTTATCATCTGTGTCCAAAAAAGAGATGACTGCATCCTAGCAGGAGAGCTTCAGCGTTTGCCAGGAGCACCAGCAGAAATGTTGTTTTATTAAGGTCTCTCATAGAACAAAACCTCTGACTAGAAATGTGCAATTTGTATTAGAGAATAAGGAATGGCTAATGTTACAAGAATACTTTTAAACAGTACTCTTCCTGTCTATTCGTTTTTGTGTGCTTATGTATTCACAAGTAAATTTTGCTCTCCATTGTGCGATCATAGCCAATCCAAGACTATGTGATTGTGGTAATTGTACTCAGAGTGATTGCATCAGAGGAATACTCAATGCCAATGCCCCCCAGCTGGTCCTGTAATCAGTGGCATTGCAGCGGAGAGAAAACAAATCCTACAGCCCGATTTGTCCTTGTCAGAAGAGCAACAATGCTTAGGACTAAAACTCAAAGTTATACATGCCTCTAAAAAGAGCAATTTGTCAAGCGTTTCATTGGCACAAATTGAAATGAAATGAGGTCCCGGGCTCTTGAGGTCACTTTGCAACAGGAAGAATTCATTATTGAACTATACACAGAGGAAAATGCCTCACAATTGTATTTGCTTGTAAAGGATGAGTGCGCATCCGTAAAGCCAAAGCAGCAGAGGTCACTTACTAGAAATAAACTACATGAAAGCAGAGACTGATGAAAACATCATTCCCCTGGCTGATGGCCTCTTGCTTCTTCCTCCTGGTCAGGGCAACTTTGGAGCATTTTGCTCAACACACTGAGGGAAATACTTGGGGAGGTCTTTATTATTTATACAAAATCATGTGTACAGGTCCTATAAATTTGTCTACTGGAAGCCTGGGGTAGTCTAATTATGTGTGCCCTCATTGGGGTTGGGGGAGTTTGCGCCCGTCCTTCTGAGTATTCCATTTTATTCTGAAGTGTGCACTTTCTCTTACCACATTTTATGGCATTCTTTTCAGTATGTGGAGAAGATGCAGCCTTAAATATTTAATAGCTCACTGGGAGGTTAGTGATGGGGATTGGTTTCAGTTTTAAAAAGTCTAGAGAAAGAAAGTGCATGTTGAACATATCAGTACTGAGGATCATATTTTTCAATGTGTTTCTAAATAATATGAAACAGAGGATTAATTGCTACATTTTCAACTGGACAGGGTTGGTGATGGCTGGTAAAATAACAAAAATCAAAGTCCTGTTAAATGAAAGAGAAAAATAGCATTTCTAAAGAGGATGGATTTAAATAGGGGTAGGGAAAGGAAGTAGATGCGGAGATCAACTCCTCTAACTTTTGGCCACACCTCTGCCCTCCCCAAAGTCAGATATCATGAGGGAAGGGCTACAGAGGTTCACATGTCCAGTTCAGTGGCCATTTTTTACTCCTACGTTTTCTTTCCCATCCAATCAAATTTCCTACTCATACATATTTTTAAAGTTTTTCCTAATATTCTGCTGTTTTATTCATTTTTCTCACCTTTTTATTACTACTATTGATAGGGATTGCACTGAATCTGTAGGTCACTTTGGGTAGTATGGCCATTTTAATAATATTAAGTCTTTCAATCCATGAACATGAGATATTTTCCCATTTATTTGTATCTTCTTTAATTTTTTTTAGCAGTGTCTTTTTATGGTTCTAAAGTGTTGTTACAAGTGGCTGCATGTTTGTGTTGTAGTTTTTCTTGAGGGGTAGGTAATGTTGGATATGATGATGCTGCCCTTCTTTAAGATACAGGGTCCATGAAGAGAAACAGTATGAAGGGCACGTGGAAGACCAGGAAGCCAGTGCTGGCCCTGTTGAATTTTAAATACTAGTGTAGCATCAACAAGTGTACTTCAATGTAGAGATTTAGAGCTAGGAATTGATGATGATGAACACCATAAAAATGGGTGAAGATGCTTAGGAATGTATATATAAAGAGGGACAAAAAATCAGTTCTCTTTTCATTCTTATTCTCCCCAATAATAAACCAAGTAAGACATTATCCCAACTCACTAACCCTACTTCTTTGAATGCAAGCAACAACAGCCAACAAGAAAGGGGGAAAGATTAAAAGGAGAATTCAGACAAATAGTACTAAGTGTTAAGGTAGCAAAAGCATACATACTTGCTTACTGGTTTCTTCTAGCTGCCTGAAGATCATATATAACAATGATTTTTTATCCAGTAACATCTCCCTCCAAGGGCTTGTAAGTCAAGTACATCTTTCTTCATTTACCCTGACAGAAATAACTTTGGTCTTGAAAGCTTGGGGAGGAAGACACTTAGCTTCACTTCTCCTTGTCTAATCATTTTTTCATTATTCTCTCTGGTTTCTAGTTCAATTGACAGGTGAAAATTTTTTATTAGGCCCTTTTTCTTGTCCAGTAGAACCCAATCTCCTTAAAACACCATATAAGGCTTTTAAAAGTTGTGTAGGTTCTCTCCAGTCGGGAATGATTTAACTGTGATATGGCATGGAAGGGGACAGACTGGGTAAACAACAGCTCTGTACTTCAGTCACTGAAGTGAGGTGACAGTAAAGAGAATGAGCCATTCCAGCTTCTCCTCCCAAAGGAATGGTGGGATTTTGTAACTTCTAGGTACTACTTCTTGGTCCAATTCAAAACCCTTTTCATCATTTCATTATAGTTTAGGTATGATTTTAATGTGAAGGGGACAGAAGAGATGTGACAATGATGATCATTTTCCTCATAGCACTTATATTAAGGGATTTTATATTTTATATTTTGTGTTTGTTATTAGGGTGTAACTTCCATGTGGGCACTCATTTTTGTTCACAAATGCAGTTTGTTTGCAAGTTCATTTGCAGTGCTGAGAACAGTGCCTAGCACACAGCAGTCACTCAACAGGGAGTTAGTGAAGTAATTTTTATGGTCAGACCATGCATTGGAAAATATGGTAACTGTTGCCATGTGACTTTATATTAAACACAGTCACACATTTTCATGATATATGTTATAGTTGCTCTGATGACTTTTCCTCATACCTTAGTTTACCATTGGACCTTGGGTCTGCCATTGGATACTGCTATCAGTTAGGAAAATGCAGTGATGTCAATTTAGACCTTATATTCATTGTTACTGGTCTGGTCTACAAAGAGACCTTGATAATTGACAGTTGTTTTCAAGTGCAGAAAGGACTCAGGGAGCTGGTGATTAGGGGTGACTTATAGCTGTCACTTTGATTTCGGTGGGATTGTACTTCAATGCTTTGCTGGGAGCTCTGGAGAGAGACAGTTTCCTTTGCAATCTCCCTTTAGAAAAACTTCACCAGCTTTGTGGGGAGGAAATGAAACCAACTGACTTACTTTTCATCTGGAATTAATGCAATCAGCAACATCTAAAGAAGTTAGATAAGACGTGTTTTCATTTCAATGAAATCAAGATTTTCAAAGCATTTTGAGCTGCTAATACCTTTCCATCCTTTCTGCTACTTTTTCCTCTTTTCTTCAATTCAGTGTCTGCATCAAAGCTACATCTCTGACTTGAGCAGACAATCAGAGGCGAGGAGAACATCCATTCATGATGATTGCACACCGTTACTTCACAGAGCAGCAGCAGCTCCAAGATGAGGTTGCAGCAGTGCCCGTCCTGATCACCAGCACACTGGGAAGTGAGTGAAAGGTGCCAGTTTGGGGTATCCCAGGGCTTCTTGGCAGCTGTGGAACTCGGTACACCCTTTGATGAGAGGTAAAACCCTTGAGAAAAGTCAGATGCCAGAAAATGGAGGGAGAATGATTTGTTTTCTCCATGGCCAGGACCAGTTGTCTTATTATCCTCTCATGGTTTTGGGAAAATACTTTGCATTAATGATAGAATGATGTTGCTGGGAGCAGAGGAGTGGGAAAATGCTCCACAGACCAGGTGCTCTGGCTGGTTGATTAGGTTACATTTAGAGGGCATGACATGTTTGTGCATGGAACACTGTTGCAGTAGAAGAGGTGGCTACAGATCCCACACCAGAAGCAGAAGGAAGACAAAGGCAAAACAAGGTATTATATTTGGGAAGTCACAGTTGCTTAGATAGCATCAGGCAGTTCAGCCTTCTATATTGTGGAAACTGGGCATACTACTTAAATTGAGTATACCAACAGTGAAAGAAAACACTAACTTGGAAAATGTTTTAGCCTGTGTATTATAGAAAATGATTTTTTAGAAAATTAGCTTTCTAGATTGGGTGGACAATCACCAAATTAAACAATGGTCCCAGTTGTCTGCCAGGAGAACCAAACAGGAAACCTGCTCTATGAACTTTAGTTTCTCTTCTTTTAATCTCCAGTTTGGGCTCAAGAAATTTTAACTTTTTGCTGCAGCACTGACTTGACATGCCACTGATAATACTCTGCAGGGAGGAGATGGATGGCGTTAGGAGAGATTCTATTAATATTAGATCTACACCCCAAAGACAGAGGGCTGCATGCCTTTCACATATTTGGTTAAAATTCTGTGTGGTAGTTTAGAGGCAAAATCCTTACTTGAGCTACCCACCTAATGAAAAGTCAGGCTTAGAGAATGGGGAGTGTACAGATTGTGGTAGGAGTCTGGGGTGATGAAGTAGTAAGGCTCTGAAGGAGCTTAGGCTCTGGTGCCATTTTGCTTGCGTTTGTATCCCTACCATGTGTCTTTGGACCCTTGGGCAAGCTCATTAGTGTTATAGGCTGGATTACCCAGGAATCTGACTCTGAGATGAGTCAAGCTGCAGGTCATTTATTCTGGACTGTTCTTCGTCCAGTACTGGAGGGAGGGGTGAGATGGAAGCAGGATGGGCAGAGGGACAAGTCAGGCAGCCGTGCAGTGGGGCACTGGAGCTAGAATGGCCCTGCAGAATGATCCTGAGCCAGATGAAGATGTGTCTGTTGATCCGTCATTGGAGGTGGGTTGCCCTGAAGAAGCAAGTGACTTCAGTGAAGGCAGCTCTGCTGCTGAGGCATCCTCGAGGGGCCAGGGGTGGAAGGCTCTCTGCCAGCTGCTGGGCAACTGGTCCATCAGTGAAGGGACACCTGGTGTGGCATTGATGTCCACAATGCTTAGCTTCTCTGGGCCTCTGTTTCCTAAGAATATTTTTTTGAGAATTAAATTTGATGTTACACATAAGGTACTTAGAACTCTTCCTGGCATGTAGTAAATGCTTAATTATTGCTATGTACCAGGCAGAGAATAAATAATATTCCCAGGGTCTCCTAGGTGGGAAGTGATAAAAATTGCCTTGGAACTGAGGCCTGACTCTCTTAGTATGATATCACATATCTAACATGCTAGAACCCATATAGTCTGAATAGGTTTACTGCAGTCACGTTCGCTCAGTAATGGTAGCTCACATTAGCACAATCTCCCTAGCCACTGCTGGCTGCAGAGATTCTCTCTCCTCTCCAGGGGGCAACAGAACTTCTCCTGGCCCTTTCCCTTCCCTCTGCAGAGCTCTCTCCTCCCACCTATAGCCCCCTTCCTTGGCTCCCCACTTGTCTCTGGTGATGGGCTAGGGCATGATTTGGGGCAGGAAAGCTGACCTAAGTAGTGAGGGTGGAAGGAAGGAGGAGAGGTAAACAACAACAACAACAACAACAGCAACAACAACAAACCTCTGTATTGCTCTCCCAGTCTCCAGACTCCCACTTTCCAGTCCCTGTTCCCATCCACCCATCCTCCACCCCCATGTCTCTGCCCAGGCTCCATTCATTATATTTCATGCTCCACCCTCTGTCTAGAAATGAAATGCTAGAATATTCATTGTGGGGTAAAATGTTAGTGCTTTCACATGAAACTTAGATGAATCTTAACTGTAGTTATTTTCGTATCCAGGTTGTAGACATTATCTATAGGAAAATCTTTTCCTAGGGTCTGAAACTGACATGTGAGTGAATAATTAGAACATGGTCTATTTGTAAGCTGGGGCTGCCTATATTTGCTTCTTTCCTGACTTGCATTTGTAAATAAATTATTGCATGCACAGTATTCTAGGGAACAACAATATAAAAGAATCTGTATTCTCAAGGAACTTTACCACATAGTTCAAGGTTGTATTATGTAATCAGGAGAGGGGCAGATATTTTTAGAGGATTCTGTTTATGTGATACTTAGTTTTTCTGGGTTCACAGGACAAAATTAAAACTGAAAATGCTTAATTGCTGATATTAAATGTAACATATACACATTATAGAGATAAGAGAGCAATACGATGCAAATAATTTGTAATGACTAAGTGTTCAACCCAATGACAAACTCTATTAGCAGTCCTTAGCCCTACCAAAGCTTTCTCATCGTGATTTGCAGGTTCTCTCTCACCCAAGAATCAAAGCAGATAAAGGGCCAACATTCTATGGCCTTTTTCCAACCTTTCAATTAATCCTTTCCAGAGGAGGAAGAGTGACTTATTTTTATTGGTGACTTGGAAGGAAATAATGGACATGGGCATTCCATTCTCTCTGTTCTCTTCAGGGCAGACCCACTTATGAAGTGCCTGAGCTTTCTTACCAGAGGGAATTCTGTCCTGGTGCACAGCTGGAACTGAGTGTGTAAGTCTGATTGGGGCATTCTGGGTTGTGAAGCCCATTGACCGACAAATATAAATCACATTCTCTAATATCAGCTTAATCAGTAAAATGTTGTTACTGTACTTGGATTCCATCTGTCTTGTTCTTATCTTATTCCCAATTTGAATCTGATTGGTTCAAAGCTGGTATTGGGGATTCATTTATCAATGTCTATTCAATCCTGAAGGTCAGGTGTTAACACCAGACCAGACCACTCCATGCTAGATAGATCAGCATTTATTCAACCAATTGTGTGTCTGTGCATTTCTTCCGAAGAGAAACTCTTGGGAGGCAGGAGTTAGGTAGGAACTTCTGACTTGGGTAGACCCACTTCAATTCAGCTGCCCATCATTATTAAGCTCCTAAAATGAGCTGTGGTGCACCAGGCCCTGGGGACACAGGTGTTAATAGGTTACACCCAAAGAGCTTTGGATCCTATAAAAGACAGAAGCATACAGGAGTAGAGGGAGGGTAAACTAGGGGTCAGGGTGGAAGAGTGGTTATTCTTTTTCTCTACTTATAACAATGTTATGGAATAAGGAGCCCTTGGGTTAGGCTGTAAGGTCAAGTATTACCCTGGTGACAGACAGGACTAGTGAAAAGTAGTCCGATGTTCTTCCCATGCCAAGTTTTGTATAATGGATACAGGAATTGTCTTAATTATATGGAGCAGTATAGGTGAGAGATAATATGTGCCTTGAAGCTTGACTGAATAGGTTCTTTGCTTTGCTTTCTAGTTGTGTAACCTTGGGTAAGTTGTTTAACTCCTCTTGTGTTTCAGATTGCCCACATGAGAAACAGGGATGATAACAGTACCTGCATCATGGTGTTATGGTGAAGACTAAGTGAGCCAATACAAGCAGGATGCTGAGCACAGTGCTTGGCACAGACGAGTTCTCAACAGAGGTTAGCTCCTGTTGTTATTAGCTGTTACCATGAATGTGCATGTGTGTTGAAAATTTGGCTGAACTTCTCCATTATATTGCTGCTTCAGCATCTATTTTGTGTCACCACACAGCCTGCAGGGACCTTAAACTGACACCAGCTCATCTGAGAACCCCATGCCCTAGACAGCAGCCTTGGATCACAGACCTTGGAATCACAGATACAATTAATAGCAGAAAGGGATTCCACATTTAGAGGGGAAAATCAACTACTGCCAAGGATTTGTTTGGCATCTACTTGGCATAGCAAGAAAGCGTGGTGCTCGTCTGTCACCAGTGGTAATAAATAAAGTCAGCATGTGGCAGCAAGAAGCAGAGTGGTTTGCGGTTTCACCGAATCCCACTGGTTTTAGATGGGTGGTGAAATATGAGACTAAACCTTCATGTTCTTTACTCTCTTGAGAACCACAGATATTGATTTCAAATGCTCAATTTGATTGTGTTTGAAAAGTTGGACAAAGTGCTTATCACTGAATGAATAAGGCATTTATTGAATGACTAGTAGGTACCTAGGTTCATATCAGGAATTTATTTATTACATAGTTTCACCTCATAAAAACTATTCTAGGTAGATGTTGTTAACTTGGTTTATATATAAGAAAATTAGAATCTTTTCAAATACAATAAAATGGAAGTTTCTGGAGTTCGAACTCAGGTCTTCAATAAAATACCTTAAAATTACATAGATTTAATGAGGCCTTGCCATTTATTATTAGCATATTGTCTACTACATTTTATGAATTTTAGAAATATAGAAAATCACCCAGAAGAAAATCAAAACCACCCATAATAATTACAACTTAGAAATAGCCACTATTTAAATTTTGGAGTATTTTCATCCAATTTTAATTCATATGAAATATCTTTTTCTGACAAAAGTGACTTCTGCTTTCTATATTTTAAAACTCCCCTTTAACATACAGATGGCCAATAGACATATGAAAAGATGCCAAAGCCATTAATCATCAGAGAGATGCAAATTAAAACCACAATGAAATAGCATCTCACACCTGTCAGGATGCCTGTCATCAATAAATCAACAAACAACAAGTGCTGGCAAGGATGTGAGGAAGAGGGGGGCCCTTTTGCACTGTTGGTAGGGATGCAGATTGGTGCAGCCAATCTGGGAAGAGCAGTAGGGAGATACCTCAAAAAATTAAAAATGGATCTGCCTTCTGACTCAGCAATACCACTTCTGGGTATATATCCAAATGAACCCAAAACACTAATTTGAAAGAACATAAACACCCCTATGTTCATTGCAACATTATTTACAATCATTAAGATATGGAAGCAGCCCATCAGTGTCCATGGAAGTGTCCGTCAGTAGATGAGTGGATAACACAACTATGGGACATTTACACAATGGAATACTACTCAGCTATAAAAAAAGAAGAAAATTTTATCCTTTGTGAAAATATGGATGCACCTAGAGAACATTATGTGAAATGAAATAAGTCAGTCAGAGAAATACAAATACCATATGATTTCACTCAAATGTGGAATCTAATGAACAAACTGAAGTAACAAGCAAAATGGGGACAGACTCAGATAGAGAGCAGGTGACAATTAATGGGAGAGTGGGAGGTTGGGGATAGGTAGGGCAGTGGAGGGATTGAACAGAAAGGAAAAAGGACTCATGGACATAGACAACAGTGTAGTGATTGCTGGGGGGATGGAGGTATAAGGGGACTAAAGGGTAAAATTTAATCTTTAAAGGGTAATGGACAATAAAGATTAAAAAGAAGAAAACTCTCCTTTAAGTAATATGTTATAAAGACTTTTTTAATTTTAAATATTTTTTTCAAAACCTTATTTTGAATTGCCACATTTCATTATGTGGATGGAGAAAGTCCTCACTGTTTGAATGCATGTTTCCCATTTCTCCCTATTTTAAACAATGATACCACAAACATCTTTGTGTATAATTTTTCTGCATACCTCTAATTATTCTCTTAGAATAGATTTCAGAAGAAAAATTACTATGTAAGAGGTTTTTCCAGTTATCTGCTATTGTATAACAAACCAACCCCAAATTTAGCTGTATTAAACAACCACTCTTTTATTTTGGTCATGGATGCTGTAGATTAGGAACTCAGCAAAGACACAGCAGGGATGGTTGTCCTCTACTCCATGATGTCCAGGGTCTCAGCTGGGAGACTCAAATGTCATTATAAAATACCTGAATACTAATGAGTTTTTTTATATGCATTTTTTAAATCACCTGTCAACATTTTATGTGAATTTTCTACTTTTTGCTTGTTTTTCTTTTGGAATAGTCACCTTTTTCTCATTAATTGGTAGGTATTGTTGACATATTAATACTAAATTTGTTCTGACTCTAAATTGAGTTCTTTCACCACTCCTTAGCAAATCCAATCAATAAACATTTTTAGTACTATGTGTGAGGCACTGTTCACTTGTAATACTGACTCTACTTCTTCCAAGCTATGTAACGTGAACAATTTAATTAAGCCTCCTGGACCTTTGTTTCCTCTCCTGTAATATTGGGGTAATACTATTCCTATCTTATTGGTTTTGAGGGTTCAGTAATATTCACATAAATGCTTAGAAGAAAGCTTATTACATACAAAGTATCCAATAAAGGTAAGTGGTTATTCTTAATGTTATGGTTACCATAACGGTTGAATATGAGACCTGGATACTTGTGAATAGCCTAGTGAGCGTCTTGTTCTTTCTGCTGCCCTATTTGTAATTGTATAATGTGGGTCTGCTGGCCATGTCAAAGCCATTTGGCTTCTGAATTCAAAAGTCATGGTGGTTAACTGCAAGAAAGATTTCATTATTTTTCTTATAATTTTAAACTTGGTTCTCAAGTTTCCCAAAAGAGGTTTGTCATTAACAATTCAGGATGGTCTTTGGAGCAGGGTTGTGGGGACATTTGTTTAATGGCTAAGACACTTGGACATAGTCACCATCCTTGATTGCCATGCCGATATAATTGGAAAGAAGGGGGGAAATTCATTTCTTTGTGAAACTCCTGAAACAGAAACCAAATTTGATGGCATTTTCTCTGACTCTTTCATTTGTCTTTTTATTCCATTAGACTGATTGAACATAAAATTGAGTATCATAGCAACGTAGGGCAGCACTGATGAAAGAAAAGTAAAATCTCTTTCTTTAGAAGGGTAAGTCCCAAAGGGCTCTCGTTGCTTTGACTCAGGAGAGACTATGGAGACAAAAGGCCAGGCCTGGATCTGAAGTGACCACAGGCAGGGCTCAGCATCCCAGGCTCTCATTACCTCTGAGGGTGTGCCTTCCTCCCAGCCCAGCACAGCCTCCCGTGCTCTTTCCTTCCAGAGCCTCACGGGGGTGTTGGAGAGCCGTGCATTGATGGATGGGGTTGAGGGGACAGTGTGAAGCCTGGCTGGCCCCATCCCTACTATCCCCCGTGGGGCACTGAACATTTGCTGTCTCCAAAAAGGGCTACTCTGGCTCCAGCCCAGCTGTTCCTGTGTGATAACCACTATGGCTAATACTCTAGCGATGAGCCACTTTGGGTCTCTGCCTCACTGCCTCTGATCACTATGAAATATGAGTTGGGGGAGGTTTCTGTAACAAATGCCTGCTTGACTGAGCCTCTATTCAGGCATCCGGTGTCAGCACTTGTCGCAGACAGCCACTCCAGCCAGACAGTGACAGATTCCACCTCCTGCTCAGACTGTCAGCGGAGCCTCCCCTTCGGTCTTGGGCTCGTCACAGGAGCCCCTGGCCCAATCCTGCCAGGGCTCTGGGCCGCACCTGTGCTTCCAAATGTCAATGAGCCCGAGAGCCAGCTGCTTTCCACCACCCTTCTTGTGGAGGTCAGCTGGCATGATGGGGGAGGGGAACTCCTGAATTGAGACAGACCTGCCTCTTTTGTCCTTTGTCCTTGCATCAGAAGACAGGCCTTTGAATACCAGGGGTCCCAGAACTCATCAAAGAGCATTTGAGTGGATCTTGGGAAACACACACATATACAAATATACACACAAACCCCAAAACCAAGAAACAAAATCAACTTGCCCAGGGAAAATTGGTCCAAGCAAGTTTACTTCTTTGAAACATCCTTTCCAGGTTTTTTTAAAAAACTTTATCTTGTTAGTCCTCATTGAATGTGAAGTGAAGGAGAACAAAGCTAGTAATGGGTAGTAAGAAAGAAAGGGCTCACATTAGTGGCCAGTTTTGAGACCCTGCCAGGGTTGGCCATATGGTGATCATAATGATGATTTATAAATTAGAAGTTGCAACCTGATGGCTTATGGACAGAATTTGGCACATAGGATCTTTATTTGGCCTAGAGTGTTTGTTTTTAGGAGAACTTGGTGTTAATATTTAGAATTCAAAATATTTCATGTACAAATGTGATTTCTGGCTTTGCTTCAAAAACTAAGCTCTGGCAAAACTGGGCTTACATTCTTGCATAGGGGCAGTTGGGGTTAACCAATTGGAATTTCCACTGTTCACTTTAGAGAGGGCACATTCTCTAATTTGCCACAGTCCTCTCCTCTCCCTGTTATCACACTCAACTTGCTCTCTTATTTCTATCACATGGGCGATCCCTGTAGATACTGGGGTTGCTGATCCCTGGTACAAACACTGAGATTCAATTATATACTCCATCTTGAGTGAAATTTGGTATGTTTTCCCCACTGGGATGATAGGAGATAGGGCACTGCTTAAACTTCCAGGATTTAAAAGCAATGAATAATAAGAATGGAGAAAAATGGTGGTATTATTGATATGTGAAGATTGATGTTAACTAGTGCTACGGCTTTGCTCTTGATCAGAGACAAATGTTCCAAAAATAATAAACTTTGTGCAAGTTTTGGTGTCTCTACTGAGAGAGGAAGAGAAATACATTAATTGAAAACTATTATATTATCTCATTTTTAATCCTTACAAAAATTCCTCCAAGTTAGTGATATGGTCTCCTCTCCATGAATGAAGAAATGTGACTCAGAATTAAAAATCTTACTCAATGTTTTAAAGCTAGAAGTCAAGGGAACTAGATCTTAGTCCTTACTCCTCCTCACCCAGTGAAGTCTTGTGGCATTGATTTAGGCTAAGATTCAAGTATTGTAGAAGAGGTAAAATGTACTAAATTTGTTAAATAGGCTGCATTTGGACTTCAGAAGCATGTGTTAATGAGTCTTTGATAATTTAAAACAGGAAAAAGCCTTATTCATGATGAGGATTTTTTCCTTAAAGTAGTTTTTAGCCCACATAATTTGTAGATCAAAATGGTGCTTTATTGATTTTGGCCATGAAAATTAGAGCAAACCTTAGAGAGCCCTTACTATGAGTTTATGTAGATTACCTTATTGAACTCTCTCAACAACTGGTACAAGGTAGGTAAAATTATTCTCCCGATTTAACCTGAGGCACAGAGAGATAAGCTGAAAGACTTGGATAAACTGCTTGATAAACCATTAGGTAGGTTGGAATCAGAATAGTCAACACAGCTTAGCCTTGAACCTTTCTGACCCTTGTTGAATATTCGCCACGAGAGCGGACACAATGTAATCGCTGTCTTTCCGCAGTCTGTGGATGGTGTGCCCATCATCTGTGTTCCATTCTCCAGGGGCAATAGTGGAAAAACCCCTGAGGGCTTGTTTGTCCAAATAGAATCCTTAAAAGTACTTTCATGAATGATGGTTTAGGAAGGTCATTAGTAGTTTTGATGGTGGTAGGTAGATAAACTGTTCTGAAGTGATGGTTATGAGATGGATCACTTATGGTTAAGTAGTGTATTGTGGGAATTGTCTGAATTTTCAAATATAATGAGGTTTACTGATTTATTGTAAGAAAAATTATTTTGGTTGATTATAACTCCACTGTGCTAAGTTTGCTTGAAGTCCGTATAGATTGGGTTAGTTTAAATGTTTCAAGTATTTGGATTGAATGCATTTGAGGTATAGGAAAGTGATTAAATCCTCCCTGTGCCTGGCTGTGAGGGTCTGTGTTGGGCCACATTGCCCAACCTGAAGTGGAGAAGTCACCTTGAATAGATTTGAAGGGCTAGGTCCTGCAGCCTTTGAAGAATTTCTTGTTGCCCTCTGCCCTAAAGTACTTGGAAGCTGGATTGTGTCTTTTGGGGCCCAGAGCCCAGTGACCCTCTGCTGTTACAAACATGTGAGCAATAGCTGTATCACCCTGCTTTCTCCCATTGCTCTTCCCCGCATTCTTGGGCTAAGTTGGGATCTGAGAGGTGTCCGTAAGGCTTGTGTGTGTGGAACTATACCAGTGGCTACTGTGCATTCCTTTGTAGTGACCAAAGTCTTCTTATTTTGGGAGTAACTAGGTAGAAAAAAACTTGAGCAACTTCTGGTTAAGGAATTACAAAACATCTCACTACAGATTTAAGTGGTAGCCATCTGACATACTCCCTTTCCCCTCTCTGCAGATGGAATGGACAAGAAGCAACAGAAAAGCTATGCTCACCCTATGTTTCATCGCTGCTGGGTAAGTGAAAGCTAGGTCTGAACTCAGTACTTTTTGTGCTATTACCTGCCATATCTCCTTGTGGGCTGCTTTTCCTCTGACAGTGTCTTACATCTCAATGTTCCCAGGTTTAATCTCAGGCCTTTTCTTATTGCTTCCTTTCCATACCCTCTAGGATGGTTTTGTTTAATAACAACCTATATCTTTAGCTACCACTTAACAGCTTTTGACTCCTAATGAAAACACCCTCAGACCATTTCTTCCCCCTGAGCTGAGACCTGTGTTACCTGCAGCCCATAGAACCCATCCCTATGGGTGTTCCAGTAGCTTCTCAGAAACAACAGCCTTTCAACTAACCTCATTACCTTCCTTACTATTCCCCCTGCTCCTCTTCCTGCATTTCTTACTTTTGTATGTAGTGCATCAAATTTCATCATTCATAAATTCTGATTCATTAAGTATAGGATGGGGTGAGGAATTAACATTGTTCACAAACAGCTCTAGTGATTCTGATGTTTGTGGTCCACATACCACACAAAGAAAAATAGTTTAGCGAATGTGCCTCTCTTCCCCTGGTCTCGTGAGCTAGAAATCTTGGAATAATCCTAGATTCATCCTTTCTATTTAATCCATGTCCAAAGGGCTACTCTGTCTTATTGATTCTAATTTCTTGGTGTGTTTCAAATCAGTGCCTTTCTCTCTATTTCCACTGCTGCTTCCTTAATTTTGTCCTAGACCATCCCAACCATCTACTTTTTTCTTTTTGGTTTACTCTTGTCTCCTCAATCCAACCTCTACCATGCCATAGAGTGATCTTTCCAACATGCAAATATTATATTGCTATTTTCCTTCTCCAAAATTTCAGTGGCTCTCCATTGTCAAGGATAAAGGCTAACCTCAGCGTGGCTTAGTAATTCTTTCATGATCAGGCCCCAGCATGTGCATCAGCTTTACCTTGTTGTCAATCCCTATTTCAACAAGTATTCCAAATACACAAAGCCCTTGGTGAGCCTGAACACTTTTTAGTCTCTGTATCCTCCATGCTATTGTGCAGGGTACTATTTTTGCTTCAAATAGCCTTCCTTTTGTTTGGCTGGCTAAGTTTTACTCTGACATCCAGTGAATCAAGTCAAACATTTCCAGTTTGGAGAGGACATTTGCTGACTGACTTAAGGATTCCTTCTGTTAAATTTCTCTGGAACTCTGTCTATAGACATTAGATCACTTATTATAGATCTTTAGTTTCTGTGGTCCAGTGCCTACCACAGTGCCTGGCATTTAGTAGGCATGCAAAAGATTCTTGAGAATGAATGAATGGCCATAGGGTTTTACACAACTTGGTAAGACATCAGTCATGTTAAGATTCAGAATGAAGAGGAATGTTCTTTTCTCATGGCCCTTGCAACATAGGTGATTCTTTTGCCTTAGCAATGAAAGGTCTCTATCAGTTTTACTTTGTCCTTTCCAGCATGGAGACATATACATGAGCTTAGTACCTACTTACCATTCTCAAAGTTCTTTTCACCAAGTCCAAGTTCTTAGAGTATACAAAGGAAGCTAGTTTTCTACTGCTAAAATAAAAAGTGAAGTAGAGCCTCCCAGATGATTTTAAGATGTGGATTTCAAGCCTAATTTGTAACAAGTCAGATGAAAATTCCAGGGAGGCTGCTTTGAGTTCAATATAAGCAGTTGGATTTTCCAGAGCAAGGGTGTAGCCTCCAAGCAGTGAAATAACTTCTTATAACCAAAACTCACACAGAAGCCATACTATCATAAAAGTGAGTCCTCCTTGGGTGGGAGTCTGGGGGTGAACCGCAACTTGCTCATCCAAACCCTGTTTTTATCCAAATAGGGTGAGGATCTCTTTGACTATCCTGTTTCTTATTAAGTATAGTCATTCAGTCAGCATTGAGTAGCATTTATTGAACAACTATAAAGATTCTGGAAATGTATCACAGGCTCAGTGTACAAAGATAACAGCACACTGTCCCTGTCACAGAAGAGACCAACATGTAAACAAACAGTCTAGCCTTTAGAATCTTGCGGGCCATTTCTCAAAATCTGCCTCTGCATCAACTGAAGAAGAACAGAATTGAGAGTCAGGATGAGAGAAATTTCTGTTTTCTGTTGTGAGAGGAAAACTCCCTTAAGAAAAGGTGACATCTACAATGTTTTAAGTGATGTTGTATCAGTGCTCTGGGGACATCTCATTTTGTCTTTGTTTTTGTTTTTTGAATGAACATTTTGGAGGGCAGGATTGTTTGCCTGTACAGTAAAGTTGACCCAAGCGAAAGTCATATTCACAGAATAAGAAAACCAGTGTGGCTTCTGTGCAGTCAAAGCCTGTGGATGGAGGGAAACAGGGAAGGAGAGGCCTCAGTGCAGAACTAGAGCAGGAGAGGTTAGGGAGTGGGCTCAGTGTTTGTTTGTTTGTTTGTTTGTGAGGGTAGTCCCAGAACTCTGTAATCAATTCAGTAACTTCGCTTGAGAATTTTATCATTTGTAATTGAATCATATTTTAGATTTTAAAAGTATTCCTCTAGTTAAAAAAAAAATTTTAAAGAAGCTAGTTTAGGTTACTCAATGAAAGAATGTGGAATGGTTGATATAAACAAGAAGAAAGTGGAAAAATTGGTTATATTTCTTAGCTTCAAATCAAACATATTCATTTGTGATTCTTTCCCAGAGAGCTATTGTTTTCTGCATAAAACACATTTATGTCACTGATGAGTTGGCTGTAGGTTCTTTCTCTAAATAGAGTGTTCCTTTAATATGATATTACTCTTTCAAACATCTGGTGTTTTCAGGATATTTCTGGAGGCAGAGTTGCTCTGTCTCTTCCTACGCCGAAGAGCAGGACACATCTAATCGTTTCCAGCATCATTCTCTCCTGGGGGAGCTGTCTTCTGAGCCGCCATGGGTGATTAGTTGATGGAAGGCAAAGAACTTTTTCTTGTCTGGAACTGGGCCCAGAGAAACAGACTGCACTGCTGCCCCTCACCAAGGACCAGGGGAGCCTCTGCCAGGCAGTGGAAGTCAGTTTCTTTTAGATCTCAGGAAAAGCCGCAAAGACAAATTATTTTGAATGGAGGAACTTACATTTTCTTTCTTTCTTTTGTAATACTCACTCAAGGATATATTTATTTATTGAAGAGAGAGGAAGGGAGAGAGAGAGGGAAAAAAAGAAAGAGACATTGATGTGAGAGAGAAACATCATCAGTTGCCTCCATACATGCCACAACAGGGCATTGAAGCCACAACCCAGGCATATGCCCTGACCAGGGATTGAACCTGCAAACTTTTGATATATGGGACTATAATACAACCAACTGAGCCACACTGTCCAGGGTGGGAAAGTACATTTCTAAAAACTGATGATAAATTTTAAGTCTCATTCTTGTCAATACCAGAGGCCAGAGGCTGGGCTAGTAGGTTACTAGGTAACTTGTTTAAGGGTAATTACTCAGAATGCCCTACTGAACCCAAAGGGCAAGATAACATCATTCATTCTTGGAGGACCCTTCAACTAGCTGGTGCTGAACCATTGGGAAGGTCTGGTGCTTCCCCCTCTGCCCTGAGCCAGCAGCACTAACTTCCTGTGCTCACATGTCACTGGAGCATGAGAATGAGCTGGGAGTTAAGTTCAGCTGAAATATTTGTAAAATCCAACCTTCTCAGTTTCACCAAATGCAACAATCTGGATTATAATATAACCGTTAAAGTAAATTTCCACAGGAAGCAAATGTGTTATTATGAACCTATATCAGCTATTGTCCTACTGATAATAGTATTATCATATATCAACTTGTTATAAATTACTCAATAAATTAGCAATAAAACTTAGAGGGAAGAGTCCAGGGTTTCTCTCATTGCCCTTTATTATGCTAGACCATAATAGATGTTCTGAGGGTACTATTATGATGACATAATAGTCTACTTGTCCATGCCCACCCTTTCAATACAGAGTAGGAAGAACTTGGAAGAACTTGAAAGAAGAGCATGAAATCCAGAGTGGGTCTCTACATAATATGATATTCCTACCAGAATAGGTTAAGATAGGGTTTCCTTTGGAGAGAACACTCCGTTGTGCTACTGAATTTTAGTCTTATTTGAGGCTAGAGTCTTAAGGATCTTACCCCCCCCCAAAAAAAATTAGATACTTCATCGTGCACTTTTTTTAGTTGTTGTTGTTGTGTGTATGTGTGTGTGTGTGTGTTTATGAGCTTTTGTTGGGGAATTTAGGGATCTGGATTTTACTCAGGCCAGGATTCTAGCTGTCAACCAAGCAATCATTTAACTTCTGTGGGTTCCATTCCCTTATCTTTAAAGGAAAGAGGGTTGAATTGGATGCTTTATTAGATGTCTTCTTGATCCAAAGTTTAGCTTAGTTATAGGAAAGTCCTTTATTCCCTTTTGATGTTGATTCACTTTTCTATCATTTTCTCATTCAGTAGATATTTTTAGGTTGTGTCCCTATGTTCCAAGCATTATGTTGGGTTAAGGAATATGCTTGTAATGGTAAATAGCAGAATCTTGCTTCTCAAGAGCTCAGCACATAGTGTGTATGAGGGGGGTGGGTGTATGTGGGAATTGATACAGATAGATCAGTAGTAAGTATCCGATGTAATATATGATAAACTGTGAGAAGTAGAGGGTGTTTCAGAAACACAAAGGAGGGATACCTTACTTAGTCTTTGGAAGTGGGAGCAGAAAAAGACAGCTTCCAGGAGGAAATTACATTTAAATTCAACCTTGAAAGTTTTGTTGAACTATCAAGTTCAAGCCTTGAGGATGAGGGGTTAGAGCTGCAGAGTAGATCATGTTCAGAAGTGTTTGCATCGTAAGGATTGAGAGAGAGAGAGAGAGAGAGAAGATACACACACATACTGAATGAATGATATTCTTATGGGACTGGAGAAATTCAGCATGCAAGTCACAGCATAGGGAAGAAGGAAAAAATGGCAAGAGACAGTGGGAAAATGAGGTGAGGACAGGTCATGAAATGCATTGTATTTTGAACCAGGGAGTTTGATATCCTTTTGAAGACTGGCAGAAAAATGGGAACTTTTAAAGCAGGGGAGTGAAGCTACCAGCACTTTGCTTTAGAAGGATCTTTGGCTACTGTGTGTAGTAGGTGTGGTGAGGATTGGGGGGGCGGTGGCTTGGCTGGGGAACATTGGACTGGAGGGGGAAACCAGTGAAGATGCTTTCATTTCTTGACAAGGCCACCAGCTGCATAATTGGAGTTTTCCAGGCTGGTGGATTCAGTTCCTGAGGCTGTTAGGCTGGGATTGAGTGATGAGAGGGCACCAGATGCTGCTCTCTAAACCTGGGCTCTCTCTGTGAGCACCTCAGCAGTCTGGAGAGGAGCTGCTCACTGCCTCTGCTCACCTGGGTGCTAACTGAGGCGTGTCTCCTGTCCAGATTGGAACCAGCATTTGCAGCCTCACCAGGGGTAGAGAAAGAAGAGCCAACTCCATTGCAGGCTGATAGGAAGGAGCTGAGGCTCCACGGGACACCATCAGTCAGGATTTGCTCATTGCCTGGCTGAGTTGTCCAGATGGGCCCATATGCTTCATGGTTCCTGTTTATGCCCTTGAATGACCTTGTCATTCTGAGCTTTTACTTTGTAGACTGATATGATATTTGGACTTTCCAAAGAATGTGCAAACTTCTTTGTTGGGAGCAGATATCTTGGTCAAACTTGCAAAGGGCTGCAGAGTCCTGGATGAGGGGCCTACCAGATACCCAGACAGATGGAGGGTTACGAAGGGAAACAGCCTTTGCTATATGTCTCAGGCTTTCCTGAGCCCAGGTAGACAGAGTGCACGTGTGAGGACACAAGTATTTGGTAGCTGTACCACATCCTAGTCACACTTGGAGAACAGACAATTTAGTAAAATGGGCTGGGATTGGGGGATGAGGATTGCCAATCTCTCTAGCCAGAGGAATCAGTGCATGTGCCTCTTCTTTGCTGTGCTTTATACTCCTGGGCCTGAGACATAACTACTGTGTGTCAGTCCTTGGTGAGCCTGTTCAAGGCCCACTGGAGGCCTGTGCTGTTTGAAGGGGATCTGTAAATGTGTCATCTTGGATTGCATTTTGTCCATCACCACTACTTGTAACTGTATGTTTAACGCCCTCAGTGGATTCTAATTCCTTGAGAAAAGCAAATGCACTAATTCATCCTGGTTTCCCCAGAAGCATGAAGCAGGGTATCTTGTACCCAGTATATGCCCAATAAATGCTTCTTGGAATAAAAGGGACTATGTGCTATGTGCTTAGATTTGCTCACTCACTTTTTAAGTGTTTCATATGCAAGGGGGGTCCTGCAGTTTCAGGGTATGCTGCCATCAGTCAAACGCTTCAAACAACTGGATTCTAAGCTTTGGTGGTTTTCTGAGGTAGAAGAAATCCAAGACACAGGATAATTTCTGGGGGTCTCATAGCTCACAGCTATGGGCAGGCTCACTGAAAGCACAGTTTCATATATCCACAAGGGCCTTGGAGACCACTCGATGATCATTACTCATTGTATCATGGCATGTTTCCCACATGCCCGTCCTCAGGGTCAGGCCCTGTGCTCAGTGCTCTGCATGCAGCATCTCTGTTGATCCTCATCACAACCTGTGAAAGTAGTCTTGCTATTTATAAAATGTGGATACGAAGGCTGTGGAGATTATGTCTTTTATTCAAGCTCAAGTCATGTTCGAGCTGGGACACAGACCTAGGTCTGCCTGACTCCAAAGCTCTTCTCCATTCATTGCATAGCTTCACTGGTTGTGTTCATGGGACTGGGTCCTGTGCAGGTGGACCAGCATCCCCAGAAGCTTTGCTGACACTGGAAGACCGAGCACAGGCCTGCGTGTGCAGGACTTTGCTTCCTGGAAGATGCCACAGCAGGTGGAGGACTACCACCCATTTCAAACTCCCTTCTCCTAGCCCAGGGATAATGACAGATGGTTGCCATAACTTCTGGGTATGTCCAGATGTAATCTACAACAGAAGGAAGAGAGATGTGATTCCAGCAGAGGGTCCATTTATGGGCAGGACAATACAATAGTGTGTGCCTGTGTTGGGCGTGGGAATTGCTGATTGCAGACCTCTAGGCCTTCTGACTGGACAGCTGTAAAAACATAGACAGCAATCTTAGAACTCAGTGAGTTTGTTTGGACCCTGCGTGAGGCAACCTGAGCAGGTGGTACCTAGTCTCTACCAAATAGTCACAACTGAGCTACTGACACAAGGAGTAGCCTACTTGAGGGTCAGCAAAGTAGTCTGTGGAGCAGAGAGGCCGCTTCTGTACATGGTTTCCCCAGACTGAAGGCTTGGAGTCAGGAGCTAAGTCAGGAAGTCTGGAAATATCAGGGGCTAAAGCAGTCAAAGAGCCACTAATTACTTGTGTTGTTAAAATACTCTGTGTTTCAGCTTCTGAATCTTTACAGCACATAGAATCATTCCTTTTTTGGGGTCTTAGGTGCATGGAAAAGACAATACTCTCAAGTGTGCTCGAAGTTCGGCAGAGTTGTGTGAACCCAAGTTGTTATTACTATGATGTGGCAATTTTTTCACTGCCAACAACCCTGATATTTTTTTGTGAGCACAGTCAAGAAGTTGAGACAATTTTTCAAAGATCCTGAAGTTTTTGTTGGAAAAGTAAAAGATGCTCTTCATTGTTGCATTCATGATTCTGTGAAAGTTTCCTTTCTCTTCCACAAAGTCCCCCACTGGACTGTTTTGGAAGATAAAGGTAGAATTATAGGACTTAGCATGTAGTTTTATGTCCCATTATTTTTTCTTGGTGGGAGAGAGAGGGTTTTTTGTTTGAAAAGGATCTGGAAATCAAAGTTTCAGTCTAATTAAAGGCATTTTCCTAGTGATGCTAGACAGTGTCTTAGAAATCTTTGTCAGTGGCAGAATAAATGCTTGGAATTGGGGTAGGCAGAATCTACTAATAGTACTGATTGTCTGTTCTACCTGCATGGTGAGCATACAGTATTTCCCTTCGTTCTAGCAGGCTTAATTCTCTCAGCGATGCTCTAAGTGGTCACTCTTTGGTATGGCTCTTGCACACTCAAGGCCACAACGACAGGAAGAAAACAAAAAAGACATATTGTGGTCATATAGCAGAACAAATGATTATAGCCCTACCTGGCCTCACTACTGTTCCCCCTAACAAAACAAGTGCTGTGAGAATTGATCTGTTTACAGAGACAACTTTAGAACATAATGACCCATTCCTGGCTCACCACATACCCTAGACTCATTAAATCCATTTCAGTCTTCTTTCTCCTTTGTTGAAAAAGCTCTCAATAATAGCACTACTGACTGAAACAACTCAAATAATAACTTGACTTTTGAGGATCTGTATTATTTGGTTGATTGGTTGGTATCTGCACAAGTCATTTAACTGAGTTAAGTTAAAGAAAATTGCATGAGTAACTTTATCAAGTGAATAAATGTGAAGCAAACTTTTTGATGGAATCAAGGCTGCGTTTTTTTCAAATGGTGTGTTTTATCATAAAATCCCTTTCAGACCAAATAAAACCCATGATTCTGAATCTCAGTAGTTATGGCAATGAAAGCTTATCTGAACTCTCAGGGGCAAATATCCATCTGTGACCTGGGTCTTTAATTTTCAACTTGTCCTGCTTTTCTGTAGAATCCAGTGATTAGCAGACCTGAGACACAGGCTTTAGGAGAAGAAAAGCTGTTCTTCTGAGATGTGAAATATCTTGAAATAAATTTTTGCTCAAAGACCACTATGGGGTGCTTCTTAGCCATTGTCTTGAAATCATTAAAATAATCCTTAGCTAAAGATATATAAGAATTGTATGAATGTGAACTTCTGGCTTTATATTTTTTCAAGTTCAATGATAACCTGGGGGCAAGAATTCATCTGTGACATCATTGAAATTAAACATTTTTGTTCTTCAAGGGAAACCACCCAAAAAGGGAAAGGACCACCCACAGAATGGGAGAAAAGTTTTGCAAATCATTCATCTGATAAGGGTTCATATCTAGACTATATAAAGAATTTATTATAACTCAATAATAAAAAGACAACCCAATTAAAAAATAGACCAGAGATCTGAATGGACATTTCTCTGAAGAAGATAAAGAAATGGCCAAATAAGCAAATGAAAAGCTGTTCAACATTATTGGTCATCAAGGAAGTGTAAATCAAAACCACATGATATACTCACTAGGATGATTATAGTCAAAAAGACAGAAAATAACAAGTGCTGGTGAGGAGATGGGGAAATCATAATCCTCAAACACTGCTGGTGGAAATGTTAAATGCAGCTGCTTTGGAAAACAGTCTGGCAGGTCTTCAAATGGTTAAACGGATATTTTTTAAAAAAATCAATGGGAAACATTGAAGGGAGAAAACTACAAAGATTATATGTGAAACCCACAAAGTTCAAACTTCTGATTCAGCCAAGTACAGCTAAATCCCAGAACTTGGTGAGATGGCACAGAGGGATTTTCTTTCAGTGCTTTTTACTTTTATAACCAAGAAACAAATTTTGTAGGGAATGTGATAGTAAGTAATCCCATTAATGGCTAAAGCAGGTAGTGCACAGACTTGGAACTGAGGAGAGAAAGAAAAACAGACAGAGAGGAAAAGACCCATTTGTCCAGTGCTTGGAGGCTTTGAATCTGATGTTTTTGTTCTGCCTGATTCTCCTTCCCGTGCTGGTGGTGACTTTCCGAGGGCTTGTTTGTCTGTCGTTGGGAGATAAAGAATCAAAGCTCTGCTCATGGCCACTCTCCTTAAAACCACACCTGTCTGAAGGTTTTTGTGTGTCAGCTGCCTCTATAGCGTGTTTGGGGCAGAAATTGTTAAAAGAAGATATAACGGGAAGCGTATAGGCGAGGCAACATTGGCAATTTTCCAGCCATCCTGCGGAGACTGCACAAAAGAGATGTTTGAAGCAGGGCTTCATTCTGAAAGAAAGCCTTTAAGAAACACGCCATAAAATTGTTTATAAAGTCTGGGTTTGGCACACAAAAGTTAAATGACCAGTGGGGAGACGAGAAAGTTAAATGTAGCTGAAGTCCAAACTTCGGGGCAGTTACCTATTTTCTGTTCTTCCCTATTGTTTTCCTCATTGGATCAGCTATTCCGTTTCCATTCCCACTTCACTGGTTGATGAGAGAGAAGAAGGAACATTAGAAGAAAATGGCATAAAGTCCCTATGAATTGGGTTTAAATAGCCCCCAGGTGGCTGGCAAAGAAAAAACCTAATAACACCATCCGTCAGAAACCTGCTCTAGTTTAGAAATATTTTTATGCTATGGCTTAAGGAAAAGATTCAGGGTTATTGGAATTTTTGCCCCCCCCCCCACCATTCCTCTTTATTTCATACAAGTGTATGTTTGAAGAGGTAATTAAAAAATACAGAATAAAATAAAAAGTACTGGGGGAGGCTGAAACAGAAGTCCTTCAGGGCCAGGGCTAAAAGCTTCTTGGCATATGCTTTCCTCATATGGCTTATCTATGCTGTGTGCTTGTTGGCATATTGTTCTATTAATTGGTGCTGGCTTTTCTGCATGCTAATCAGTGAATACATGCAGATATTGATGTTAATTAGTGTTTTGTTAAAAAAAAATACCCTTCTCGTGTGAAGCACTCTTTGGAATCTGCATTTATAGCTAAACTGGCCTCCACTTGGACTGACTTTATGGCATTAACAGGCAATTTAGTTTAGTATAACCTTTTTTTTTTACTATAGATGTTTCTACAAAAGCATTAAAAGAGAATATAGAGAAGCCAAGTTGCCTATAAGTATTTTCTGTGCATGTCGGAATAGTCGTCCATAGGTTGTGTTTTTCACCACTGGGAACAGATAGCAAGGCTGATTTCACTGTATGGTAGTCAAGCAAGAACTCAGAGAAACAAGTGGACCCCTGCGCTCCAAGATCATATTGTCGTATCTACCTGAGGCCTCTGGTGTACCTCACACCTGCTGATGGGGGATTGTTTCTGGGGTAGGATCTGGAGAACTTGGAATCCAGGCATTGGCACTTTGATCTTGGACAAGCCCCTTAGTCTCTTTCAACCCAGGTTTCCCTTTTTGAAGTAAGATTGGACCTGATGAACTGTCGTGTCTCTCTGGCTCTCAGATTCTACTACTCTGTAATTTATATGCTGCTGCCTCATGACTGCCATTTCTTAGAACAGGTTAGGTCGAACTGCATAAATTAAAATGTAGAATAGGTAAAACATATTGAACAAGGGCATTGTATTTATCTTTATTTTCCTTAATAAAAAAAGAAAATATGTTTATACGAACACACTCATACACGAGACATTAAAAAAGTCTTTTTTCTTAGTAATTGAAGTGAACTTTGCAGGTAAATTTTCATTCCATGAGCCTAATTTTTATGATCCTGTTATAAATTTTACCAGCCTAAACAACCAGTAGCCCACCAAGCCAACTACTATTAATCCCTTTCTCAATTAACAAGCAATTATTGTTCATCCAATATATGTTCACACTGTGCTAGGAACTCTAGGGAAATTGATGAAATTTAAAACAGTCCAATTAAGAACAAACCTGTGCTATATTCTTTGGTATTAATTGTGTGGATAATAGGAATTTAAGAAGGAGTTAAAAAATAGAAAGTGGCTCTAGTTAGGGAAAGCTTCATTGGATTTGTGACACATGAGTTCGACTAGGAAGGTCAGGCAAGGTATGGGCAACACAGTGGGATGATGGAGGAGATTAACATAAACAAATGCATAGAGATGGTACCAATCCGGCCATGAGCAGGGAAAGTGAGTGGAAGGGGTTTACTGACACAAACAAACAGCATGGCTATAGGACACCACCATGAAGGTGTTTTACTTGAGGCAGTGACCAACATGCATGGATGTTCTGAAGAAATCACTAGGGAATATGCACAGGATGAATCTTCATGTTCTAAGGTCACCTCCTCCATGGAGCATTCCGTGTGTTCCCGGGTAGAATTAGTGTCCACTGCATTCTCTTTTCCATTTATTTTGTGTTGGGTTACAATTAAGATGGTGTTTGCTGAGGAAACAAACTGAGACCTGGCTAGGCCCACCCTGCTTCCCTATGAGGTCTTCAAGGGAAGAAAGCACAGCGTGGTCTTATAAAAACATAAAGCATTTAACATCACTCCAGTGCTTAAAATCTTCTAATGGATTGTCAGGTTCACTCTGATATGTAAAAAGTGTGAAAGTCATCACTTTCATCCTTACGACAAGAAAAGGCTGGATACACTGAATATCAATGATTCATTTAGACCCATCAGGAAACTGAGGTTTCAGGACAAACCACCACCATGAAGAGAACCACCACAGGTGCATCCAGAGAGCCACAGCCGAGATCTGTTTGCCTGGAGCAAAAGCTGCTGGAGCCATAGACCACAAAGAGCACTTAAGTGATAATTCTGATGAATTGTTAAAAGCTGAGTGTAGACTAATGTGAGAGTGAGAAATAACTGGGGATCCACACTTAGTGGGTTTTACCTCCAGGAACCCCACTATGTTCTCATGGTAAAGGTTTGAGAAGGATCTTCTTATGCCTCTGACAGACAAGTGAAGAGAAATTATTGTGAACTGTGCCCCCAGTCTTCTCCATAACCAAGGGGCACTCTCAGGGGAAAAGGCTTACCATCCCCCAACTAGCCTAAGGGCACTCCTCTCACTCCAGCTCTTTCTGGCCTTCCTGTCTCCCCGAAGAGTGCCGTGATGGTGATGGTGGACATAGTAGACAGGGTCAGGGAGAACAAGAAGCTGTATCTATGGGGGAAACACTGTGAAGGTCACAACCCCCAAACACAGACTGGCCAGAAGATGAGTGAGGTTTAATTGGAAAGTAATAGAACACTCCCCTCTTCCGCATTTAACTACCACATCATTAGGGATCCAGTAAGATAAGTCAACTATTGTTGAAAGAGCTGCAAGGCAGACTCCTTCTGGGGAGGAAAATGCTTAGTGCAGCCAAAGTCAAGGAGGGAAACAGCACAAGGACACTGGAAGAATTTGAAGTTTCTGGCACCTATAGCTACAGCAAACTTTAAACATAGCTCACTCCTAGCCTGAATAACATAAACGCTCACACTGAAGTTGTATATACCACAGTTCCTGTTACCTGACACATGTGAAACTTTGAAGAAAAAATTACAAGGCCTGCCAAAAGACAAGAAATCGTCTGAAGAGACAAAGCAATCATCACACCCAGAGTCAGATGACACAAGATGTTAAATGATCAAAGAGGGAACTTAAAATAACTGCTTGATATGCTAAGGGCTCTAATGGAAAAAGTAGACAGCATGCAAATAAAGAGATGGAAACTCAAAAAATGTATCAAAAAGAAATGTTAGTAATCAAAACAAATCAAAAGTGCCTTTGGTACATTCACCAGTGGACTCAGCATGGACAAGGGAAGAATCTGAGCTTAAAGATAGAACAATAGAAACTTTCTTAACTGAAATGCAAAGAGAAAAATAAAAACGTAAGAACAGAACATCCAAGAATTGTGGGACAAATTCAGAAGTGTTACATGTATAATTAAAACAATAGAAGGAGAAAGAAAGAAGGAGCAAAAGAAATAATTTGAAGCAATAATGGCAGGAAGGTTCCCAAATTAATGGTAGGATTCAAGTCACCAATCCAAAAAGCTCAGAGAACATTAAACAGAATAAATACTGCCCCAATCCCATACCTTGGTTATTTTATTCTAATGACAGAAAACCCAATACGAAGAGACATTTTTTAACCAGAGTTGAGAAACTGAAACAAAACTCCCAGAGTATCTTTGTTATAGAGGAACAAGTCTAAGAAATGATGAAAAGAGGAAGGGAGCAAAGTGAAATATTTTTAGTGGTGAGGGAAAACCTCCTACAATCTAGAATTCTATATCCAGACATATTTTCCTTCAAAGCTGAAAAAAGGGCTCTCTTAGCCAAACAAAAACTGAGGGAATTCATTGTCAGAAGAATTGAATTCTGACCTGCTATACAAAATATGTTAAAAGATGTTCTTTCAGGAAAATAAAAATGACATAGGCCGGAAACTTGCATCTACATAAAGAAAGGAAGCATATTAGAGCAGGAATAAAGGTAAAATATTTTACTTAAAAGATAACTTTTTAAAAGTTATAGTAATAAAATGCATATAAGAGATTATAACACATAGACAAGTAAAAAGGCAGCAGTATCACAGGAAGGGAAAGGGAAGGATTGGGCGTGTTCAGTTATAAGGTATCTGTACTACATGTGAAGTAGTACAGTGTTATTTGGAGGTGAAATTTGATTAGTTAAAAAAGTATGTTGCAAACTATGGAAATCACTAAAATCTTTCCAAAGTAAGTATAATTGATAGTCTAAGAGATGAGATCTAAATAGAAACACATGAATGCTTATAAAACCAGAGGAGGCAGAAAAAGAAATAAGGAAGGGAGGTGGGAAGAAATAAAGAATAAAGGTAATGAGTAGAAAACAGTTACAAACACGGTAGACATTAACTATATCAATAATCACTTTAAATGTAAGTGGTCAGAATACACCAATTAAAAGACAAAGACAACCAATGGATTAAAAAATATAAAAAGACCCAACTGTCTATAAGAAACCCACTTTATAAAGACTCGGGTAGGTCAAAACCTTCCAATGACTTTCCATTGTACTTAGAATAAAACCCACATTCCTTATTAAGGGCTTCTGGGCCCTGTGGTCTGGCCTCTGTTCCCTCTCTGAGTCCATTTCTTATTGCTCTTCCCCTTCATCATTTTGCTCCCAAATGGAATTCCAGGTAAACTTCTACCTCATGACCTTTGTATATGCTGCTCCCCGCCCCCACTCAAGATGCTCTTTCCTCAGATGTCCTTAGGGTTCACTTCCTCACTGCTTTTAGGTCAGTTTTCAAATGTTACTCTTTCAGTAGGCCTTCCAGGATCCCATGTTTAAAACCTTAACCTTCCCTCTACCACTCCCTATGTGTTTTTTGTTTAATTTTCCCCATAGCTGTAAACTGTCTGATGGTCTTCCATCTTACTGTAGTTTTTGTTTACAAACTGTCTTTATTTACTGAATGAAGCTACATGAAGTAGATTTTTAACAATCATTATTTTTAAAATACTAAATCCCCAGGACTTAGAATAGTGGTTTGTACAAAATAGGTCTTGATAAATATGTATTGTGTGTTCAAAGGAAACATTGGTAAGTTGCTAAATGCTGTGCCCTTAGTTCCTAAAACAATACCTAAAAGAATGAGAACTGAATAAAATACTTCAATGAGTGAAAGAAATGTGTTATTATTATCTGAGTTTTGGACCCAAACTCCAGTGCACTCCAGTGAGCTGAGCCATGCTGAGAATTCCTTTCTCTTAGGCAGGTTGGGGCTCAGACAGGTTCAGATCAAATAGGCCTTGAGAACTGCTCAGTCTTCCCCTGGTGCCTACCTGCAGTGTGCTGGAGCCAGCCTCTACCAGTTTCTGAGGGACCATCGTTAAATTTTGAGGAAATTTGCACACTAGCTCTTAAGCTTGGACTCGGCCATGGTGAGAGTATTTATACCACAGAAAGTGGCAGACTCTACAAATCAATGCTCCCCATCTTCCCATGCTCTCCTCTCACTCCTGGGCTTGGAGAGCTGGTCATTTACTGGCATACCAGCCAGGGCCAGGAGGGAGTTGGGAGGGATAGTTTTCTTTCTTGGTAGTTTTCAATTGAGAACACACATTTAGATTTATCTGGGGAACTGAAAATATGCACAAATATCTAATACCTGGTTCTATTCCAGACCTACTGTGTTAGAGCAGTGGTATGTTCATTTCCCATTGCTGCTGTAGCAAATTACTGCAAAGTCAACAGCTTAAAACAACAAAAACTTATTCTCTTACAGTTGTGAAGTTAGAAGTCTAAAATCAGGGTGTAGGCAGGGCTGTATTCCTTCTGGAAGGTTCAGGAGAGAATGTTTCCTTTCCTCTTTCAGCTTTTATAGGCCACCTGCATCCCTTGGTTATGGCCCTTCCTTGCATCACTGCAGCCTCCTCTGGCTATTATCACATCTCTTACTACTGACTCTGACCCTCCTTCCCACCTCTTATAAGGCCCCTTGTGATTACATTTGGCCCACTTGGATGTTCAAGTTATCTCATCTCAGGATCCTTAATGTAATCATATTTGCAAATTCCCTTTATCAGGTAAGGTAGCATATTGACAGGTTTTGAGAACTGGACATGGATATTATTGGGATAATTATTCAGCCTACCACAAGTACAAGTGGTTTACAACCTTAGTTGAACATTTAGAATCCCATGGGGAGGTTTGAAAATTTTATGCTGCATCCCAGAACAATTAAATCAAAATATCTGGGCTGAAACCCAGGGAATCTTATACTAAAAACCCTTCAGGTGATTCCAGTGTGCATGCAGTGATGGTTAGAAAACTCTGGACTGGAGGAGCCAGGATGAACTCTAGGATGTACCGTATGTTTAAAAATATCTCCAGAGGTGAAATCCTAAGAGCACCCTGATTTAGAATGCCTGCCTTTAAAACTAAGAGGGTTTATAGTTTATATTCCATTTATATGTTGGTTTTTCAACTTAGAGAGACTGTGAGCTCCTTGGCTTCAGGGCCATGTTTTGCTTATCTTTGTCCTCACAGTATAATGTGTGATAAATATTTTTTAATCCATGAATACATACTTAAAATAAAAAAAACCCTTAACTTATAAGATTCTTTGCCTCAACACTGTTTATAATGAGATGCTTACAATCTTTCTAATGTCTTTGGACCCTTATAACCTTGTTAGGGTTGTCCAGAAGGGGTAGAGCATTGCTGAGTCATGGTGATGGGAGAGGGATACCTTGTTTGCCTGGTGGCTAAGCCATTGTGTTCATGAATTTCCTCTCTGTGGTGCTCCAGTCTCCTAATGCATCCTATGTGACAGACCATTTATTCTTTCAGAGCAAGGGTCTTCCATATTCCCTAGAAATGTTGTGTGTTATAAGTTTAGGAAGATAGCTGACATCTGGAGGAGGTGATGCAAAGAAGCCTGTGTCAAGGTTGTTTTATTAACTGGTGGCAACTTCCTTTTTAAATATATGGGAACTACCCATATGCAGATGTATACTGTGAGGTTTTAAAGGGATATGATTCTACTTTGAGTGGGAGGTGTTGAGTCTACTAGCAAGTACAGGACAGGTGATTTTCAAATGCAGTCAGTGAATTCATGCTCTTACTGCTCTGGCCACACTGGTCACCGCCTCTTTTGTTGAATATTCTAGACAAGGCCAAATATCCTTCTGTCTGAGAGCCTTTGGTTGAGCTGGCTGGTTTTCTGCTTGGATGCTCTTTCCCAAGATATATCTGCCCAGCTAACGCCCTTATCAAGTTCAAGTCTACCTCCATGAGCTTACCCTACTGTGATCCTGCTCACTTTATCTTGATCACCTTTTTCTATTTTCTAAGGTATGAACTGCGATCTAGTAACATATAGGTAGTATGTTCATTTTTGTTTTCTTTGTCTCCACCTTCTAGAATGTAAGCCCCCAAAAGGCAGGGCTTTTAATCTGTGTTGCCCTGTGATGTACATCAAGCCCCTGTGCTCAATAAATAGTTGTCAAATGAATGAATGGGAGAAAAGGACTCCACCAGGAAACAGAAGAACTAGAGAAACACAGAGGTTGAAGCAGGAGGAAGAAAGTAGGGAACTGAGCAGTAAGAGCATGGCATGGGGATAATAGGATGCAATGCTCAGGGTCTGCGGAGAGAGAAAAAACTTACATCCAGGTCAGTGAGACAGAAGATATAATGAAATCAGCTGTGAGGAGGGAGGTTGGGATGTCAGTGCAGTTTTGATTAAAGTTAAAAGCAAGAAATTATGGCCTAATGGAAGAGACTTATTACTCCTGAGGAATCCAGAAAAAGGCTAAAGACAGCAATTTAACTTGAGGATTGGGGGTGGAAGTATATAGGTACTAATCATTTGTACGGTCAGCTGTGCTGACCGTACAATGTGGATACGTAAGTATTGTGGTACTTCAGTGGAATATGTATGATTTATGCAAAGTTTCTCCACTTTCTGCTTTTCATCTGACTTGTGTGTTGGGCTCCTCTGAATAATCAATGGTGGCTGGAGGATGGTGGGGGAGAGAATCTGGAGTGAATAACTCTAGAGATACTAGAAACAGGGAAGTAGGCCAAAACCAAGGGGATGGGGTAGCACAGCCCTGCCAACCCCTCCTCAACACACACACACTCCTCTGATATTTTATTATTTTTTATATATTTTATATAGGGACCATATTTTATACTTTTCCTGTTTGCCTCACGAAATCAACAGTGTGGTAAGTAAGTACTTAAAATTGATAATATCAATGTTTGGGGATCGCTGGTGGTACGGGGACAATTTTTGCAAAAGATTCAAAGAGGGTAGGATTTCAAAGGTAGTTGCATTAGTTGTTTATCTCGGCCCCACCTTGGATTGGAAAAGAGCAAACTGACCACAAGACTATTAGGTAATATCACCCGCTTAGATATCAGTGCTTTATGTCTCACCAAGGGAAGGAACTTCTTCAAAATCCTCCCAGTGTGATTGGATCCTCAGAAAGTGGGAGCAGCAGTTGTCTTTTTTCTTTTCTAGTCTGGGCAGATCAGGTGTTTCTGCTCAGCCAAAAATTCCACCTTTCTCACAGGCATGGTGATCTGGGGGGAATGGAGGGTGAGTGGATTGAAGGATCCAAGGGAAGTGGCACCTGCTTTTAGCTATAGCTTCTTCCTTCAGTTTACTCTTCAGAGTAAAATTGATTGCTACTGGAATGGCCTTAAAAATAAGCAAGTGGCTGCTAACACTGGCATGCAAAGTCTTTTGAAGTCACAGCACCCTTTTCTCCTGGTCTCTGAATCTCACTAATAAGCTTTGATCCTGGTCATCATCCCGATTTTACTTGGCTCTGATGATTGGCATAATGGATATGTTGTTATTTTCTGTAAACTCTACAAGTACATCTTAAAAACCCCAATTACCATTGATGTTAACTAAGAGAGGAAATTGGCCTCATGGGAAAAAATACAGATACACATGCAATGTCATTATGCACTGAAGCCTAGAAACTAAGAGAGCAAAACATGGAATGCTGTTTTTTAGGATTAATAAAACTAGGCCCCATTGATGTACTTATTGAGAAGTAGAATACTTACCCTGATGTGTCATATTGTGAAGAACAGTTTTGGAACAGCTGAAATTCTTTTCATTAGTAAGATCCCATAGCAAGCCTTTCTCTTCTAAGTTATTTACTCTTCAGTGCTTTGGGGAAGTAGAACTTTAAAAGCTGGAAGATAGAACATCATGGTCTCTCTGACCCAAAAACTTATACAAAGGATAAAAAAGAGAACAACCTAGATGATATCATTCGATTAAACACCAAGCGCATTAGCCCTTTGAGTATGTACTATACCAAAAACCAGCAAGAGAAATATTTGCTTTGTTAAAACAAAAAAAATAGACTTTAAATATAATATTAGTCATTTATGTTAGTTACCAAATGAAAATCATTTACTATATTTTTAGCTCTCCAAGGAAAAATTATGAGGGGAAAATGACTTAATATTCTGGATGTCATACTGATGATTCTAAGGGAAGAACACAAATCAGTATGCAAAAAGACTGGTTTGTAGGTCTTTGATTTTACCTGTGACCTGACAGAGAACCAAAGGGACAAATGTTCTCTCATCCTATGACTTGCTAGGCTTCTGGTGTGAAAACCAAATATAAGCAATGAACAATTTTATTAGTTGAATTAAATTCCATAAATGTTGCCCATGAGTGAGTACTTTAGGAAGTCTGTCTAAAAAAACATGATGATGGAGGAAATTGAAGAACAAAGACTAAAAGATGTCCCTAAATGTGAAGTGTTGTATAGATTTTGAATGGAAGAGGGACAGGAAAATGGAAGCAGGAAGTACAGCAAAGAAAAGATGTTGCAGAATTTCAGAGAAATTATTCCAGGTTTTGGGCAATTTTATTTTCAGCAGACTTGCAGCAGTAGAATGAAAATGGTAGCTGTGGATCTGGTCCCAGAATATATAAAAGGGGAATGCGGGCCAGGAAGACGGCTGGAGGAATGATGCTGAAGCTGTGGGAAGAGAGTCCATGAGCCAAAAATAGATTTGATTTTTCTGTTTTGTCCAATTTTTAGGTAAAACTTCTTTTTGTGGAGGTAAGTGTGAAAATACATTTCTTATTGCCAGGCTGAATGTTTGGCCAGAATACAACTCACCCTTTGGCTGGTAACAATCTATCCATCTTTAACAAACCCAAGTCTTGGTAGTACATGTACAGTGTGCTACCAGACTGTGTAGTGCCTCATCTTGATGCCTGGAACAGTGAGCTTAAAAGTACTGACTTTCTGAAAGAACGGTTTTAGGAAGGCAAGAAATGGTATCTTTTTGTGTTAAAACCTGCTTAGTTTGGGGTTGCTATCAAGGGCAGTTTCTGAGGTTTCCTACCATCTCTAATGGCAACTATAAAGATATTTGTATCTTTTTTGAATTGTTTTTGCTTTTTTTTTCTTTTGGCTACTCTTTTAGTTTAGGATATTTATCAGGGCCATTACCTGCTATTTATATTGGCTTGTTCCATTAGTCTCCTTGGGCCTTGAAAATGTGAAGTCTTGAGAAGAAATGAACCATAGATTTTTAGGGTTTGAAAGAAGGTCAACATTTATCATTTTTATTTACTGTAAATTTCTTAAGACATTTACAAAGATCATTATGCCTGAGCTCGAGAATGAAGTGGGACTGGAAATAAGGGATCTAGCAATTGTGAGGATTAAACTTGCTCTAAGGTCTGTACTCCCTGCTTTGGGTTTTCTTTGTTAACAGAATCCAATCACCTGGGGTAACAGGGAAGTAACGTTCGTCACTGGGTCACTGGGGATTTTAGGGGCAAGCATAGCAATGTGCCAAGCTGCCATGTGAGGGGGTTTCAGGCAGTAATTTGGCTGTGCAATGTGGTGGGAAGGCAATGTTTACTACCAGCACTATGATGTTCAAACAGAAGGGAGACCCCATAGCTGTGCTGCCCCCTAACAGATGACTGGTCTTTCTTACACACTTCACAATGACATACATAATTTCCCAGAGAGATTGGGAAAATCTCTGAGAAACAAAGACATTCCCTTATCTTTTAGGAGCAAATAAGAATGCTGGAATAAACTTGTACTATGCCAAGATCTGCTACTGAAATTTAGCATGTGATAGCATTAGAAGGCTGAGAAGAGTAGTGGATTTTACTGGGTCATTTAAAGATCCTGCTCAGAGATTTTATTGTATTGTAGACCACCCTGAAAGAGGACTCCAGAGTCTTTTTGACCTAAGGATCTTCCATAACTGGGAGGCAGGATAGTGTGTGAATAAGGACTCCTGCGTGTGTACATGTGCTATCAATGGAATGGAGCAATAGTGGACCCTCTGCTAGACCATGGAGATGCACAGACAAAGCCGACTTAGTTCCCATCCAGAGAGGGAAAACAAAAGATAGGCACAGAGAGATGTTCCACTGCTCGTGTAACTTGTGTTTTCTTTTCTCTGTCTGGTTGGAGATAGGGCCGAGATATGGCCTTTGTCACCCTTGGGAAAGTAAATCATTTTTCAGGCACTGAAAGTAGCTCCCTTTTCCTACAGATGGGCATAGGCCCACTCTCCCTGCTCCAATTTAACTTCCCATGCTAAGGAGGCAAATAAGGTTGGTGTCCTTTAGTTGGTGAGCAGAAAGTTCTGTTTTCCAGGATAAAGAATGCAATCAGAAGTCTTTGGGGATGCATCTCCTGCATGACCAACTAGGGGTTTAGTGTGTGGTTTAATTATCTGGGAAAGGAGACCTACGGAGACATGTTTCATTTCAGAGGATATAAAGGCAAAAACTGTTTTTACTCTAAATGATGAGAGTTCCCTAGGGGGAAGAGGGAATGGAGATTGTAAGGGCAGACACTGAATGTCCTCTGACACAGCATTCTTTTTTTTTTAAATTACTTTATTGTTGTTCAATACAGTTGTCTGCATTTACCCCTCACCACTCCCCCCCACCCCAGCCATTCCTACCTCCCCTCCCTTGCTTCCAGACCCCCTTGGTTTTGTCCATGTGTCTTTTATAGTTGTTCCTGAAAACCCTTCTCCCCTTCCTCCCTTTATCCCCTCCCACCTCCCTTCTGGTTACTGTCAGATTGTTCTTAATTTCAATGTCTCTGGTTATATTTTGCTTGCTTGTTTGTTTTGTTGATTAGGTTCCAATTAAAGGTGAGATCATATGGTATTTGTCCCTCACTGCCTGGCTTATTTCACTTAGCATAATGCTCTCCAGATCTATCCATGCTGTCGCAAAGGGTAGGAGCTCCTTCTTTGTTTCTGCTGCATAGAATTCCATTGTGTAAATGTACCATAGTTTTTTGATCCATTTATTTACTGATGAGCACTTAGGTTGCTTTCAGCACTTGGTTATTGTAAATAAACCTGCTATGAACATTGGGGTGCATAGGTTCTTTTGGATTGGCGTTTCAGGGTTCTTAGGATATAATCCCAGCAGTGGAACTGCCAGGTCAAAAGGCAGTTTCATTTTTAGTTTTCAGAGAAATCCATAATGCTTTCCACAGTGGCTGCACCAGTCTGCATTCCCACCAACAGTGCACTAGGGTTCTCTTTTCTCCACATCCTCTCCAACACTTGTTGTTTGTTGATTTGCTTATGATGGCCATTCTGACCAGTGTGAAGTGGAATCTCACTGTGGTTTTAATTTGCATCTCTCTGATGGCTAGTGATGCTGAGCATCTTTTCATATGTCTCTGGGCCCTCTGACATAACATTCTTAACTTGGCCCAGGATGTGGTGGATGTGGGGTTCTCAAAACTTTGGAAATCTAAGCCTGCACATTCTTGACTAGGGTTAATTTCCAGGAAATAGACTCATTCTCCCTTGAAATTCCATGAATGACCTGTGGAAATACTTGCAGCCCTGCCCCCCATCCTCAGCACAGTATATCCCGAATTAAGTAGGAGCACTGGTGAGCACCTTCTCGGCTTCTCACTATGGCACTTCCATGTCCCGCTTCCTCAGCTCCTCCCCTCCTCTTCTCCTTTCATGTTAGTAGAGCTCTTCTCTCTCCTGGCGGATGTCAGGCCTTCCCATCCTTCTCGGAACACTCCGTAATTATCCCCTTTCAAACCTGTGTGCTTAACTGTGATGCCTAAACTCTGGCCTTCTCATTAAAATTTAAGCATTAAGAACAAAAGCTTTTTCAACTCAAAGCCTACACTCTTAGTGTCTCACCTCCTTCAATACCTAATTTTTTAAAGCTGTGTATGTGCATTGGTCACTTCCTCAGCTTCAACTCAGTTTGGCTTCTGTCCAATGAAGCCACCAAACCTGCTCTCATTAGTCACGCATGACTTCTCTGTCACTAAAGGCACAACATTTTTCATTCCTCATCTTACCTGGCCACTTATGGCATGCCCACCTTCTTGAAACATTCTCTCCCTTGGCTCTGATACAGCAACACCCTCCCAGTTTCCCCTACTGTGCTGGCCACTGCCTTTTGACTCCTCCTTTTTCTGGCAATTAAATGTCAGACCTAACCTCTTTTCTCTTCTCACTGGACATTCTCATCCGCATCTTCAGTGGCACTCTGTTGTTTTACTGGTCCAATATGTTTTACCCTACCCTTTGGTTTAGTGCCAACCCACCTCAAGTTGGGGAGGGGGCAGATGGCTGCATGTTCTCTTAGCCACGGTTCCCTGCTTTAAGTTTTCTGTTCAAGCTAATGATCATACTTTCTTCTCCATAAGATGAGCCTCTGGAACATGTGGTCAGGGAGGCCTTTTCTCAGTGCCTGCTTTTCTCTCTACCCCCATCTCCAAATCCAAAGGGGCTGGAAATAACAGACTTTTTAGCTCCCCCTTTGTTTTGTGGGGCATTCTCCATGTCATCTTCACTTCCTTAATGAGGTGATTTCCCCCATTTCCCTTTCCTGGAGCCCAGCAGGGAATGAAAATGCATTGAGTATTCCAGTGATATTAATGGTAGGAGCTTGTGTTTCTGATCAAAGACCGAACCATTGATATAAGCCACCACACCACTTGAAGGAAAGATAGGACAACCATAAAACTGTAAAACTTATGAAATAAAGCTGTTCTAAACCTTATGAAATCATTGTAATGCACTTTATACCTTGGTGTATGTAAGGAGCTCCACAGTATCATTAGTGTTACTTTAGCATATAAAATGGAACTCACTTGCATCCTGAATTGGACCTTTATAAAACCAATGTGCTAACATAATAAGCATTCATTAAATATTTAATTAGCTAAAATTTAGTCTGCTTTTTCAAATGTGGTTCAGTCTCCTATGAGCAGGATACTCTTGCTAACAATGTGTTCTTTAAAAAGTCACTTAACTCTCTGTACCTAAGATGACCTGTTTATAAAATGGAAGTATATAATACATGCAGCATAGAATAACTGTGAAGGTTAATTTGGAACAGCTCCTGGCACATAGTAGGTACTATATTAATATTTATTATGTTCATTATGATTTGGGTAGGCTGAGTCTTAAAGTCTTAACTGTTGCATTTTCCTTACTGTCGTAAATATGGGTATTAAAATTTATCCTTTGATTACTATTCTTTTTCTTATATGTTATTGCAGGTCACTAGTGACATCTGTAGTTGTGAGGGCTTAGAAACAAAGGAACCTGGCCTTTATGTGCAGGGTCATTTTTATCCCTTCACTCTTCTTAGCGATCTGGAGTCCTGTCCACTCAGGTATGCCGCAGTTCTTTTTACCTCTTTCTTTCCCTTAAAGTTTTTTCAGCACTAAATACTTCAAGTATTATTGATGATCTTAGTCATTGTAATACCTGGACCTATTTATATACAGAATTCTTCCAAGTGGCAGAAGATACGATGCCATAGCATTCATTAATTACAGCTTCACCTTCAAAGCTGGTACCAAAGATGAGAAAAATTAGAAGAGATGGATGTTGGATGCTGGAGGGAGGAAGGAGCATGAAACCATCTTCTTGTTTAAATTTGCGTTTATGGGATTACGAGTGAGATGAACCCCTCACATCTGTTTCTTCACTAGTTGATTACTTTCTTTTCTAAATTATCTGTTCCTGCCTTGTGTCCATTTATCTGCTGGGGTGCATACTGGTTTTCACCTTTATTTATATGAGCTCCTCAAAATCATTAAAATCTTTTCTGTCCTATTTGCAGTAAATATTTGTTTTTACTAGTTATCTTTTTATCTAGATAAAAAAGTTTTGAAATTTTGCATAACCAAGTTTATTGACCATGTGTTTTTCAGACTTTTTATGTTGCTTTTAAGGTTGGTGAATTTCCTCCCTATAGAGATTTGGCAGAGTTACTTATATGGTTCCAAAATCTGTAAATTTTGACTTTTTAAGGCATTTTTAACTCTTTTATCTCCTTGGAGCTTATATTGCTCATTGTTTGAGATATGCACAAGCTATTTTTTCTCTTAATCTAAGGAAAAACTATTTTGACACCATTTATTGAATTCATGGTACTCCTTTTATTACATAATACTTTCACGGTCCAGGCCAGGAGCCCATAGCTATATGAAGAGGGACCCCAAGAACCCAGAATTTACTTATAAAAAGCTGTGTATTTATTCTTACATATGTAAACTTCAGTCACCTTCAAAGTGCTCTCCATTTGATCCAATACACCTATTAAGAAATATTTTTTTCCACTGCTCAAAACAGTTGTTGAACTTGTCGATTTTGATGCCTTTTAGTGTTTCTGTTGTTTTTTGTTTCACCTCTTCCACATGGGCAAAGCATTTCCCTGTGAGGACTTTGTTCATCCAGGGAAACAAACTAACGAACAAGTCCCTTGGTGTAAGACTGGGTGAATAGGTAGGGTGGGGCATGACGGTTGTGCCGGTTTTGGTCAAAAACTGTTGAACACTCAGTGCAGTGTGGGCAGGTGCACTGGTAAATCGCCCATCATGAAATGGGCAAATATGTTGAGTCCTCAAAAAAAGGTCATTGAAGCTGAATGAAGCCTCTCACAATGCCGCCAGCTGATGTAGATGGGTTTCTAGAATACCCACCTAGCAGGGGAAACCTGTACTAGAAGGAGCCCACCCTCCAGAAGATAATTCTGGTTTTGGGGGGGATACCCCTGCATATGTGGCTTTTTAAAAAATATTTTATTTATTTATTTTTAGAGAGGGGAAGAGCGGGAGAAGGAGAGAGAGAGAAACATCAATGTGTGGTTGCCTCTCATGTGGTCCCTACTGGGGACCTGGCCTGCAACCCAGGCATGTGCCCTGACTGGGAATCAAACCTGCGATGCTTTGGTTTGCAGCCCACACTCAATCCACTGAGCTACGCCAGCCAGGGCCATATGTGGCTTTTGAGAACTTGAAATATGGCTAGGCCAAGCTGAGTTGTGCTGTAAATGTAAAATACTCACCGAATTTTGAATACTAAGAACAACAACAACAAGATAATGTAAAACACCTCAATAGTGCTTTGCTTTTTATGAAATGGGGAAGTGATAATATCTTGGGTATGATAAAAGGTATAGCATATACCTTTTATATATATAAATTCTATATATATATGCTATATTATATAGATTATAGATAGCTATATATATGCTATATTCTAGAACATATATGCTATATATATTATAGAATATGCTATATAATATAGAAATGATACATAAATAATGTGCCTGAGCCAGTGTGGCCCAGCGGATTGGGCATCGTCCCATGGACCAAACTGAAAGGTCACCAGTTCAATTCCTGGTCAGGGTGGGAGCACATGCCTGGGTTGTGAGCCAGGTTCCCACTTGATGGTGTGGGAGAGGCAGTTGATGGGTGTTTCTCTCACACGTGGATGTTTCTCTCCCTCTCTTTCTCACTCCTTTCTCCTCTCTCTAAAAATAAATAAAATCTTTTAAAAATAGATAAAATAATGTAATAAACATTTTTAAAAGTTAATTTCACTTTTTTACTTTTCAAAGTGTGGGTATAAGAAAATTTTAAATTACATATGTAGCTCATATTACATTTCTGTTAGAACAGTGCTTCATACATTAGAGTTTGCTTCTGTGTAACTGATTTTTTTCTCATTGCAGCCTGCAGATTTAATGAGTATAGCTTATGTTTTCAGTTGTAGTTGAATGAGTTTCTTTCATTTCTACTTTTTATCAATTTATTAAATTTATTTTTTCTTATATTTTCTTCTAAGTAATTTAAATACTTTTGCCAAGTTCCAAGAAAATCAAATCCTTCTTGGACTTTTATTTAAATAACAGAAAATTTGTAAGTTGATTTTGAAAGAAGTGACATCTTTACAAGGCTAAGTTTTTTTCCGCCAGGGAAATGGCCTCTGTTTTAATTTTTGTTTTCTTTTTAAATATTTTTTAGCAAAATCAGTGTTTTTCTTCATATACATTATATACTTGTATTCTTTGGATTTTTCTTACATATCATGTTTTAATTGCTTTTGTAAATGTGAGTTATTATTCCAATACATTTTCTAATTAGTTTGTGTTGGTTTACTAAAGGTGGTTTTTGAAGATGTGTCTTGTAACCATTTTTACTTAGCTTAAAAATTCAATTTTAATAGTTTTTCAGTTGGTTCTTTTGAGTAACTCCCCCTTTACAATTGAAACACCTTATTACAGTAAGCTTCAAATGAGTTTCTATAGTTTTCTTCAAAATTCTAGATTTAAAAAAATCAAATTTTTGAAAAAAGTAGAATGTATAGGTATACAGTCCTGTTGCTTATTTTTGATGAAGCACTTACTTGTAATATTGGAAATCAGAGGAAGAATATTTTCTTATGTGTTTTGTTCCCAAGGACTTGATCCAAGGACTAAGGGGAATGGTATATGATTCAGAGAGCACAACTAGCAAATGCAGTTGGGACAGAGGGTGGGTGAGTGAGTGTGTGTGTAAGACTAGTTGTAAGAAAACGCTTCTGAGAGTTGCCTTTTGCCGAGTGTTTGAGGTCGCAGTCACCACACCAGATGGCTACAATGGCTTGCTGACTATCTTCCCATTTGGGATTTCTCCTTGAAACTCAGCCTTTTTCTTGAATCTCTGAAAGCCTGGGGCCTAAGTTTCAGTCTTGCTACATAATTATAGGAATTCAATTTTTATGTGGTCTTAAACATCTTTCCTTTTTGCTCTCTGCCAATATCCTTTTACTAATGACTTTAAAAGGCTTTCTGTCTTTTTGGGTAGCATGGGTAACATTTTTCTTTTATTTCATTAAAATAGTAGTTTATTTTAAACAAAAATCTTCAAGCACAAAATCGCTCAGGCATTACAATGATTTCAGTTGTTTCTGAATCTACTTATACACAGAATTGTTTCTAATTGCAGAAATTATGATACTATTGCATTCTCTCATAGTGGCAGCAACAATACAAGGTAAAGTAAGAAAGAGAAGGGCCTTGGGGGAGGGACACGCCCTCATTAGAAGGAGTGCTGTTAATCAGCACTATCAGAGATCAAACAAAATTAATATAAATATTTCAAAATATAACACATGTTTGTAGATTAACTCCAGTGCTTGCTTTAAGGGGAAAAAAGAATTTTCTCCACTGATACAAATTTAAACCCAGTTACCTGAGTACCCTCAGCAAAGTGTTTCCTCTCTAAGGTAACTTATGGACCAAAAGACAAGCTCCCAGCTTTTGTAGTGCTCATGTGGGCATACACTCAGCTCTCCACCCCCTTCACCCACCCCACAAGGATTCCACTGGGGTGCTGCCACATGGCTGGCAGAAAAAAAACCGCATGTGACATTTGGAAGCATGAAATTACTATTATGTTTTATATAGTACGTATTAAGTGCACACATGCAAAGCACTTAATGTGGGATGAAGTCTTGACTGAAAAATGTTATGTTGACATGGTGCAGGTGTATGTGTATGTGATGGTGAGGCTGTACCATTCCAACCAACTGGGACTTCCATGTAAAGGGAAATTATTTATATGTGGTTGGTGTGTGGAATGTGACTCTCTTGCCGAGCACTCTCGTTGTTTAGCTTATTTCCTGGGTAATATAATCAGAAAAGCAAAGCCCATAGAATTTAAAGGGTTATACATCTCTTCAGCCTCAAATGAGAAATCGTTTTAAAGAAGACAAGAATATGTTCATTTGTATTCCAAGCAGAGATGGAAAAATACCTTATACATTTTTAATCCATGAAGTGCATGTATTATCCTGAGCTATTGTCCTGGTCAGGCTGCATTTCTTATCTGCTTGCTCTCCATTTGGAAAGGAAGCTGCTGTGATGTAGAGGACAGAGCCACTCCTTCCCACCCCCCCCACCCCCAATAAATACTGAACTGATGAATTTTAATAAAGGGGTAAATTTTTGGCATTTACTCTTATCTACATCCTGTTTCACCAGTGAGCCTTACTGAAGCAACATGGATTTTCTTTCCTCTCAAACCAACACTGAACTCAAAATTTATTTTAAACTAAAAGAAAAACAACGTATAGTTAAGAAAGGAGTATATGTTTTTGGCAAGGATTACTTATATATTTACGTATTTCAGAGTGTGTGTATTTTAGGTTTGGAGTATTTAGCAAATGCATGTATGTCTGCACTTAACAGGTAAAAATAAGACCCTCTAAATAGTTGAATGGCTAAAGGTCACTTAAACTCTGTTATACACCAAATTCTCCATTGTGATTTAGTGATTTATGGCATTGTGTAGCACTAGTTAATGTAGTTAGTCATTCAGGCTTTCATTGTCAAGGATTTGGATTGGGAATATTCTTGAGTTCGGGGAGGGTTTCTCTGGAACATACCTGAAGTAGGAGCTGAGGTGAGTATTTCCTGTCTGAAATGGATTGAATAATCCTACTGAAGTCAACCCTGTGGATTCTGATGATGGCTATTTGAAAAACATGCTTTTGTTATGATATAGTTTTCTTAAAAAGAACATTGTAATATGATAGCATTTGGCGGGAAAATTCAATGTAGAGTAAAATAGTTTAAAATTATACCGACTAAAGTTCAGTGGGCATCACAGGTTATGACATTCTTCCCTGAGAGAGATCAGAATTTCAGTGGTGCCAGAAAGCAAGACCTACTGAAGTGTTAGGTCATGGGAACAGTCGGGTCCACAGCAGGAGGGGGAGCCCCCTGATGGCCAAGAGGGCCTTTGATGTTCCGGCCCCTGGGCAGGCTCTGCCTCACCTCTATTTCTGATCTTGGACTGAATAACCTCCTAACTAACCTAATTGGTGGTCCAGCACACTCTTCCTGCTGTTTAGCTCCAATTCGAATGAAAACAGCTAAATAATTAAGCTCTTTCTTAGCTGCCTCAATCCGGCCTTTGTGGCGGCTTTGGCCAGCAGGCTGGCTGACCCTGCAGAGCCCCTTTGCCATCATCCCCTTAGTTTGTTGCGGAGAATTTTTAACATCCTTACCTTGAGGTCTCTTCATTGGGTACTTTCATTAGCCCCTGCTTGGTGCCAAGCAAACAGTTCTCTTATGCTGGACATGCCCAAATTATTAAGGCACCATAAATCACATCCCATAGCGGCCTTGCACTTGACAGCCTCCTCCCTTCCCTTGTTCACCCCTTGACCCCGTTTGAACAGCAGTTTTTCACACTACATTCTTAACAAGGTTATTTACTCTGCATGCCCAATGAGATTACGCCTTATGAAATAAGTTTCAGCTTTGAGATATGATTCAGAGGGCAGACTTTTCAGCTGATAAAAGAATTAACCTTTTAGCTGAAGATGGCCTTTCTTGCTAGATGTGCTTTCATAGCCCAAGTTTGTGCCCATTTACAAACGTCACAGTAATGTATGGAGACTTTTACATCCACAGGTAGATCAGTGTCCCAAGTCAGAGTAAGCAGCGGTGAGTAACGATCTCTGCCAACTGTGTAGTTAAGAATGACAATTTATTGTTAAAATGGCTCTGTACAGTTAATTCCATTATTTATGAAAATAGGAGAAAGGAGTGACAATGATGATCAAAATCCACTCATAATTTTAAACCTCATTTGGACAAGTTGTTCAGCCCACTCCCTGCCTGCCAGAGAGGAGAAAAAAGCAAATAGATGATAGTGAACACATTAGATCCTCAGGATATTGAGATTCTTGGTGTGAGAGAAATGATTTTTAGTTTTATAAGTGTTTATCAAGTTGTTTGGACTGATTTGATAACATATCTAGGGCCTGGTGAAAGGTGGGTGTTCAATAAATTCTGATTCCCCTCACTCTTAGTGGGTCTTGCCTTATTTATAGGTGTGTGTGCATCCATTATTCATGTTGGCAGCACCTGCATCCCAACACTCCACACTGTCCCTTCCCCCAGCCCCTCACATGCTCCAGTTTATGTGCACAAAGAGGGCACTCTTACACCCTCAACCACCACCACCCTTCTGCTCTTTCTTCCCCTTTGTCCTGGTGTACTTTCACTTTATTTCTTGTTCTTCCCTGCTTGCCATGAAGTAGAGGCCTTCATATTGCTGCAGAACAACAGGGGGCCAAGAGGCGGCCAAAGGGCAATATATTACAGAAAGGGGCCCCCCAGGTTCGTCATGTCCACTGCCTTATAGGTAAGACATCTCTCAATGCCTGAGATTTGTGAAAAGGAAAGGAAATGTTTATTTCATGCTATACAAACTTAAAGTAGTGACCTAATGTCTTCATCAAAATCCCAAAGTCCCTTAAAACACCCACAAACACACACAGTTCCTCCTTACCCCCTTTGCCCAGTCTAGGGTACTGTATCTCAGGAAAAGAAACAGAAATCTGTGGCTCAGGCAGCCCCCAGTTCTTCCCAGCAATCCGTCTAGGCTAGTAGGCCTCCCTCGGTTCCCAGCACCACCAACTCTGTCGCTGGGATCTCTGCTAAAGCCGGGTGGTGGTTCCCCGTACTAATGCTGCGGGGGTCCTCACTCTGGCAAAGCCGCGTGGCTTTCCTTCATTGCCACAGCCGCGTGGTCCTCTCTCTCCACAATGGCCGTGGAAGTCCCAATTCTGGCAAAGCCGCGTGGTTCTCTCTGCAATGGCTGCCACGACTCAGTTTAAATCCTCGTGCCAATCTTCCTCTGCAGCCCCATTTCTGACTCCTCCCACAATTGGCTACACTTGCCCAGTGGCCCCACATCCTGGAGCCAGTCATCGCCAACCTTTCATGCAGGCGCTGTAACTCCAGGGACCTGCCCCCCAGTTATGTCTTGGTGGGGAAGTTACTTTCATTCCCCTGACTCAGAGCAAGGTCACAGCTATTTAACATATCTATGTAACCAGTTAAAGGTTATAGATATGTTAAATGAGCATGCCAGATGTTATCTACAAAGCTGTTGCTATGCAAAACAGCTCTCAATTGCCCTGCTCCATTTGTCCCTTTCCCCAACCCACACCTGTGGGTGGGTTGGGGGGGCACGAGGACATCCTAATATTTCCTGGACACCCTGAGTTCTGGGCCCCATTCCAAATCCCTATTTGGGCCCCCCCTCTTGGCTGCACCCTGTAACAATACCAATGAATGGCACTGAGAAAGGAGGACGAGAGATGGCAGCAGAAAGTAGGATAAAGGCCTTAAAACTTGGTGCAACTGAACAATTTTTATATTCAAAAAGTGCCTCTTGAATGTGGATCAAGTGGTAGCTATACGTTGCCCTACTCTTGATGGCACTTGAGAATAAAGTCATGATTATGGGGTGAGGGGAAGTAGAAAAATGGAACAGAGCAGATTCAGGATGATCTCAAACACAAAATATAAAAATGGAGTGATTTCACAAAAATGCCAAAATTCCGAGCATGGAGTTCTTGAATGCTGCTACGCAATCTTGATTTAAAGTGGAAAAAGACGCAGACCCTTGAGTTCTGTAGCCTCTTACCTGCCCCTGTACAGTGAAGCAGGTTGTAGAATTGAAGATTTGCTGAGAGGAAGGAAGCCCAGGCTGGGTGGAAGGAAGAAATGAGCTTAGTTCAGTGCGGCTACAGGTAAGGAACTGTGTGGGGCTGCGTACAGGTTTCCTGGGATTCCTCGGAAATTCTCCCACTTATTCTTCTAAATAGGAAGGTTCTTGTGCTAAAATAAAACAATTATGGTTTCTCTAATTTCTACTGAAAAAAAGAGAATAGAAATTTAAGTTGTCAAATCTTTGGCTTCTGCTACTGATTATCTAGAGTAGCATCTGGAACAAGATAGCGTATAATTTAATCCCAAATGATAGCATTTTCATTTCAACCGCTTGCCAGTGTGTAACCATGCAAACTGGAGCTCGGCCACCTGGCACCTTTGATTCACATGACCCAACAATTTGTGTTGAAAGAAACAGCTTTCTATTAATAGGGTGCCAACATTGAAGGGGGTTTCTGAGAGCATTCCTGCTCAGAGCCCTCCTCTCCCACAAGACCCAGGACTTCCTTTGGCTCCAAAAGGCTACAAGTCAAAACCATGCCTAGAAGTTCTCCATTTCCTTATCTGTCCATCAGCCAGTCATACGTACAGACCTCCATCCTCTCTGGAACGTGCACTTGTGGGTTTCAGAGTCGCCATCCTCCCATAGCAGCTCACTCCTTGAGGATCTGGGGTGTGCTGTTCTCAGCCGCCATGTAGCAGTTCAGAAGACGATTAGCTGTGTTACACTGGATCATGGTGTCTCAGATGCTGGAGCTCAGGGAGGTGCTCATGCCTATGTGGGATGCTGCCTCTAGGAGTGGTCACCCACCCACATGAGGTCTAAGTTGCTAGAGGGCCCTGCAACTCCTGGTCCCACGAACACTCCCATCCATGTGAGGAGCAGGGCCAGAAGCCCAGAATGTCCAAATGCCAAAAGCCCATGGGGAGAGAGTTTGTACCAAGCTCCAAAGTCCAATACCAAGAGCCCCTGAACCAGGAGACTGACTTTTCTGTATGTCTTTCAGGAAAGCAGGAGTCTGTAGCTCAGTGTTCCAGGTCAGTTCAACTCCAAGCATCTCTCATGAGTATGGATGGCCAGGCAGGTCCCCACAGCTCTGTCAGCTCTGTCACCTTCTTCTTCAGCCAGACTTCCAGGCAGAGAGACCTTGTAGCTTCTTCCTCTGCAGATCTCCCTGCAGACCTCATGGCAGCGCCTGTTACTCAGTCCACCCCAATTTAAATGCTCAGGTCAGAACTTCCTACGAGACCTCACATCCAGCTCTTACCATGTTGCACAAGTGTCCACCATGTTTGTCAGTACCAAGTGTCTTTGACCCTATTTTGGCTGCTGTCTTTAGTCAGGGCAAGAGTTTCCAGTGACACACAGGCATCCAGGGAGTCTTATGAACTTCCCTGTGGTTATGTTATTAATCACTCCTCATTTTCACAGTCACTACACAATTCGCTCTGGGAAGCAGCCTTCTTCACTTCAGGAAGTCATGGCTGTGTTATCTGCTCTGTAGGCACACTTCCTGCCCCCTTCCTGCTCCCTGCAGGATTTGAGAGTGACATTGGGGCTCCCCCACCCTTAGGGGACCCATGCTCTGTACCCTGTTATGATTGCACAGTGCTCTGTGAGCACTTCCTGCCTGCCTGAGTTCTGCCCACTTGGAAGGCAAGTTGTAGTCAAAAGGGCACAAATCTCAAGAGTGAGAGTCCCAACTGCACACTTAGGCTTTTTAAAATCCTGTCTTCCTCTTCCTCTGGAAGCCCTTTCACCTCTCCAGGTCTCAGTTTTCACTGAGATTCTGCAAACTGAGATACTAACAACGCAGCCTAAGGTTGTGATGATGATTAATGACAGCCGTGCATGTTTAAAGTGCTCAGCCCCTACTACAGTGTGTGACACAGGATGTGCACAAGGTATGTTTTTCCTCTTCTGTTCTTTGCTTTTCCTGAACAAGTAGGAGAACCACAAGTAGAGAAAACAGTTTTTAAAGGCAATACAACTTCTCTCAGAGAAACCTAGATCAGTATATTCAGACTGTCGTGAAATCTTACCCGAAAGTTCTCCACAAAGCAGATGAGAGGGAGCTCCTGTAGTGGCTTGGGGTTTCTAGTCTTCAGCCCCCAGGCAGCATTTACATGGTCTCCTGTGTGAACAGACCCCTGGAGTTGTGCCTGGAGATACAGTCCCTCGTATCTCCATGAGCTGTACAAATTCCCTGCCTTGGGTAATTTATTAGAATTGCTTATTTTCCCCTAATTTACTTATTTATTTGAGATATTTTAATGGTATCACATACTGGATTCACAAAGAATATACCAGAATTCTGCACCACGCATCCTCTGAACACAAAGGGAAAGAAGCACATGCGTAGGGGATTCTGAAGCATCAAATGTTTGGACTCAAGATATGAACATTTCCTTGAGGCATTTCATTGTGAGAAAGGGCATTTCATTTTTAAGCAATATGAGCCCATTATCAGCCCATTTCTGAAGGATTATTGCTTGTCCTTGGGTGTACTCTGATGCCTGAGGTCAAGATGCACTAGAGCATTTACTCCAATCCCTGGCATGTAGTGCATTTCCTGCTGACAATTCATAAACAATAGGTTTTAATAGAAAGTTATGGAAAAGGTTTCTTGAATAACTGAGCTCCCTGATATGTGCTCATTGATGCTTAACTCCATGAAGCATCAAAACCCAGAATACTAAATCCTTTTTACACAATTAGATTGTGCGCTTATGCATATTAACAAGGTATGAGTGTGAGATGTTTATCTTCTTCCTGAGGATTATAAATTCTTTTGGCAGGTACTGTCTCTTTCTATTTCACTGTGTAATATGTGCCCAGAGGCAAGTGTTCTTTGCCAAAGTGCATCCTCCAAACAACAGAAATCGATGAGGTTAAAAAATGCCCTGAACTGTATGTCTCAAAGATGTTGCATTTCCCCTCAGTAATTCATGCACCAGCCACTTGGTGGCTTTTCTCCTTAATCTGTTTATTTATGATGTTGGTTTTTAAAACAGATCCTTTATTTTGTAATCATTTAAAAAGAAAAATGAAAATTGGTAGAGTATAAAATGCCTTACTTTGCATTCAATATGGGACAAATACTTAAATGGCTGATGCAAGAGCCAAGTTTTAATCCTAAACTCTAGTTGACAGTATTTTGAGATTTGGAAAATGGCCTTATGCTCTCATTATCTTTGGTTTTTGTTTGCTTGTTTGTCTTTGTTTTGCCTTTGCCCATCTTGTTGTTTCTACAAATTGCAGTAAAGGTCTTGACCAGCAGTGCCTTTGATGTTTCCAACCCAGTCTGTATCAGGCAATAGAATGAGAAATCATACCTTTGGAGTCAGATTGCTGGACCAAAGAGCACCAAACCTATTCTTATTCTCAGGAGGAGAACAGTCCTGGGTTACAGAGTAGTTAGGAGCAAGAAGAATAAAGAGAAGGAAAAATTTCCACGTGTCTGGATTGTCTGTATCCAGTGGCTTATATGACTGTACCAACCATTTGCACGTGCTCAGAGCTATGTTGTGGATCTCCACCATTGTAGTCCTATCAGATTTTTCTCTTCATCTCTATAACCAGGTTGGAAAGCAATGGTATGCTTTGCCCTCTTATGACCTAGTAATATAGATGCTTCATGATTCCTCCTGGGCATCCAAGGTTGGGCTCCCCAGTCATGCGAGGGGCTGTGTGCTTACTATGTATAGTACATCAATTTGACATATTGGTTATTTGCTTTCTCCACTCTGCTAACCACAGTTGGATCTCAGCCCTTACATGTGAAACCAAGAGAGGTGATTTGAAATGAAATTAAATATTAGTAATCTATCATCGAGGTAGCTGCTGGCTGTAATTCATTCTGAATAGTGCTGGTGAGGACTCTGAACACCTGCCTGAGAGTCTTCACGCATTGGACTGATTCTATCACACAGAGGTAGCTGTGCACAGCTACACCCTCACAAACTTCAGTGCGTGTCTGTGTGCATCTTTTCCAGAAACATCATTTTCTTGTGTCTGATATTACCAAAAAATAAGTATATCATCAATTGGGACTGGGTCATAGTCCTGTCCTAGGGGCATATTTTTGCGTGTGATGGTGTTATAGCTGGCAATGTTTTAATAAGGCCTGATAATTCTTGACATTTTCATTTTGTAAATAAGTTGGAAGTTGTGTGGAAGTAGATAGATAGAGATATAGATATATATGTAAATAAATTGCATGTTTGGAAAAAAGTACAAAGTTCTTTTCTCTGAAGTTTTATCTAGAGGTCAGGAAAGAAAAGTAGAAACTTGCTCAGCTTATTAGCAAAGAAATAGATTCAGTGGCCATTGGACTGTATTGAGTTAGGAAGGAAAATTCTAGGGTGAGTTGGGAAAGTTAGATGCCAGAAGATTTGAATGGGATAAAGGCAGGGAGAGGACTATCAGCAGTGCCTAATGGCCCCAGGGAAATTGTGTACCCTCCCATGTCTTCTGTATAGAGGTTGGCAATTCTTTTTATTCAAGGCAAGAAGGAAATGTGTGGAACAGAAAAACGGTGCTAGGGAAGTACAAGCAACAGGAGAAATCTGAAGATAAATCTTTGCAGTTTGCTAAAGGCCCAAGAAAATCCTGCCAATGTCCTGCCACTGAATTTGTGTGGTGGGCAGCTTGAAGCCCTGAGGAATTTCTGATCCACTGCAAAAGAACAAGTAACAACAATAATAACAATGACAATGACCGAGACAGCAGCAGCAACAATAGTTTAGACGGTTGATATTTATGGAGCCATTTCTAGGTGAAGGTTACTGTGATAAGCACTTGAACATGCATGATCTTCTTTAATACAGCAGTCACCAAAAGGTGACATTACATTCATTTTGTGAATGAGGAAATTGAAGTATAAAGAGGTTAAATTGCTTTTTTAAGGTCACACAACTAGTAATAATAAGTTTAAGTTAACCACAAAGGAACCAATTGCTCATAGGTGGTTGTAGCTTGTAGTATTTTTCTGGAAGAGTAAAGCAATGGTTCTCAATCTTGGCTATGCTTTAGAATCATTTGGGGAGCTTTATCAACTGCTGCCTGATCCTACCCCTGGACATTCCTTAGTTGATCTGGGGTGTGACTTGGGAGTTTTAAAAGCTCCCTGGGAGATTCTAGTGTGGTGACCAAGGATGATAAGCCCTCCTCTAAAGTAAGTTCTCTTCTGTTTTGCTCTAGACTTTCACTTGATTTCACCATGTAATTTAATCATGTTATTATTTATTGTATGATAGCTTGTTTTGTTCATTCCTCCTAACAGAACCTGGGCTCTGTGAAGGCACAAACCAGGTGTATCTTCTCCACCTCTGTATACTCAGAGTCTAGCGTGGTGTTGGGTAAATGAAAATGAGGAAGAATCATCTCTCAAAAAAAACAGTTAACCACCAATCAGGAAGTATCCATGCTTCAATTTTTAAAGCCAGTGTTTAACACTTTTATTGAAATAGTAGCAAGGTGTGAGGGGCGCCAGTGCTGGCAATTTCTCCTTATAAGTGACCACTTATGAAGTCAGGTAGAGGAAGAGTGAGGAGGAAGAAAAAGAACAGGAGCCAAGTGAGGTCAGCACTGTGGAACTGGACTCCTGGGAGCAGCATTCTTTACACTAGGATTTTTCAGGGTGAGAAGTGGGCTTTTATTTGGTTTAAAGTGAAATCTTAAACTTTAATGTTGATTCAAATTCTTATGTAATCTTATGTAATTCAAAATCAATGTAAATGAGGAAACGTGATGGGTACTGCAGAGTTGTCAAAGACAACCTGGATGAGGAACCTTTGGTTGACCCAGTGCTTCAGGGAAAGATCTGCTTCACAAGGTGCAAGCTGAGTGCTGGCTGGGCTGGGCTGGGCAGGAGATTGTGAGCAACTCGGCTCTCCTGTGTGTGCTTTAGTTCTGGGCTAAGTGATTAATACAACCAAAAGGCATCTTTCAACCCAAAGAATTATTCAGGCCCCAACAGCTCATCAATCTGCTTTCCTTTGCAGAGCAAAAATTTAATACATAATAAATATTTTTTTCACTGCCTGAAAAGGAATAAAAACTTCTTTGTAAAAATATCTTCCATTTTAAGGTTAACCATCATCACACCATTAATGCATGATCATACACTTAATTTGAAATCCAAACACTGAAGATTTACACTGAAATTTTATCCATTAAATGAAATGACTGACTTGGTAAGTTGTGATCTCTGCATGTAGTCCCAATACTCACAAAGATGGGATGTGGATGAGGAGCTGGAAGTCAAGCTGAGTGGGAACACATTCAGTCAAGCTATGTGTTTATATAATTAGTGTCATGGACTATTTTAAAATTTACTTAACAGACATTTTAATAATACTTTGTATCTACCAGGCATTTTAATGAGCACATTACAAATATTAACTCATTAAATCATCTTATCAACTCTGTGAAGAAATACTGTTGTTATCATCCCTATTTCGCAGACAAGGGACCACAGCATGGAGAGGTTAAGTAACTTGTGGAAGGTCCCACAGTGTATGGGTGATACAGCCAAGACGCAAGCCTTGGTTGTCTGGCCACAGAGCCTGCGTATCTAACCACTGTGGATATTGTCTATGAAGGGTGGTGCCTCCCAGATCCACATACTCTCTTCTTAAAGCTGAGAGACTGCTTCCTCAGGAAAAAGGCCATTCTTGTCACTTCAACTGAAAACATTCTGTGCCTAAGAGGAAGATGCAATTTGTAAGATTGTTGGAAGTGACAAGTGGCACCATGGTGCATTCTGAAAGATGGCCATTCTGGCCATCAGACATGCATTCATCTGGCCAGCCCTCTCATGCATGGTAGGAGTGGTTAAGACCAGGAAATCCAGTTCAAATGTTTGTTTCCCTTTTAACAGAGAGAGAAAACATGTGGGATTCATTCAGAACAAAATGGCCTGAAGTGCATGGCAAGTTGGAGACTCACTTTTCCTTATATGTTTTCTGTGTAGCACATTTTTTTTCTCTTTCTATACTGGGCAAGTATATATTAGTTTCATAATATTTTCAATGAAAAGGGCTATCACCCTGTGTATGCATCAGTTGGAGGAAGATTGAAGTCAGGGGGCCTAGGAGCCTGATTGGACATTGCAGTAATTCATGTAGAAATTGTAAGCATGGGATGGAGTAGGTCAGCACAGGAGGGTTGGGGGTTTGGGGCTGTTAAGGAGAAGTAACCTTTAGTTGTTGGTGACCTGTGAGTTCTACCTCATTGGGCTACACACCTACTGATAGGAAGGTAAAGTGTACCTGATGGGTAGGTTTCTGCCACGGTCCTTAAGTGCCAGGGACATTAGAGCAGGTAGAGGCTGAGGACATCATGGAGATAGGGGGCTCATGCAGTTTAGGATATGTTATATCTGCGGTGCCCATTGGGCATCTGCAGTAGCAGAAGAACTGAGACACATGATCTAAATGCCAGGTGGCATTGCTACTTGGTGCACATATGCTTGTTGGGACTCTGAACCCTGGGTGGCCTGATTTTGACAGTTTGCTAGTAGGAAATGCCCAGTGGACATTGCCTATCCAAGCTGACAGACATTTTGCATTATATTCTTCTTTAAGCCTAACAGGAGAATTAGGTGTTGTGAATGCATATGATTAAGTATTTTTAAGCTGTGATTAATCAGATTATGGCACAGTAAAATGAATAAATTTTAAACCCTTATTGTTTCTAATGCTAAATATTTACAATTAAAATCAATATTTTTCTCAAAGTAATAATGCTAGATGCTGGATTATATATCATTTAAGCACAAAACTTTGTGATAAATATGCATTGGGAAATAATTTCACATCTAACTTTTCTTTTAGGAAAAATGAAAAAGTTAAAGAGTTTGGACAAAACAACATATAACAATTATTATTTTATGCAAGAATAATTTTTTCAACAGTAAATATACATTTAAAACATTGTGGAAACATGCATTCTAGAATACTGTATGAATTCTAAAAAGGCAAGAAAAAATTATTGTTTGTCAACTGTTGGCTTAATGTTTATTATAACTAGTAATTTATATTTAGAATTGTCAAAATTATAGTAGAGTAGAATTGTGTTTTTATATGTACTTTGGGACCACTCATGTAAGTAATGTGTTGATATTAATAGGAATATCCTCTCAATATGGAGCTTAACCATTTTACTCAAATTGTTCTCAAATTCTTTGTTTCCCTAAGAGGGTCTAAAGTACAAGATTTTTTTCCATCTTCAAGGAAATTGGAATTTGAAATCTTTGTTTAGTGTCATAATTAACTGTATAAGCTTTAGGTAATGCAGACGCCGGCCCACAGTGTCCACATCATTATGGATGACATGAGACATTCACACAGACTACCGAGTCTGGTAGAAGAAAGGGGACAACATGGCTTTTCTCTCAAGGGGAGCAAAAAGCTGCGCCCTCCTCCATGACAGGCCTTTATTGGGTTTCTCTGCCCATTACATGATGGTCCTCATTAACTATGCACAGGCTCACTTTAGGTGATTACCTTTTACAGAAAACAAAGGAGTCAGTGCTGCTAATCGCATCACAGAAGAGGGATATTTGCAAATGAAAAGGCAAAAGTAGTTGGACTGGTTACACTCATCCTTGGAAGGTTTAGCATGGATTTTAGGAAGTTGCTTTGCAGTAAATGTCCTCTATTCAAGGTGAGGGAGTTTTAGCAAAAAGCAAGACTCATACTGGCCTAGGCACATTGCAGGCCTGATTCCCCATGGGAGAACCTATCTGTGGGCATGGGTCCTGTGCATTTCCCAGTGGGAGCTGGGCCCATGGCATGCAGAATGGTCTCCTACATTTAGGGACAGACTGCATAGGTTCAAATCCCAGCTCCAGCACTTGCTAGTTGCATAGCCTTGGGAAAATTATTTAATTTACTGCGTGTCACAGTTTTCTGACCTATAAAACAGAAATAAAAGTTATACCAACTTCTAGTAGGTATGGCAATTAAATGAATTGGTATATATGAAGCAGTTAGAAAAATGAATATATATATGTTCAATTAATGTCTTGGACTCAAAATCTTGGAATATGTACTATCAAGGCCTATTCTGAAAAACTGAAATGAGAGAGAATAATAGCAGCTAACGCTTGTTGAGTGCTGTGTAAGGCTCTTTTCTAGGCACTTGGCATGTACTCTTTCAGTATATGTACAGAAATAAAGAAGGAAAAAGGAATTAATAAGCATAGAAAAAATGTCTTAGGTAAACATAATGGAGAGAGAATTTCCCCTATACCTGAAGGATCACTTACGTAAGTGTAAGAGACCATGGGTCCTGGTCGCAGAGTGGCTGTGGGACCCCACTCCAACCAGCACAGCTCTGAGAGAAATGGCTGGTGGGTGTTTCTGGGACTGTGATATCACAGGCACTTTTGTGAAAGGTTCCTGATGGAGAGTTCCATCATGGAAGCATTGAAGGACCATCAAAGTAGAGTCACTGTTCTAGCTTGTCATTTGCTGCAGAGTGGGCAGCTGTCACTAGAGGGCACACTCCCCACATTTGCTCCTCAGGACTACCCTAGCTCTTCATGGACACCCTCTGAAAATTTCATTTGGAAATCTAGCACAGTCTTTCTACCAAAACAGGTATGGCCCCAGTACAGAGACTGAGACTGACCTACTCCATGTGTACATCCAGCTTCTTCTCCCAGCACTCCAGCATATCTGTGAGACCAGCAAGGGTGTGGGGCCCTGATCACTTTAGAGGAATGAGATGGTGTTTCTGTGGAGCTGAACTGAATTCAGCCTCTTATACCCCTCCAGATCTGAGACAGTGGATTAATGATTTCTACATTGCATTAATATTTGCTGTATATTTGTGCTTATTCATAGACTTTTAAAAAGGATAGCATATTCTATAGCAATACAGAAGCAGTATATTCTATTCTTATATTTCCATAAATCCGTGAACCTAGGCAAGTCATTTAATATGTCACCCACTTTCATCATCTGAGGACTCAAGGGGTTAAATTATGATGTAAAAAATTCTTTAAAAAATTCTTTATTGAATTTACAGAGAAAGAAGGTGACAAAGTGGGGGTGGGGTGAGAGAGAAACATTGATTTGTTGTTCCACTTATTTATGCATTCATTGGTTGCTTCTTGTATGTGCCCTAATTAAGGATTGAACCTACAACCTTGACATATTGGGATGATGCTCTAACCAACTGAGCTACCCAGCCAGGGTGTAAAAAATTTCTAACAGTTATGAATACTTCATGACTTAGAAATCAGTTTGTTGATTTTGAATGCTTACAGTAGGTCTTAGTTAATCTTTGAAGCAAGATTGGAATATAGGGTGGTGATTTTCAGATTGCCAGGGACGAAGGTTAGTAAAGGAGAGCAGCTCTTGGAGCAGCCCTTGGGGATGGGGACAAGAAGTTGGGTAAGAAAGGAAAAACAACAGGCTAGAGAATAGAAACAAGACTGTGACTGCTAGAGAAAGTATTGGGTTGGCCAAAAAGTCTGTATGGTTTTTTTTCATGAAATAAAAGATACATTTTTTGTTTTCACCAAGAACTTTACTGATTTGGATATTTTGAGTATGTCAGCTGTCTCCCATGTGATATAATGTTGGTTATTCTCAATTAATGTATCGATTTTATTGCTATCAACTTCAACTGGTCTACCCAACTGTGGAGCATCGTCCAGTGAGAAATCTCCAGCACAAAGCTTCATAAACCACTTTTGACATATTCTATCAGTCATAGCACCTTTTCCATACACTGCACAAATCTTTTTTTTTTTTTTTTTTGGCCTTTCAGTAGCATTTTTACTTTTCTTGAAATGGTAAAGTATAATATGATGAAAATGTTGCTTATTTTCTTCCATTTTCAATATTAAAATGACTACACAAAAACTCAACCAATTTTGATGTTTTTTTAAAATGCACGTTGTATGTGACAGCTCTTACAATGCAATGTAACATTTTTTTGAAAGAAGTTAAAGACAACCCAGTGCTACTAAAGCCATCTTATGAAAGAAACCAAATGAACTTTTGGCCAACCCAATAATTAAGGTTCTTACCTTCTGGCAAAATCAGGCAGGGGTGTCTTGGGTGGATTTGCAGCATGATTTGTTTTGGGACTAAACTCAATAGTTTATAGCTTCCTTCTGTTTTTCTTATTCAATCACTTTAACCCTGAGAACTTAAATGAAAATATAAATATATGCACTGGGTACCTAAACAAAATGGAAAAGAGAGAAGAGTGGCAGAAATAGTTTCTTAGTTTCCTGGTCCCCAGTGCTTGCTTGGCTCTAGGATGTGGTCTTTCCCAAACCCAGGCAGACATTCTTTAATAAGAATGTGCCATAGAGTGAAGAGATATTAATCTCTTCTTGTGGACTATGCTTATCGCTAAATGAGTGGCACATATAACCATGATCTTGAAGAGAACCAAAAAATAAAAATGGATCTCAGGGGAGAGATATGTCAGCTGGAGCACTTGTAGCATTTGTGACTCTCTCAGCTTCTGTTTATCAGAATTAAACCATCTCTTCTCACTGCTTTCTCATGTTTAACACATCAAAAATGAGTATTTATTTCTGTTTTATTTCTTCTTCAGACTCATAAAATGGAGAATGCATCTAATTATTTTCTCTTACATAAGGATACATTTTTTAATAAATTTAAAAAGTACTTATGTTTGGCTTAGTTTCAGTGTATCAGTAGAATTATCTTTTGATATGTGTAAGAGGTCTGTCCAGAAGGTATCCAACCATGTAATATGAAAAATAGAGACACTTATTGAAGAAGATAAAAGATACAAGAAACATTGTACATAGGACAATGATGCCTCAGTCCCCTTCAAAGTAGGCACCTTGGGACCTCACATAGTTCCCCCAATGGCCATCAGCTGCCTGGTTGTGTATTCGTAAACCTCATTGATAGTCTGATATCTCTTCCCTTTCAAAGGTGATTTTAGTTTTGGGAAAAGCCAGAAGTCACAAGGCACCAAATCTGAGCTCTAGAGGGGCTGAGTCACCTGGGTGATTTGGTATTTCACCAAAAGCTCTGCATGAGATGTGATGCATCAGCAGGTGTGTTGTGTGATGAGGCAGCCAATCACCAATTGCCCACAGCTGTGGCCTTCTGAATCATCTGAATAGTTTCCATGAAGGCATGTTCAAGTTTAATGCAAAATTTGATGCAGATTAGTTCCTCTACTTATTTAGTCATTTTGAATGCAATGGCCACAAAGTACACATGCTCACTCAACAGTGTCTACCACCCCTGCTGACTAGTGCAGTGAGGTTGTCATTGTTTATGCATGTGCGTTCCAGTCCACTCTTCTTGGCTGCCAGGTTACATTGGTGTTGCACAAACCATCCTTTTTATATTACAATGGTTGGACTTTTTCTGGACAGACCTTGTATATAATGCTTTTCAGATTTTTCACATTGTTGTAGTATTTTTTTTTAAGGAGGGAGGTTAAAAACCCATAGAGAGATGTTTCTTTGTCTAGGCTGAAATCTCTTATATTTTCTTGCTTTAAATGTCTGAGGCAGAGGATCTTAAAAACTTTCTCAGGGCACAGTGCTCTCAGTGTTCCAGTACATGTTTTACAGCACACCTTGGCCAAAAAATGCCTAACAGTTCTGTTTATCAGGTAGTTAGGTCCAAACGTCTTAAGTATTTATACCCAACAAATTAATAGTCATTTGAAGAGTAATGTACATGAATTCATATGTTTTAATTTTATTTTTAAATAACTACAGATAATTACCATATTTTGCTGTGTATGATGCATTCCTGTGTAAATTGTGCACCCAGGGTTTTGACCCAAACTTTCAGGAAAAAATCTTTCATTTTAATTTTTTAATTCAATTATTTATTTTTTTGATTTAGAAACAAAACTGATTATTGTATTCCAATGTATTATTTTGCATATAGATATTATTATTGCTTTCTAGAGTTATACTTTTAATGCATAAGCACAAATAAAAGAATTAAAAACCCTTGTATAGATACAGAATTACTAGTACCCACATATAATGTGCATCCTTATTTTCCCCCCAAAATATGGGCAAAAAGTGCTCAGTATACATGGCAAAATATAGTACTAATGTATTAGTACTGTACAAATAATGTATTAATACAAAATACAGTACAGTATTGTGTGTATCAGTTTGGTCTTCCCAGTTTCTCAAACTTTGGAATCAGATTGAACAACCTTCAGTTCCTATTCCATACTGATTTTCATGAAATAGTTGCTTTTTTATCATAGCAACTGCCCAAATTAATTTTGCAGAGAGATGACTGGCATCGAAAGGTATATAATGTGACTTAATGTTGAAACTCTGAACTATCTTGAGCTAAGAGTTTCTGTGATGTCTTAAAGATGTCAAATATCATAATGTTTTCCTGAGATCACAGTGGTGTCCTGGGGTGCCTTGGGTGCCCAGTTTGGAAACTGTGTCTCTAAGGTTAGACAATGAAACTTAAGGATGAAAATTTAAAGAAATTCCACCAAAATAGAGAGTTAAACAACTAAGAACTTGTCCATTGCTTGTCACTACCCAGATGGTGGAAACTTGAGAAGTTATAATTTGAGCACCCAGGAAGGCAGTTGTGGTGCTAGCAGGAAGACAAGATGATGGCTGGTTTGGGCAGGAGCTAAGAGAAAATTCTTGGTTTATTCTGACTCAAGGAATACAGTTAAGGTCCTAGGAAGACAGAGCCAAGTTCACTCCAAGGTGTCCACCCTCACTGTTTGCTGGAGAGGGGAGTGGGTATAACACAGGTAAAGTACCCAGAGATTCTCTGGCTTAGAGCTTCACAGTGTAATGTTTGATATGTGCATTATATAAAATTTTATGTTACTTAAACTCACTGGACTTTGTGAGTTTGGTCCTCTTCCCTGCATTCATATAATTCCAAGGGTGCCGGGAAAGGGCAGATACACTATCTGTCAGCATGCCTTAGGAAATTCCAGTGTTACACTTGTAAAATACTTGCTGTTATAAGATAACATTTCCCAAAATGTGTTCCATGGAAATTAATTGGTGTTACTTGAAAATAATGTTCTATAGTTATGCATGTTTGATGAATACTAGATTAAAACAAATAAAGCAAGACTTCATAGAGCAGTTTAATATTATAGTGGACTTCGTCAAGCTTCAAGAGGAGAAATAATAGCACTATGTGTTCCCCAAGATTCGTTGACTCAGGAAACTTTCATATTGAAAGTAACATCTTATGAGACTCATATTTCATAGACTGCCATTGGGGGTAAATAACTCCAAAGGATCTTTTTAACATGCAATTTCTTTGGAATTAATATTTGAATAGATATTTGTTGATAAAGTCTCTGATTCTTAGGTAAGATGACAGCTCCCAGCTCTAACATTATATCTATGGGAAAGTATCTGTTTTAAGTTAGTTCTTTTGCAAACTGGCTTTCTGGAAAGCACTATAGTTAAAGTATAGATCACCTGTATGGCATTATTGGGTTTCTAATATATTAATGCTGAGTAATGTCTATAGCATAGTCCATAATTTATTGACAATCTCCTTTCAGTTGAATGCTTTTGGTATTAGAATGTAACAATGTTTATTTATTCCAGGCATCTGTAAAGTCTCCAAGTCTATTAGTAAATGAATATTTTTCCTTTAAAATCCTAATTATTTTTTGTGCCACATAAGTTGGGCCAACCAATAAAAACAAAGCAAAACAAACCCTCTTCCTTTTTTATATTTTAGACAAATTGGTGAAAAAAGAAAACACAAAAAAATATGGAGACCAAAATATCACAACATATAGCAGATATGGTTTGCAGTTTGTTAGCTAAATGGTCAGGTTCATATTGAACACCAGAATGAGTCAGACTTAATCATTCGGTTTACGTTAGCATTAGAGTGAGGCAAGCTTCTCCCTGCAGGACAGGCTCTGCACAATTTATGCATTGGGGAGTAGAGGAAAATGTGTGCTTTCCTCAGATAAAGCCCATTCTGCGAAGAAGGATGGGGCTGAGCCTAGCAGGTTTCTTATGCACCCCAAATTTACTCGTCTTCAGCAGTAGTGTGAGTCTGGGCCAGCAAGACATCATGGACTCCTCTGATTAACGACCTTCACAGGGAAGAAATCTCAGGAGTACTGAAGAAGTATTTCCAGTAACATCTGGGAGTTAGTGGGGAAGATTCAAGGGGTGCCTGTTTGGCGCTGAGATCATCATGTCACTGTTTAGACTTTTCAATTCATGACAATGTATTTTTAAGCGTTAAGTTTTGGGAAGCTTGCCTTTATGATCCCAGACTCTTTCAGAAAGAGACTGTGTAATTAATCTTTTGTTTATGGTGGTAAGAACTTTGTCAATCTAAATCAGAAAAACAACAAGCTGTAGCTACAAATAACCAAGATGAAATGACTGCCTGTGCTTATAAAAATGGCGATCATGAGATTTCACGTTAAAAACTCGAAGGACACACTGTTTGGCTTCTGTGTTTCTCTTTACTATGGAAAGGATGTCCAGTCTGTGTGGATGGGAAAGCTGGTTTTGCGAAGAGCACCAGTTTCTGCACTTGGACTGAGGTGGACTGGAGTGCTCTTCTCAGCGTGGCTCCCATGGAGGTTGTGCATTGAGCACGCTCACTCACGTAACCACAGCCCTCTTCTGAGGCAGTACCCAATGCCTAGATTCTCATTCCACATGAAGGCAATTAAACACCTCATTTAGTACTTGTTTTAAATGAGCTAGCTGTCTTTTAAAAATAAAATCAACCAAACTGGGGGAGAAGGATGACTGGGGGAGAAGTTGCTGTTATGAAAGCAACTTGCATGGGCTTTTGTTGTAAAACCATTCTACAGGAGCAAGAACCCTGGACCCCCGAGGGAAGTTTGGTCTCCAGGGTAAGAATTCACAGCAAGTTGAAAGAGGAATATGTTCACACCAGGAATAGGAACCCAAGGTGATAAATAGCATTTGTTACTACCTGCCAAGACTTAATAACAAAATTAATAGTAGTCTAGATATTTGTATCTCTTTACATCTTGTTTTAATTGAATGACCTTAAAAATATATAAGAATACCCAGAATGGGAAACATAGTCATTGATACATCTGATAAGGAGTTAATATCCAAAATTTATAAAGTACTTACAAAACTCAGTACCCCAAAAACAACCTAATTAAAAATGGGCAAAGGACCTAAATAGGCACCACTAATTTGTATGTTCTCCAAAGAGGACATACAGATGGCCAATAGACACATTGAAAGATGCTCAACACCACTAATCATCAGAGAAATGCAGAGTGAAACTACCATGAGATATCACCTCACACCTGTCAGAATGCCTATCATCAATAAATCAACAAACAGGTGTTGGTGAGGATGTGGAGAAAGGGGAACACTTTTGCATTGTTGGTGAGAATGCACATTGGTGCAGCCACTGTGGAAAGCAGTACTGAGGTACTTCAAAAAATTAAAAATGGATCTGCCTTTTGACCCAATGATCCTACTTCTGGGAATGTATCTGAAGAAATCCAAAACACTAATTTGAAAGAACATAAGCACCCTTATGTTCATTGCAGCATTATGTACAATTGCCAAGATATGGAAGCAGCCCAAGTGTCCATCAGTAGATGAGTAGATAAAACAACTATGGGACATTTACACAATGGAATACTACTTGGCCATAAAAAGAAGAAAATTTTACCCTTTTGCAACAGTATGGATGTACCTGGAGAACATTATGCTATGTGAAATAAGCCAGTCAGAAAAACACAAATACCATATGATTTCACTCATATGTGGAATCTAACGAACAAACTGAACTAACATGCAAAAGAGAGACAGACTCGTAGATGGAGAGCAGATGACAGCTAGTGGGGTGGGGGAAGGTGAGGGAGTGAAAGGATTGAGCAAAAAGGAAAAAAGGCTCATGGACATGGACAAGAATGTGGTGATTACTGGGGGTAGGGCTTATAAGGGGACTAAATGGTAATAGAATAAGTACAATAATGAGTAAAATAATAATAATAATAAAGAGAACTATGTAAAATAAACTTTAGTAGGCTTAATATTGATGCTTTTATTATTGTTTTTAGGTGAAAAGGATTACTGAGTAGCAAAAGTAGCCCTTCTTTCTCCTGTTTTTCTTCAGTTCACTGCGCTTACCACAAAATTTGAATATACAAATTTTATGCAATAACTATGCTCCTTTTTTCTTTTTCATAGCTACATGTCCAAATGGTAGACAAAGTAAATAAGCAAAATACCTTCTTGAGGCAGAGTTGTCTGTCTCAAATATCTATATAATAAAATACTGTATATGTCTCTACAGTGGGAGGAAAGGTTTATAGTAATCGGAATACCACATGTGTAGTCATAATTATTTTTCTGGGTAAATCTAGAGAAAATAAATCAATTTCATTAAGGAAATGGGAAAAATTTAAAAAGTGATTTCTTTAAGTATTTTACTTAGAGTCTTATTTAAGGTATAAAGTAAGGGTTAGTAGTCTAGAACTTGGGAGAGTCTGCTTCGGTGGAGGGCAGGATTGCAGCAAGAAGGGAGAACTGTGAGTTTGTGCTCTCTAGATATGAGAACAGTAGCAGTGAATTTTGGAAAGTGAAAGGCATTGTCTGAAGCAGAGCTTGGCCCATAAAGAAAGGATAAGACAAGGGTTGGGAAGAACAGAGGCTGCACCAGCACAGCTGAGAGAACTTCAGGTTTCCTACACGCTGGCCAGTGACACATAAAATCAAGCATGAAAACAGGAAAAAGTGGTTTTGAAGCTGAGGCAGTCCAAGCCACCCACGATCACTTTGAAAAACATTCAGCATTCACCTCAGGAAATGACCCTTCACATTTCTTGTTCACATTCTGGCTGGCAGCCCAGAAGTGAGGGATCAAGGAAGATGATTATAAAATTCAGAACTTGCTTGAGTAAGGCCAGACTAGTGTGCGAATTCAATACAAAATTGGTTCAGTGGTATGGATGGGAGTGGGTGGTGGGAAGGAGAGTTGTCAGGGTGGTGATGTTTTTTGTTGTTAAAAATAGTGCTTAGAGAGTATCATAAAGTCTTTCAAAGTTTATTTCAAGTAACTGAAATAAATTATAAAATGCTTCTACTTTGACACATTTATGACACAATTTGGGGTAAGACTGATGGAAATGTTAGATCTGTGGGTGTCAGTGCTCCGGGGTATATCTGAGTCACAGAAAATTAACTTGGGTACAATATCTGAGATTTTCCTGCCTATGTTCTCCTCTAGGACTTTAATGGTGTCACGGTTTATATTTAAGTCTCTTATCCATCTTGAATTTATTTTTGTGTATGGTGTAAGTTGGTGTTCGAGTTTCATTTTTTTGCATG
>CM052540.1:118115497-118138604 GCA_028533065.1 Trachops cirrhosus
GGGTGTTGGAAAGGGGAGGGAGGAGGGGAGGAATGGGTGGGTGGGCTGGAATGGGAATAAAGGATAGAAACTGTACTGAATAAACTAAAATAAAAATAAAAAAAATAAAAAAAATAAAAAAATAAAAAAAAAAAAAAAGAAAATTAACTTGGGATACACTCTACTGACCATCCAGTCCAACTAATATACTTTGCAGCTGTAGAAATTATATCTTAGAGAAGTTCAATTTCCAAAAACCATGACTTTATAGAACAAGCAAGACTAGTGACTGAGTAATTTGTCTTAGCAAAGAACTTCTAAGAGGATGTAAATGATGGTGCCATAACTCTGCATTGTAGGCTAAGACATGGAATCTTCAACAGGGGGCACAGAAGTGGATCTCTTGCTGAGTCTAAGTGAATTTGACGGCAAAGTTCCCAAGTCTCTGTGGATCTAAAGGTAGTACTTTAAGTAATAAAATTTATTTGGATAAATTTTTAAAAAGTTTAATAGAAGCCTCTTTTCTCAAAGTTAAGAAGGAAATCTTTTTATCAGTGAGTGAAACAGGTCAATAGTGAAATTTTATCTAACGAGATAGCATTTCTGCCAAACCTAATTGGTTTACCTGGAGCCCTAACTCTTTTTGGCTGATAGTGATAACTAAAAGCACTTCTGTGAACTTGTGGTCAGCTCATTGGAGTATTTTGCAAGTTCCTTCATCTGCCAGTAAATGTATTTTCAATCACAGCTTTGGATTTGGCAGGAGGGCCCTAACAACCCTGACTTTCATGAGGGGTCAAGATATAGATTCTGTGCAAATGGAAAACTCTCACTCTTGGCTCACACAATGGACTCGGGAATCCATTCCTTCCAGGAATCTGACCAAACTACCAAATTGCAGGTTTCCTTTAAGTGAAAGTTCAAACTATCCATATTAACTCTTGAAACTTTTTATTCAAAAAACTCTAAGAAACTCTAAGACTTGCTTTCAGTGCCTGTGATTTGCAAGACTGTGCATATAAGAAGACAGAACTTGGGGCTGGCATAGGAAGGGGTGTAAGGTTATATTAAAGTTAAATCAAGCCTTTGGATATTTTGAGAGTATTGGCTCTCTCCCACTATTGGCTTCTAGTGGGTAGAGGCCAGAGGTGCTGCTAAACATCTTCCAATGTATAAAACAGCCCCACAGCAGAATTATTTTGCCAAAATATCAAAATTAGCAAGAAATATCACAAACCACTTATGACATGCTTGATCAGTCATAGCACCTTCTCTATACACTGCACAAATCATTTTTTGTGTTTTAGTTGTATTTTACCTTTCTTGAAGTAATAAAGCATAATATAACAAAATGTTGTGTATCTTCTTCCATCTTCAATATTAAAATGGCTGCACAAAAAATTAACCAATTTTGATAAGTTTTTTTTTTAATGAACGCTGATATGGCAGCTGTCACAATACAATCTAGCAAAACTGTTTCAAATGAAGTTAAAGACAACTAAGCACTAGTAGAGCCAGTGTACAGAAAAAAACTAAACAAACTTTTTGGCCAACCCAGTAATTCCCTGAGTACTTCAAGCTCTCCTTGCCTGTGAACATAGTTATATCCCCCCATTTTTGATGATAGGCATGACCTTGTGGCGTATTTAAATAATACAACATGAGTGGACATGATATGTGCCACTTCTAGGAGGAAACATACAGAATATGGTTCTCCACATTTTCTTCTTCCTCCTATAGTTGTAGAAGTGCTCACTGAGATGAAGCCCCATCAGCTTGGACCCTGAGTGACAATGATGAACAGAGTCCCTCTGCCGACCTGCCTTGAACATGGCATGTGAGCCAGTATGAAAGCTTTTGCTAAGGCACTGAGATTTCATTCTTAGAGCATAACCTACCTTATGCCATCTAATGCAGCAATTAGGACCTACAAAGAGGGAGCTGGTATAACAAAAATACAAAATAGGAGGCATTGGCCTAGCTGCTGAGTAGCAGAGAAACTTGTCAGAAGCTGGAAAATATTTAGTAAAAGTCTTACTTTGAAGGCAGGTAATTTATCTGATAAATTTGTAACTCTAGAAAAAGAGGTCAGGAAACAGAATCTTAGTCTTATTTGGTTGCTGTTGATTGTGCTTAGCAAGCAGGAATTTAAAAGAAAAGATGGAGTCCAGAAATTTGGAGATTTGTGGACTTGGAAGGGACAATTTTTCTCAAGCCCAAATAGTAAAAGAGAAAACTCGGCAACAAGGGCTGATTACAACTCATCCTCATGACAAATAACATATCAAGAGTATGGTTATCACATGTGTTAAAGCCTTTGGATGGATTAAGGTATCTTGGGATGACGGTCCAAGTGATGAGGCAATACCCAAAAAGTCCTTTCAATGGGACAGAGTGGCTCGGGGAAAGGAGACTAAAGCTGTGGCTCTGGCTCTGTAACCTGATAGACCTATGGTCCCCATAGTCAAGATGAGAGAGAGACAGAAGAGGAGAGACAGAGAGAAGGAGAGGCAGAGACACAGAAAAAGAGAGGCAAAGAGAAGGGAGAGAGAGACAGAGAGAGGAAGAGACAAGGACAGAGAAGGGGGTGGTAGCAGGGGGATGAGAGAGCAGAGGAATCCAGTAAATCTAAGAAGTATGTCTAAGAGAGGACCACAGACATGGCTGTTGGCACAAGGAACTGACAGGCCTCAAATAATAACAAAGTGAAGTTTTTAAGAGAGTAATATTGAGAAAAGAACAACTAGCCTACACTAAGGAAAGCTATGACTATTGGAGACCTAAAAAACTTTTGGGTGGAAGGGGATGGGGAAAGCTGCTCAGAGCTCATTGAGGGTATGCTCTTTAACACCTGTGTTAGAGATCTCCAAAGATGAAAACGGAGAAAGAAAAAGCCAAGGGCCACCAAGGGCAATGGCTGCAGAGCTCCTCTTGTGGAGCATAATTGGGACCTATTTAAGGAGCATTCTTCACCCCCAGGGTGGGGGACCCTTGCTATTCCTCCCCAAGGGGATTTCAGAAGTTCTGCAGACCAGTGACTGCTGTAGGTCTTCCATTCTTCCTCTTATTTCACGTTTGTCTGTGGGTGTGAGTTGGGTCTACAACTTTTTGGTTCCTAGCTTTCCAGAAGAATGGGACTTATATCTACACCTTTATAGAAACTCTCATGTATTACTCAGAAATCCTTTGACATGGACAAAATATCATAAACTAAGGCACAGATCTAAGACCAAAGAAAGATAATTGCAACACGTGACAGAAAAGGGCTAAGCTATTTTTATATTAGGAATGCCTACAAATCAATGAAGAAAAGTTCAGTGCCACAATTAAATGACGTTGAAGGGCTATGAAGAGTTATTGTGTTCATCTAGGTCCTCTGAGAAGTAGGTATGAAGACAGGATTGCATGTGCAAGGGGAAATGCACTGGAGAGGAAGGGAGGAAGGAGTGGGCAGAGGCTGGGACAGGCCTCAGATTACAATGTGAGTCTGATGCTCAGTGAAGGAGAGGGGAAAGGAAGTTTGGTGTAGGTGTCCTAAACCGTGATGCAGTGTAGGGGGAACTTCTGCAAGGTTGTTGGGAGTCCTTGCGCCAGAGTCGCGGTCTGAGGAGTCCCGAGGAATAGGCCTGTCATACTAAGTTCTTGGCTGGGAGCAGAGGACAACAGCTGGGGCCCTTGGTCAGTTACATCCCTGGGGTTGCAGGTTGTCAGGAGACAGTGTTCTGGTCACCACTGCTAACACAAAGATGTTAAACACATTAAGAAATGGACAACTTCCCTCATAATAAATGGGTATCAAGATAACACAATGACAAACATTCTTTTTCATCGCTTATACAGGTGAAAAAAAGTAAAACTATTGGACAATACTCTATATTGACAGAGATTGGGGAAACAGCACTCTCACTGCCCACTTATAAGATTGTACACTGGTATAACCTTCCCAGAGGCCATTTCCTTATCTCTAAAAACCACAGATGCCTGTAGGTGCCTGTGGCCCAGCAATCCTCTCTTTCTAATGCATCCCATAGATACACTCATACACGCACAGGCACAGAGTGGTATGTCCCAAGATATTTACTTAAGCAAAAACTATAATAGTGATAGATTGGAGACAAATGCCTATGAGTAAGGAACCAATTATATAAACTATGTCTAGCTATAAAACGAAATATGTGCCTTTAAAATAATGAGGCATGTCATGATGAGGCACACTATATGAGATAGTAAGTTTAAGTTAAAAAAGATGCAAAATAATGGTAAAATATGCTAACATTTGTGTTTCAAAAAAGAAAGAGTACCATATACACACAGCACTTGTATCTCTGGAAGGTCAAGTGAGGAATGATTGACAGTGTCTGCCCCAGGGGCGCACCCAGTCGGGGAACATTAGGAGGCAGGAAGGAGAGGAGACTTAACTTTTCATTATTTCTTTTAGTATTCTCCAAATGTTTTATCATGAGTGTATATGACTAATGAAAATTAACAATTAAGCTTTGTGCAGTGGCAGTATCGTAGCCAATGAGGTTTATCAGAGGTGTGATTATTGATAATTGAAAAAATTAACAATTAAAAAATAGATAATAAGTAAAAAAGGTACCTTTCCCTTTGTCACCGATAGCCACTGTTTATCAAATTCATTTCTTATCATCGTATTATATGGGCATATGATATGTTCTCAGCTGGCATTAGTACATATTATTAAATTGAAAAAGAGGAGAACTGAAATGTTATTGCAGCTACACTGGAATCTTGTGCTAGGACAATTTTTGCTATTTTGGGAAGATTTGCCTTTTACCAGAATCTGCCCTATAATGAACAGTGCTGTAACAATCTAGAGAGAAACCCAATACAGTATTATAATTAAGTTTTGGGACATGATTTTAAGCTTTCATTTATCACTTTGCAAAATATATTTTTGAAAACAAAACCAAACTTCAGTTTCTCTAGGTCACACATTAATATGAAGAATGCAATGTGACAAACTTCTACCATTTTCAAAGAAAACCAGAATTAGAAACATTATTTTTTAAAGAGATGGCCATTATTTGCATCTGTGTCTTCACACATATATTCTTGGTGCTTGTCTGCACCTCTGAGATATGGTATTCCAGAATCACACAACTGAATGGATCTCAAAGAAGGATCCCTATCTCTTTCCCCTCTTATTTTAGAGGTGAAAAAACTGAGGCTCAGAGGAATTAAACTAAATTGATTTCTTAAGGTCATACAGCTGGAAGAAAAGTCAAATTTTCCCACTTTTGGTATCAGAACTCTTCATGTAAGCACTGCCCTTTCTTCGCAAATGCAGCATCTCGAACCGCTTCTGACCACTCCGCCCAGGAGCTCAGGAACTCCTTTCAGTGGGCTTCAGCACATGCTCTTCCCTACCCCATGCTTACACGTTCCTGGAGACCCACTCGTTGGTGCACATTTGCTGGTGGTCCAGATAGTGAGGTCGGCATGAAGAATGGAGAGAGCTTATTTTTCTCCATTTTAAAATTTATCATGACCCTCTTTTTCTTCTCACAATTACCATGAGAGTATTGATTTTAATTAGTTCTGTCTATTTAGTTTCCCCGAGGTTCAGAAGTCAGCCTGGTAATTAACTGTTCAGCTTTCGTCTTGCTGGCAGTATTGTTAGGTGAGTTCCTGCCACCCTGGGTCACAAACTGGGGTCTGTGCTCCTCCATGGACCCGCCCTTACGAGACCAGACACCCGCAGGGCTCCTGTCTTGGGTGGTTTTCCCTATCTTGTTACAGACATCTGAGAAGGAAAAGGAGGCTCTCAGACTGCAGGACAATTTCCCGGTACATGAAGAGCCCCAAATGTGTCTATATGCTGGTAAGTATTATGCTGATTTCCAGATGGCTTTGTGGGGATTACCTGGTATCAAAAACTGGTGATGGAGTAATATCAAACTGCCCCTTTGTAGTTCCTCAATAAGTTTAATAGTTTGGTTGGGTGTGGTAGGGCTTAAAACAAAAGTTTGTAGCCAGTATTTTCTTCTGCTTTGATTTCATTCTGAATTCCAGAAAAGGTAAACAATGCTCCTCAGTAATTTATTGGATAGGTGAAATCTAATCTCCCAGAAGAATGTATGTAATGTTTCGAGTTTTAGAATAAAATTTTTGAGACTCAACTCCTAAAGCGAATGTCTGTACTTATACAGATTTTGCTGACCAAATTTCTCTTTGGGTTTGTAGCCACAGTATAATAGTTATTTAGGCAATTCTGGGTTTTGTTTGTAGATAATCAATTGATAATTGGGTAAGAGCCATGAAAACAACCCTTTTAGATTAAATAAAAATCCCTGCGTTTTTCTGGGGCCTATTATTGAGTGCAATCCCTTATTTTTAATGAAACAGCTAAATACCTGAATACACCTTTTGTGATGTTCAGAAGCCCTGGACTTACTGATGAGACTGCAAAGCTGTCTGGGTTCACTTGGATAAATGGGGTGGAGAGAGCCCAGGCCCATCTGTTCCCTGTGTGCCAAGTGTCCTTTCCAACTGCTCTTCCCTCCTACAGACTCCCATCTGCCTCACAGACTCTCTCTTGGGTACCTTGAAACCTTTGTAATAAGAGTTTATTTCCTGAGGATGGTAGCCATGACTGTCAGTCAAAGCTACAGATTTAGTTTGCTTGTGATTTTGTGCTCTTGCTTGGTTGATCTGGGAGAGTTTGACTTGAGTGAAAGCTGAACTCACATCTTGAGGGCCAGAGCCACGATAACTGGGTCAGTGAACTCAGAGGAGTTATTATTTGAAAAAAAATTATATAATAAGATGACTGTCTTCATTTACCTGCTCCTGGAACATGGTTTCAAGCAACCATCACGTGGCAGGCTGATAGGATGCAATTTGTACCTCTTGTCTTATGTTTAGCAAGACATCACTGGGCAAGAGAAACAGAGGGATGCATTAAAGCATGACCAGATTTGCAGCATTGCCATAGGCTTTTAGGCAGAAATGCGTGATATACTATTGACCCATTGTTGGCACAGTTAAACAACTTATTCAATCTTTATTTAGTGAGTACATAGTATTTGCCTGTCAACCTCATAAGACACATGAACTATAGGTTTCCTGCCCTCAAGGAGAACATATCTGGGAGTGACTTAGTTTTATCAAAGACATGGACTCTCTGTGAAGCAAATGAACTGAAGTGGGAACAATGACAGGGCCTGCGAGCAGCTGTCACACAAATGAGCCAGAGGAGATGGTATTCATGTACTCAGCTCAGAACTGACTCAGGTCACATGTAACTATGTGTAGCAACATGACTCACAGCTGGATTTTAAGAGCAATTATGCAACTATGACAACACTAAGCAATATCTGATTTCCCTTTACATTTGAGACCTGCAAAATAGAAATATGTTATCTACCTCCTCTCACAGCGATGCTCAGTGGTGTGTCTGTGCAACAGCAGAACAATCCTTTAAGGGAGGGAGGGAGTGACAGTCATTGGCAAAAGTTGCTTGGAATTAATTTTCTGCAGCTCCCTAGTGAGTACATGCATTTTCTATTTCAAGATCATTGTTGCAGATCAAAGAAATGTAGGATAAAATGGGGCTGTAGTCAATACACGTTAAACATAACATTGTACTTTCAGGGGAAAAAATGTTCATATTTGTTCCAAAGAAGGCTATATAGAGACTGAAGTTGCTGGTAATGAAACATTAAATGTTTGAGCACTAACCCACCTTGAGATTGTTTAATAATGCTACATTCTGAGGCCTGATTGCTTCAGGTGTCTGATGTATGGTTATTGCCAATGTTCCTCCTCTAGAAGATGGTGCTCCTGGGAAGAATAAACAGGACTAGGAAATAAGATTTTTTTAAAGCAGTTTCCTTGAAGTTACTCACAGTTTATCCTCTGAAAGGATTGCTTTAGGGGAACAAACAGGATGCTAAATAGGGTCTAAATGCAAGTTTGCTATTACCAAATGACCACAAACTGGTAAAATAGATAAAAGAACACCTCCAAATCAGACTGCTAGACTGGCTTTGAATCCTCTCTCTGATGCTTAACTAGCTGTGTGACCTTTACCAAGTTGCTAACCTCTCTGTGCCTCATAAGGTCTGCCTCATAAAAGCTGTTGTGAGAAGAAAATAAGTTAGTAATAACTCAAGTTTTATGTCCAGTACTTGTTTAAGATGTGTTGGCAATAGTCCCAATGACTCCTGTCTTACAGCAAGTGCTCAGGAAGTGCTTGTGGTTGTCATGATCTCGAGCCTGAGCCCTTGGCTATGATATCATGCTGAGGGCCACCGAGCTGCATGTTTGCGAGTGGCTGCTTGACTTTGTAACCACAGAAACATTTTTAGTGGGCGTGGAATAATTATGATTTCTTACATGAAGGCCAAGGCTAATTCCTAAGATCTCTGCTTCTTTCCCAAATGCTATACGTTGGATACATGTCTATTTATTTACTTGGCATATAATGTATTCCTGATTTCCAAAAAGGACTCAAAGTGTTGATTAGAGGTCTAAGCCCCCCAACTGCTTTGGCATTTCCTGGGTGGTCATTTCCCAGTTGTCTACAGAGACCTCATTGTTCTCTGCTACTACTTGGCTGAACAAGCATGGCACATTCATTTCCTTGTTGGAGGCAAATCTGTGGCTGATTTGCTGAGTATGGGACTTCTGTTGAAATTCTGTCTAAAGGATCTTCTTTTGCTCCCCACAGATCATAATTGTACTGATGTCAGTGTGTTCTCACGCAAGAGCTGCCCCCCTCCCACCAGGACTGCCACTATTTCCTTAGCACCTGCTATGTGCAAAGGAGAAAATATTCTTTTACCTTCAGAATATCTATTTCCAAATCAGAGAGTATTGCATGTCACATCTTCCCCTTGTCAAGTACCAGATTAGACCCAATGGAACTTTTGGAAACTTCTGTGTTGAAAAACAAAACCAAACAACACTGAAGACTGAATTTCTTTGCCTCACCTTATAGAAAATACCCAAGTATCCAGAGTACCAAGAGTAAGACAGCCCAAGAAAGGGGGAAGAAACTGGTGCCAGGCTGCCTTATTTTCAGAGGCTGTGTGGGGACAAAGGGTAGGGCCGCCCTGCATTCCCCTTGGTTTGTGTTTCACACCCATGGCAAGGAGACTGAGGGTTCAGACCCTGCCTGCCATTCTGTGCTCTGTCTCCTTCCGAGTTCTTAGGGAATCCAGGGCTTTCAGACTCCTACTTTTTCTCCAGTCAGTCCAAACCTTATTAGGCTCTGTCCCTCTGCCGTCTCCAGGACAGTCCCCAGAGAAATAAACAATGTCCCACTGCCATCTTTTCTGACAGCCACCAGAAAAATGAACACTGTTACACTAGTTACCTTGAGATCCCTTTAATCATGGGGTAAACGTGTCCATGTGTTGGTATGAGCTGGGAAAGGACCAATATGCATTTAGGAAAGAATGTGAGTAACTCTTATGCTGCTTCTAGTACATCTAGGCATCTTAGCTATTTCTGTTATTATTGTTCCTCTGAATAAGCTAGGATAGTAGATGTTGATTGGAGATTATATATAATACATTTATCCATTATACTACTGATGGGCCAATTTGAGTGTTTCCAGTAAGAAATATTGGGAGACTGGCAGATGAAGTAAAAGTATACCAACATGTTTGGGTTAAAACAAATCACCATCAGATTATGGAAAGAGGAAGGAAAGGGAGAACTGTACCTTTATTTTATTTCCATAAAAACACTATAAATTGTAGCATGGTATAAGTATTGGTTATCTCAATAAAAAATAAATTTACCCCAACAGGGTATGGGCACATGCTTGGCCTGTATCTCAGTGCTTCCACTAGTTTTACTGTTTAGAAGCCGTGAAGCCAGGGCTCCTTGTCAGCTCTGCAGCATCTTTTCCCCTCGTCAAGGTGAGATTCTTCTCATTGTCAGAACCACCCATGGCAGCCTGCTGGCCTTCAACTGCTGTGAGGCCCAGTGTCAAGGACCTCTTAGTTTCCACTGTTCAGGCAAGGAACTCAAGGGAATTGGCACACTATGTAGTTTAAAATCAAAACTTACCTAGGGAATCCAGGCATATGAAGCAGGAAATGTTGGAAGGTGCTGTATTAGATTACTGCCAGCCACCAAGGTTGGGTTGGGAAGGAAGGGCACCTGTGATGTGTCCTTTCAGCAAGGAGCCTTCCCCTGATAGTGTGCCAGTCACTGTACACTGGCCACTCCACATGGCATTATTAACAGGTGTTAATAGCCTCTTTGCTGGCTCATTTATCTTGCTCTGATAGTTGGGTTGTGATATGGATATTATTTTATACAGGTACATTACCTTTTGTTCATTAGAACTAATAGATCTACTCATGTAATTGCAAACTATGTTTTGCCTTCCACTTAAATGGAGAGGGAGAATGTGAACATGAGAAAGAAAGCTGTGTGGGAACAGGAGTTAGGGAGAAATGATGGGAAGATCACTGGGCCAGGAATCCCAAGGTTTGTGTTTGAGTCCTGCTTTCCAGGCTGCTATAAGCTGGGGCTGGGCCAAGGATACCTGTGACCCTGTCCACTGCTTGCTTCATTCTGTGAAGTCCTCGCGTCTTTTTTCTATTCTCTTGTCAGGCCACAGGCTAAACCTCCTGTTTTGATTTCTCACAATTTTTCCAGGCCAGGAACAGGGTCAATTCTTTTGTCCTCCTTCCCTTCCTTCCTCCCTTCCTTGCTTCTTTCTTTTTCTTTTTCTCCCTTTCTTTCCCCCCTTTCTCTTCTTTTTTCCTTCTTATTATCTTTCTGAAGGCATTTAAACAGGGGAAGGGGAAGTGAACCCACATTTATTGAGGGTCTTCTATTTCCTGGGCACTTGACTTGTATCCTGCCACTGAATCCTTGCACCAGTGCTAAATAATGGAACTGTTTTCATTTTTTTTCACATTTTTATTTCATCTTAAGGAGGAGGAAACTGAATATAAGCAATACTAAATACCTTTGCTAAGATCACATGCTTAGTTTTGGCAAACCTGCATCTAAGTCCAAAACTCTGTGCTCTTCCCAGTGTGGAGCACTGCCTCCCTTTGACAGTATCCTGCCCCCGGGGATCTCACTGCTTTGAAGAGTTGACCATGTTCCAGTTTTGTTGAGTAGGATCTTGGTGCCTTACACAGAGCCCTTGTCATTTCAACGTTCCTAACTCTACACTAAGGTAGACAGTTGTAGCTTTCTTCTCAGCCGCTCCGGAATAACAAGGGGTTCTTTCATGTGGAGAGATCAGGATTCTTAACCTTTTACAGATCATGGAGGTAGATAATCTGATAAAAGTTGTCCTCAGGAATTCACACACACACACACACACATATATACAACTCATTTTCACACTTTTGAATATAATTTTAGGGGATTCAGAGACCTCCCTGAGGTCTAACTCTGGGCTCCTGTTAAAGGTTGCTTGATTGGGAAGTTGACTTTTCACTGGCCCTCGCCCGGAAAAATGTCCAATTTTCTCTTTTCTGGGCAGGCAAAGTAATTCATTTTTCAGCACCAAGCAGGGAAGGGCATGGTGTTCATGCCTCATACCAGGTGAAATCTTTCTAGATTGATGTTGGCACGTGTATACCTGGCTTCCTTGGACCGGCGAGCTCAGTGGGGCAATTAACTAAAGATGATCAATACTCCTGGGGTTTGTATCTGTGCCTCACTTTCACTGCCTGAAATACTGGCATGATTCTTGTTTTTTCTGCTTCTCAGGGTGAAAGAATAATAGGATAAGGTATAAGAGTATTTGGAAAGTGAAGCTCTGTGACAGCGAGTCACCGAGGAGAGCCCTCTGGGCTTGGCCATTTCTTGCATAGCCTCTCATTCTAAGACTTCTTCTTGAATCATCTTGATTCAAAACAGCTGTAGCTGACATTTCTCAAACTTTCTGAAGGAAGGGGAAAATTGGTATTCCACCAGAGGCTTAGCTAAGGACCAGTGTCAGCTGATGTACTTCCCAGCTGCTCAATCCTTTCATTTTAAATGCACTCTAAGGCTTACATTGGACAGACCTTTCCATTTTGCATTTTTCTCTGAGAGCTACTCAGTGCTGCTGGCAAATTTATAGCTGGCTGGTTTGGTTAATTAGAAAAAAAGTCTCATGCTTGAAGATTATGTAAGCCATCGAGCACTGGTAAGCATCTCCCAGGTTTCACAGTCAACCCAGGGAAATATGACACCTGTTCTCAGAATGCCTGGCAGTATTTTATGCTACAAATTTGAAGTTTGGGATATGTCATGGTCGTCTCCCTGCTGTTCAGCTAGGTAGAGACACAGTGCTACTCGAGCCATAACATGGTCTTATTATAGGAATGTCTCTGGTATCCTCAACAGAGTGAACCACTCTGACTCATTTTCTTGTTGTGATGCAAAAGATACTTGCAACTTTAACGCTGTCTTTGCTGCCTGTTGGAGCCCTTTTAGGACTAATCATTTGACTTTGCACTAATGAGATTAAACCCAGCAGGGGCAGATATTTTCCTTTTTAATTTTCATTCCTGTTATTTAATTGGCATTACACACACATAATGAGACTAGAAAAAAAACACCCTGTAGCAATCTGTTCAATACAAATAACTCGGGCAGATGCAGCCAGATGTATCCATGGTGACCTTCTTGACTCTCTTACTACTCACACATTAGGGAAGATGGCCCAGAATGCTTAACTCCCTGTTTGCTGAATGTGTCAGAGATGTACTTTCTTCCTTACTTCTCCCATAAGAAAGGACATCTACCCAAGTCCATGTGTTTCTCCATATCAGGAGTTGTTTGCTCAGCATCTGTGTAAGTGAGGTATAGCTTGGGGTTCTGAGTGGAGGCTGGTTCCTGGTGTTTGTGTGAGCTGACTGCCCTGTGGCTCCAGTGTGGTTGACAAAGATGTTCTCATCAGCTCCCAAGGCTCCATCTTTAGTAAATATTCTCCGTGGAGGAGAAATACTGACCCATACAAGAGGCCATCAAAACAGGTAAGCCACATGAAAACTTCTTTCTTATGTACTAGGTTTCTGTGTCAAAACCAGCCTTCTCTTCTGAAAAAAATGCACTATTTTTCAGGGACATTCAGAGGACAAGGAGGTCCTCCTCTCTAATGGGCCATAGTGGTTTAAATCTTTCAGTACCTTTCCCTGATTGAGGATCCCAGGATCAGTTTCTTAATCCACTGGTGTCCAACTAAGAGCATCATCACACAGTGATGACCATGGGGCTTCCTTTAAAACACTGTGAGTTGTCCTTTCTTCCAAAACATGTCAGGTGATAATCATTCTAAATGCCACATCCCATGGAACAAATTGGGTGATTCTACAATGTATCCTGGAACTTTCCTTTGTTTATACAGCAGGTGGAATGTGAAAGTTTCCATGCCTATGATATACAGGACATTAACATGAGGTTGTTCATTTTGCCATTGAAAGAAAGGTGCAAAGGAAGGAAGTCTCACTCCACCTCATAGGAGACACCTTTGAAACCTCCTCTTGTCAATGCATTCACTGATTTTTTTATTTCTGCTGCTACCACCATGACCAAGCACCCACCTAATATTCAGGACCAGGGTAATAATAATCTGATCATCCTCACTTTTAAAATTCTTGCCCTTTTGCTGTTCATTTCAGCAGCTAGATTGCTGTTTTAGAAACACAAGTCAGATCAGTTCACTCTAACATTTACTACCTTTCAATGGCTTTCCAATTGTATTTTAGCAAAACAAAACAGAAACCAAACCCAACCCAAATCCACATCCCTTAAACCCTGACCACAGCTTGTAGGGCCGTGTGATCTGGAATCTGGCCCTTGCCCACTAATATACCAACATCTATTGTTTGGATTATTGCAATAGCCACCTCTTCACTGGCTTCATTTCGCTCTTAGATGAAAACCGCATCAGCATCTCTCCCTGGCTCTCCATTGTCTGGCTGTGATTCTCCAGCCTCATCTCTTACTGCACTTTCCCTTGTCCCTGTGCTCCAGCCACAATGGATTTTATTTCTCTGATACTGAGTCTCTTCCTGACCAGGACCCTGTACGTACTTGTGACTTTATCTGGAACATTCTCTTGTCTCTTCTTACTCATCCTTTATCTTGTCAGCAGCTCACACAGTGGTTCTCCAGGGCAGCCTTCCTGGCTCTCCAGGTCACATGATGTGCTTTGTGATACGGGTTTATAGGACTGTGGTCCCTTCCTATTAACCACTTGCTACAATCCTCCATCTGTAAAGTGACCCTGGTGAAAATTAGTGCTCTATGAGAGATCTAATTTTGGTTTCAAACATGAATAAATAAACTTTAAGAGATATCTTGAAACAGTTAAGAGTCTAATATACTTAGTTTAGATGTACAGTAAGTTTAAAACCAAATTATGTATGTATATAGTGTGAATTTACAGGCATGCTTTTTTTACTTTCATTTTTTCCATGCCTCTCACATTCATCTTTGCCATTGAGCCTTTGTCTTCACTAAAACCACTTTTCCAATTCTCTAATGCACTTTTGTAAGGCATATCCCCTTCACTTGTGTCTAAGTTGTCTGAGGTACACCTCTTTTGAATCATGCATACATGATGCTGTCACTGGAAATGTATTCCAAGCCACTAGAATCCATTTGTGTAACATTAGGATATTTTTTAAATTTTTATTTGTCCGGTGAGTATATGTTTATGATTGCCATACTCCAGTCATACACTATATCACTTTAAAAGTGATCTTTAAAAGCCTTGTTTACAATAACATCCAGCATTTGCAATTGTTTGGTCATCCCCTCCGGGAACATTACTAAATCTTTGTGAAATTCTATTCCTTCTTTATTACCAATTATGTCCCTTCTAGGTTAATTTGCTGAATGACAACTTAGTGAACCACCAATTTGCTTAATTTACCTGTTTCTTTTCACTAATTTTACTCAACAGTCTTTTATTTTCTCTTCCTAAAAGCATTTTAAGGAAGATGAAACTGATCTCTCCCTCAGTTTCTGCTACTTGAACTAGACATGTTGCCGACTCAGCATCCATGTTCCCCTCCCCCACACAGTGTTTTTCTGAATGGAACCTTCATTTTCTTAGGTATCCCTCCCTCGTTCGCAGCTGTGGGACCCTGGGAGGCTGAGCCCATCTCCATTATGTCTGTGTTACCTTGCATAAGGTAAAGTGAGCCCAGGTACAGATCAAGAAAGAGAAACTAGAAAGTTTTATAGTTTTGTTAGAACTGCCATTTTGGGGGGAGAGCACAGTGGATACTCAGGGGAAGATTCCGGGTATCGGGAGTCAGAGACAGGGAGCAGGACTGTGGGCCAGTGCCTTTCTTTTGGTTTCCATGGGAGTGAATGGGAAAGGCAGGGTAGGCAGTTTTAGGATTGGCTACCTAAGCTTAAAAGTGGTGATGCCATGATATGATTTGGGGCTATCTAAAGTTTCCAGTTGTTTTGGGGAAAGTCAGAGTTTATTTGGGGAATAGCTAGTACCAATTTTGTAGGTGGCAAAGCATTGCTTTACAGAAATTAAAAGAATGGTTAATATAATCCCCACTTTAAGTGTGAGTCTAAACCATAGACAGCACTCCCCTGGTAATGTATGACACAGTTTGCCAGTGCCCCCTTAGACTGAGAAAGACTCAGAGGATATGACCTGGCCATCTGACACTATGCAGATTTGCAGACTTCACACTGGATGCCAGCATGGAATACTGAGACCCAGGTGAGGCAAATTACATCTCAGCAAAGGCCAAAGTGGGCAGAGAAATTTCGTGAACAAGATGCCCCATGCCTTTTGATGCCAGCAGACCACACACAGACCATGGATCACCCCCAGGAAGAAAGGAAGGAGCAGGAAGGGTGGGAAGGGATAAGGACCGCATGTTTATCCAAGTGAGTCTGTGGGTGGGGGAATGGGAATAAACATCTGGGATGGTGCAATTCACTTGAATTGACATGATCAGGTTTCTACCATGAGGGTCTAAAAGCTAAATTGAGATGTTCAGAGATAAAGAAAACGAGACTGTCAGATTCATCTCTCTTCTGTAGCAAATATTCTAATTTGACATCTTTCAATGGAATTTTATGCGGAAATTGCCACATTCATTGCCACATTTCTCCTTTGTAAGTTTAGTGTTTCAGTTGGCTCTGCCTATACATTGGCCTGCTCACTGTTCCCTTAGTATATTACCTCTTCTGGGTACTGTCAAAATTACAGGGGTCTAAGCCTGCAGTGAATTGTGTTACATTGGATATATTGACTTGCATGTAACAAGTGGAAATCGACTAAAGGTGGCCTTTCAAATGATATATCTTTATATTGGATCATTTGACATAAAAATACCAAGGTAAAATTACTAGACTAAAAGGCCACAGTGTTTTAACCTCTACGCAGATGTTAGATGATCTGCCAGTCACTTTACAGGTATGGATACTTGCAGGCCCTTCATCTCTTCCCTCTTCTCTCTCTTTCTCTCTCTCATACGTGGGTGAAGTGTGACAGTACTCTTAGAGCACATACTGCTTTTCCCATTTTTACATTGTCAGTTAAAATTGTTTATTATGTATTTAAATGTTCCAAAGGATGTAATTTTTAATATTTGGTAAATATTGACAACTTAAAATAAAACTTATAGATGATCTTTTAAATGTATCCAACAGATATGAATTTCATAGTAATTTGACTCCCACTATTATCTTTTCAAAAATGAATGAAGCTCTTTTTTAATAGTAGGAAATCTTGCATCATTTCTTCTTGTCCTAGCAATCATATTTCTATTTCACTTTCTACACAGAAATGTGTTCTAATGTGATATATTATTGTCTGAAAGTCTTTCACCTCATCATACTTCTCTAGAGCAAAAATAACTATGTAAATTTAAATTTTAAAAATTTCCTATGACCTTAAGTATCTTAAATGTATTTTCCATCTAGACTGAGTTATTACAGTCATGCATATTCAGTGGATCAAACAACATACATTTATTACAAATTATGATCAATCATTGCACACAAAATTAAAAATTTTATTGGGAACGCATTCCATAATGAAATAGAGTGGGGAGATTGTTAAAATGCTTTGCTTAAGAACATAGAATGGGGTAAAGATAGCCTATTAAATAAGTGGTATTGCAGAAATTGGACAGCTGCATGCAAAAAATGAAACTGGACCACTTTTTACACCATATACAAGAATAAACTCTTAAATGTAAGACTCAAAACCGTAAAACTCCTAGAAGAAAATATAGGCAGTAAAATCTCTGACATTTCTCATAGCAATATTTTTTTCTGATATGTCTCTCAGGCAAGGGAAGCAAAAGAAAAAATAAATAGATAAACTATATCAACCTAAAAATTTTTACACACAAAGGAAATTATCAACAAAATGAAAAGACAACTACTGCATGGAAAAAAATATTTGTCAATGATACATCTGATAAGGGGTTAATATTCAAACTTTATAAAGAATTCATATTGCTCAACACCACCCCCCCAAAAAAACAATCAATGCAATTAAAAAATGGGCAGAAGACCTAAATATTCACAGGACCTGTACATTCTCCAAGGAGGACATACAAATGGCCAACAGACATATGAAAAGATGCTCAATGTCACTAATCATGAAAGAAATGCAAGTTAAAACTGTAATGAGATATCACCTCACACCTGTCAGAATGGCTATCATCAATAAATCAATAAACAACAAGTGTTGGTGAGGATGTGGAGAAAGGAGAACCCTCCTTTTATGTTGGTGGGAATGCATGATGCAGACCCTGGCTCATGGGGTCCGCATCATTATGGATGAAATGAGACATTCACACAGACTACTGAGTCCAGTGGAGGAAAAGGGACAGCATGTCTTTTCTCTCAAGAGGAGCAAAAACCTCTGCCCTTGCTCCAATGAGCTTTTATTGTCTTACTGGACACATTACAAGAAGGTCCTCATTAACTATGCACAGGCTCACTTTAGGTGGTTACCTTTTACAGAAAACAAAGAAGCCAATGCCGTTAATCACATCACAGAAGAGGGATATTTGCAAATGAAAAGGCAAAAGTAGTTGAACCAGTTAAACTCATCCTTGGAAGGTTTAGCATGGATTTAGGAAGCTGCTTTGCAGTAAATGTCCTCAGTTCAGGGTGAGGGAGTTTTAGCAAAAAGCAAGACTCATAGTGGCCTAGGCACATTGCAGGCCTGATTCCCCATGGGAGAACCTGTCTGTGGGTGTGGGTCCTGTGCATCTCCCAGTGGGAGCTGGGCCCACACCATGCAGAGCGGCCTCCCACAAATGCAGATTGGTGCAGCCACTATGGAAAACAGTATGGAAGGTCCTGAAAGAATTGAAAATATAACTGCCTTATGGCCTAGTGTTTCTACTTCTGGGTATATATTCAAAGAAACTCAAAACACAATTTGAAAGAATATATGTACCCCTATGTTCATTGAAGCATTATTTACAATAGCCAAGATTTGGAAGCAACCCAGTGCCAATCAATAGACAAGTGGATAAGAAAATGATGGTACATATACAAAGTGGAATATTACTTGGCCATAAAAAAGAATGAAATCTTAACATTTGCAAGCGGATAGATGGATCAAGAGAATATCATGCTAAGTGAAATAAATTAATCAGAGAAAAACAAGTACCATATGATTTTACTTATATATGGAATCTAAAGAACAAAAGCAAGCAAAATTGAAATAGACTCCTAATTACAGAGAACAGATGGATAATTGCCAGAGGGATGGGGGCTTGGGGGACTAGGTGAAAAAGTGAAGGGATTAGGAAGTACAAGTTGGTAGTTACAAAATAGCCCTGAGATGTAAAGTACAGCATAGAGAATAAGTCAATAATATTGTAAAAACTTTGATGTCTGTCCAGAAAAAGTCTAGTCATTGTTAATATAATGAGAATGGTTTGTGTGACATCAATGTAAGCTGACAGCCAACAATGAACTGGAATGCACATGCATGAACAATGATGACTTCACTGTACTAGTCGGCGGGGGCAGTAGATGCCATTGAGTGAGCATGTGTATTTTGTGGCCATTGCATTCAAAATAACTGTGCAAGTAGAGCAATGAATCTGAATCAAATTTTGTACATGTGTATTTTATTTTTTTATTGTTCAATTACAATTGTTCCAATCTTTCCCGTTGCTCTCCTCTGCTCTGCCCACCCCCTGCTCCCATAGTCATTCCCCATCCTGTTAAGCTTGAACATTTCTCCATAGAAACTATTCAGATGTTAACGAAGGCCGCAGCTATGGGCAACTGGTGATTGGCAGCTTCATCACCACAACACACCTGCCCATGTATCATGTCTCATGCAATTTTTTGGTGAAACAGCAAATCACCCAGGTGACTCAGCTTCCCTACAGCCCAGATTTGGCACCCTGAGACTTTTGGCTTTTCCAAAAACTAAAATCACCTTTGAAAGGGAAGGGATTTCAGACCACTGATGAGATTCAGGAGAATATGATCGAGCAGCTGATGGCAACTGGGAGAACTGTGTGAGGTCTCAAGGTGCCTACTTTGAAGAGGACTGAGGCATCATTGTCCTGTGTACAACATTTCTTGTGTCTTGCATCTTCTTCAATAAGTGTCTCTATTTTCTTATTGTATGTCTGGATACCTTCTGGACAGACCTTGTATGTATGGGGCCAGGCAGGTAACTGGTAATATTGAGGGGAACACTTTGTAAAGTGTATGATTGTCTAACTACTGTGCTGCACACCTGAAACTAATATAAATGTAATGTAAACTATATGTAATGTAAACTATAACTGAAAAATAATTTAAAAAATAAAGAAAAATTTAATCTTAAAAAGGCTTTCTTGAAATTGTTCATCTTGTTCCTTTGTTTGGCTACCCAGTTTGGCCACTTAAGAAAATGCACAAAGGTAGAATTTGCCATAGATACTTTTCTTTAAGTAACTTTTAAGTAAATTGTGAAAGGGGTGAGAACTGGTCTGACCTCAGGCACTCTCTCAAGATGATCAGTTTTGGGGATGTGAAGGGAGAGAAGCTGAGGATCTACACATCAGCCTCACATACTTTAGAGTGTCTTTGTGTTTCCTGCATGGGTATCTACAACCTGCTTTGTGGACCACTTGTTCAGTTTAGAATGGGAATTGTGACTGAGGTATTTCAGCAAAATGTCACCCCATTTGTCAGACTGACACTCAGGAAAGGGGGACTGTGGAACAAGTTTGTGGCCCACTCTGCAGCCTGGGGGTGCTCACTCTGGCAGTAGGTACCTGAAGTAAAATGGTAATTCTGCCATGGCTGAAAGAGGAAACTCATGTATTTTTAACATGGAAAATATCTGAAAAGGAAGTTAAACATGATAGATGACAAGTCATTGGAAAACAACCAATATTCTTAGGTTCTAGGGAATTAGCATAACTCGGTGAAGGCTGAAACTGAACTTACTTTTAGAAATTTATAGAGATTCGTTGTGATACAGAGCAACTACATCATCATGAAGGGTAAGATGACCCCAGAAATCACAAGATCTTCTGAGTCCAAATGAACAAATACCAGAGCAGATATCAAAGGGGAATGTGAAATGATTTATTATAGAAGGCATGAATACCTTTGGGGAAGGTTTCTTCTCCCCAGGATAGCTAATACACAAGCCAAGTGGATATGTCAAGTGTGAGAAGAATAATGATCTTAATAGAATTGAACAACTGAACCACTTTGATGGAATTGGATCAAGGGAATGCAGGAGAAGGAACACATTTGTACAGGGTGAAGTATTGTCCTGGAATGCAGTGTCTCATGAAATTTGGCTTTCAAAATGGGCTCAATTTAATTTGAGAATACCAATTTGAAATGAAAATAAGCCCTTACAATCTGAAGAGGGATAATAATTGCACTGGGTTGGTTGCGCTGCAGAGAAGCAGGGGCTTTATGAAGGTTTGGTAGCAAGCTTGGTTTGACCTGTCCCTTTTTAGTTTCCTGGGAAGGTCTGGTGTCCCTGCTTGTGACTTTGACAATGTCAGACCACTATGCCACACCTCTTCTGCCAGGTCCCAATCACAGGACCCCCTTCCTGATAACTTTGTTACTGGGCAAACAATTACATAACAGCAAAGATTGCCATGACCTTCTGCTTTCACCTTGGTCTTTTGGCAGGTGTGATATACTATTTTAATATGGGAAGTGTTATAGAGTGTGAGGTTCTGGACACTTCAGCAAATTTTTTGAGGGCAGTGCTCTGTACTTATTTATGCTCTGGCTTCCTGATGATGCACTTTTATTGAAAAGATGTAAATATCTCTGTTCCTGTTCATTTATTTTTGATATCTCTGGTAGTTTTTTTGTTGTTGAAGATAATTGTTTTGAGACTGTTTGTTTCTATCTTTGGGGGTCTATGATAATTGTAAATGATGTCATTAATTAGTTGGAAGGAGAAATAGGTCATTATTTACATTTAAAGTGACATTTTAAAATATTGTAATTATATGTAATAATTCTATGCAGTTTTAAAATTATTGAACCATTATATATGAAAATAGTTTAAAATTGGAAAGTTAACAAGTAAGGAAAATGGGTTATATTTTTCTAATATTATTGTATTTTGTAGAATCCAAGTTTTTTTGCAATGCCATAAATATTAGATGAAAATGCCATTGATCCAAATAGTATTTACTCCTTAATTTCATGACTATTTTAGTTACCTGCATGACAAATATGTAGTGTCATCATATTTATATTGAAAGTAATTATGAAAGTCATAGATATATGACCTGAATTACTACCCTCAAAATTTTGCATATTCATGGACCAAATAAAAGACCAGAGACTTCCAGCCAAGATGGAGGCATAGGTAGACACACTGTGCCTCCTTACACAACCAAAAGAAGGACAACAATTTAAAAACAAAAAATAACCAGAACTGACATAAAATCGAACTGTATGGAAGTCTGACAACCAAGGAGATAAAGAAGACATATTTACCCAGACCTGTAGAGGGTTATCCAGGAGGGGCAGAGATGGGCAGCTGGGTAAAGAGGACTCTCGGTGAGGTGGCAGCTGGCAGACCCAGTGAGGCAGTGGATTTCGGACTGGGCAGTCCCATATTTGTGCACACATAAACCGGGGGAAACAACTGGGGAGCGGGATGGACCACATCACCCAGGGCCCCAGCGAGGGAAAATAAAGCCTCAAACCACTGATTGAAAACACCTGTGGGGGTTAAGGCAGCAGTGGAAGAAACTCCCAGCCTCACAGAGAGTTAGTTGGAGAGACCTACAGGGTCCTAGAATGTACACAAACCCACCCACCTGGGAATCAACACCAGAAGGGCCCAATTTGCTTGTGGGAAGTGAGGGAAGTGACTGAAATCCAGCAGAGAGCAGAGCAAGCACCATTGTTCCCTCTCAGACCCTTCCCCCACATACAGCGTCACAACCCAGTGATGCGGGTTGCCTCTCCTGGATGAATATCTAAGGCTCCACCCCTCACTACATAACAGATGCATCAAGACAAAAAAAAAAAAATGGCCCAAACAAAAGAACAGATGAAAGCTCCGGAAAAAATACAACTAAGCGATGAAGATATAGCCAGCCTATCAGATGCACAGTTCAAAACAATGGTCATCAGGATGCTCACAGAATTGGTTTAATTTGGTCACAAATTTGATGAAAAAATTTATTTCACTTAGCTACGCTAAGTTAAATAAAGGAAAATATACAGGGAACCAATAGTGATGGGAAGGAAACTGGGACTCAAATCAATGGTGTGGACCAGAAGGCAGAAAGAAACATCCAACTAGAAAAGAATGAAGAAATAAGAATTCAGAAAAATGAGGTGAGGATTAGGAACCTCCAGGACATCATTAAACTTTCCAAAATCTGAATTATAGGGGTACCAGAAGGAGAAGATGAAGAGCAACAAGTGGACAAGTTATTTGAACAAATAATAAAGGAGAACTTCCCCAATCTGGCAAAGGAAATAGACTTCTAGGAAGTCCAGGAAGCTCAGAGAGTCCCAGAGAAGTTGGACCCAAGGAGGAACACACTAAGGCACATCATAATTACATTACCCAAGATTAAAAATAGGGAGAGAATCCTAGAAGCAGCAAGAGAAAAGGAGGCAGTTACCTACAAAGGAGTTCCCATCAGACTGTCAGCTGATATCTCAAAAGAGACCTTACAGG